>CM033477.1:129226287-129751287 GCA_019447015.1 Hymenochirus boettgeri
ATGTTAGCTTTCATATGTTAAATAAGATCTGATTGGTTGGGGCAAAAAATTATGCCTGCAGTTTTATAACTAAAACACTTACAAAACCAAACCAGAACTATGTATGTCTGGTTTGGTTTAGACTATCATTTTTTTACACTATACTGAAAGAATGACTTTGCCTCATCTTAAATGGCATGTCCACCCCCAAAACTATAATCCCCCCACTACTGGCCCCATCATGTAGTGTAGTTTAATCCTTACCTCACATCCCAGCTCCATATGGTTCTCCTGTAGTCCCCCCCCAATTCCCAAAAACTGCCCACCAGGAGGATAGCAGAGTCCATATTAGACTCTGCCTCCTACCTGGCCTCCGGGAGAAGTTTGGCATGCGTACTGCAGCCAGTGGGGGGTTGAGTCAGCAGCCCTGCTCACTGCATTTACTAAATACTGTACTGAATACCCTTGTTATACTGGAAACACCCTCTCCAACTAGGTCATTAATTTAACACGAATTTAGTGTGTTTTTGAATATACTTCTGCTTATGTGTATTGGTTCAAATTGATCTATTTCAATTTATAACAATTTGCATTATCTATGAGCTGATATGTATGTTTCAACCAGGTTCCAAGTATCTTTTACTTCTAGAACTACTGTTCTTGTTTTGTTTGTTTTGTACACCTGCTTGTAATTTGTGATTAGTCTATCTTGTGTATGAACATATTTTGCATATGTGCACTTCCTTTGTTGGGTAGAACGGGAACCCTTTATAAATGTCTCCCTATGAATAAGTACTGTTGACTATGAAACAACTGTATGTCGTTCGTGAATTTTAAATATGGTTGAATAAAGTTTACTTCATTCCACACTAAGTTTGTTCCTATTGATGTGATGGTGTGCTCTCCTTGAAGTTTCTTTCCCGTGGTGTCTGACTTGGGAAAAAACACTCAAACTCCGGCACCCAAAACCTGGATTATATAAGGGATAATGCGCCCCTTACAGTGTAATATAAGGATATTACGCCACCGAGGCGTTCCCTGACCATATAGAAGCACGAGGCCGTAGGCCGAGTGCTTTTATACAGGACAGGAAACTCCGAGGTGGCGTAATGTCCTTATATTATAATGTGAAGGGGCGCATTATTTCTTATAATACATAAGTATTGGGTTCCTTCACCCCATTCACATTTTAAATTCTAGCCTTGTCCCTATTTCCACCTTAAATCTCCCAAGCTACCTTCTGTAACTTAAACCCAGTAGAAAGGAACATCCCAGCCCAGCATCTATATGGTTAAACAAATCTTTGTGGAGGAGGAGAGAGACATTGGTTATGAAGTGACAGGAAGCAGCTCCAGCAGGTTCTGTTAGTGAAGTTAAACACAGCAAAAAATGCTGAGTCATTGTCCAGGCATGAACACTGAAATGGGCGGAGTAGTGGGATATAAGAAATATAAGAAATGAGTCACTTAGTGACATAGCTGAGTGGTTTTTATAAGGATATATACCACTGCAGCTCCCATTATAAAATACCACACTTATGTATTATAATATATTATAGCAACTTACTAGAATTAAATATATTACGCAATGCTACAGGATAAAAATAGCTATAAGGACTCACCTTTCCCTCATTAGATTAGTGCACATGGACTTAAGATGTCACCTTGGATTGTAGATTCATTAACCACATCAGGTCGGTCTCCTAAGAGTTAAGAAGAAACGGTTATTTCTAAATTACAAATAAAATCTGAATATTTTTCTTACTTTTTTTTATTTTTTATAATTCATCCTACTGTGAGACCTACCTCTGCCATAAACTTCCATGCATTAACTTTCACGGTTGACTTTCCTTGGAGAGAAAGAGAAACTGAACGTAAATGATACTGACACTGAATAAGTTATCAGTTCTATTTAGTGACTATATGTGGGGATGTACAGGGAAGATTTACTTGCAACAGCTGATAAAATATATATTTTCCGGTTGGATCGGTGCAACATCATGCTAATTTATTCACACTGTTGGCTTTTTGTACACGTGGTAATGTTTATGCTATTAAAGGAAAACTGGACTTAAAAATTAAAATAAATCCAATATTTATATTGAATTATATAATAATAAATTATGAAACAAGTTGAATTATTAGACAATTTTACTGCAGGTTAAAACATGTTCCTCAGTGATTAAAGAATAATTCACTCGAAAAGTGAACTATTCCTTTAATGTATTGATTGAAGTCCGGTTAAGGAGCTATGTCTTACCTCCGGTTCTTCAATCAATTGAGCATGAGCAAGGGAAGAAAGTGAGTATATTTACCTTTCATGAGATCCACAACTGCAGAGATGAAAATCTCCAACCGCTTCCTGGTTCTAATCCAGTATAGCGCGAATGCACAATAATGTGTGCTATAGTGGATAGCACACGCTGCGGTGGATTGCGTGAAAGGTAAATATACTTACCCTTATTCCTAGCTCCTGCTCAACTGATAGAAGAACGAGAGGTTAGGCATAGCTCCTTAAAGGATAAGTATACTCTAAAATAAGAGTGGAGCCATAACAGATGATCCAAGATGTCAGGAACTTTTCTTCAGCCCAGGTAGGCTCAGGAGGGAGCAGCTGCTTCAAATTACACAGAACTTATTTTTAGAGCGTACTTATCCTTTAACCTCTCTGGCTTTAATCAATACATAAAAGGAATAGTCACTCCACCTTTCGAGTGAACTGTTCTTTTAATGATAATAATTCATCCTAGAAAACAGCTGGTATTACCCAATTCCCTTAATCTAGTTAACTTTAGAAGGATCAATGAAGAAGCATTAGTATTGTCAACAACAATAGAGAGTGCTTTCAATTTCTCAACACAATTGAGAATGTTTTCAAAACAGAAAGTTACAAATCAGGGCAGGGTCAGCAATTACATGTACCAGGCATTTTAGTAAGAAGTTTGTGAAAAGCTGGTTTAGGAAAAATAGTAATGAAGTCTTTTCAATTAGAGATGGGATCCGACACGGAGCCCCAGTTCCGAAATCTGAATGATCCGTCCAAATCCAGAAGGATCGTCCAGATTTCGGGACTTCGGAGCCTATTTTCTATAAATATTGAACGTTCGAGGATTATCAGAAATAGCCTTGAATGTTTGTTAATCCTCGAAAGTAGTATCCGATCGTATTTTCGCCGGATTATCGAATGTTCAAAGTTATTTTCAATAATCCTCCAAAATAGCCTCAAACATTCGATAATAATCATAAATTCGTTCCGTTTTTGGATTTTCGTATCTTCAGGATTTTCATGAAATCCGGGAATCCGAAAATGAAATGAAACTGGTGAGTTTCGGCCATCTCTATTTCCAATATTTGACCCTCCACCTACAGCTGTTTTTACGACTATAATTTACAGAACCTACAAACAGTGTCTGGCTAGGTCATTGGTTGAAATCCACCTTAGGCTGGGTACATAAGGCTGGACTATTTGTCCCGACCAAGCCCGTGGCTGAATTTGTGAACAATTGTGTGCAGTCCCATAGGGAACCACACGATCAATCTGAATTTTTTGACACGTCCGCTCGTTCGTTCGATTCGAATGAACGATCAATGTCGGTCGCGGACAGCCACCCCGTGAATCCGTCGGTCGGCCAAAAATATCGGCTGGTGTGTACCCAGCACTAAGGCACATCTGCAGGGTCAATTTTCACATATGAAAAGAAACAGTACAGGAGGAATATCAGAGACAAGGTAAGATTTTACAGAAAGGGTTTGAGGAAAATAAATATAGTGAAGAAAGAAAGGAAAGCTGATGAGAGAGATAGTCTGATGACTAGCCAGGCGGATGACTAGCGAAACGTCTTCAAGAACTAAACTTCAAGTCCAGTTGATCGGATTGAATACAACAGATATACCATGACCTGGATGTATGAGAACCTTCACAAGCACTAGAGACCTCCTTTTTTTCTTGGTAGAGCACACTGAGTGTGTCAGGGACCAGTGAACCTATGGTCAGAGCAAGTACCATGAAAGCAGGGTTTGATGCAGTTAAAGGGCATGTCCACCCCCAAAACTATAATCCCCCCAACTACTGGCCCCACCATGTAGTGTAGTTTAATCCTTACCTCACATCCCAGCTCCTTTAGGGTTCTCCTGTAAACCCCCCAAAGTCCCAAAACTAACCACCAGGAGGATAGCAGGGCTCTGCCTGCTATCTTGCCTCCGTGTAGATATTTGCCATGCCACTGCAGCCCTTCTCCCCCCCTCCCTCTCCCTCCCTCTCCCTCCCGTTCTACTATCCTCCCCCTAGCGTCAATCCCCCTTAATATGCTGCTCCCCCATGTCCCCCAGCCCAACCCATATTTTTTTTTTTCAAAAAGCTCCCCAAACTCTTACTTACCTCTCCGCTTTCCTCCGCTGCACTGAAGACCGGCAGCCGCGTCCGTGATTGGCTGCCGCTCAGCCAATCACAGACGCGACTGCCGGTCCCGCCCCTCTGCTTGCATTCTCGCAAGCGAGGGCCAGCAGTGCGGCGGAGGAACGAGGGGAGGTAAGTAAGAGTTTGGGGGGCTTTCTGAAAAAAATATTTATGCGGTTGGGGCTGGGGGACATGGGGGAGCAGCATATTAAAAATCCATTTTAGGGGTGGACATACCCTTTAACTATTTTATCAACTTTATACAAGTGTATCTTTATATCGCTTATAAAGTAAAGTTACCCATCCTATTAGTAAGGAATCCATGGACAATAAGTTAGTGTTTGAGCCTAATTTTTTTATTTTTAATACAAAAACTTAAACTTGGACTGGCATTTTGATTGTCTATTGTGAGCAGTAAATATATCCAAGGGGCACACATTATTTTTAAACTGAGCTGCCCACAATGAATAAAACAGACTTTACATCACATAAATTTTCTGCAATTTCTCTGCAGATTAGCATATGTATGGAGCAGCCAATAGATTACCAGTAAAGTGACAGGAGAACTGACAGCAGAGTTTACATTCATTGGGAAAAAAATGTTTAAAAAATTGTCAAATAAAAGTTTAAGATCCAGATAAGAGAAACTGCTGGTGGATGTTTTAACCATCTTACATTTCACATCTCATTCCCCCAGAGCACCAATCCTTTTATCTTTATTTTTATATGATTGTATTATTTTTAACATTGCTAGTATGGTATCTTAATAGCCATTTCCAAAGCAAATCACCTCTTTCCTTTATTCACCACTTTTGCCCTTGATCCCTGCAATCCTATAACTGCTTATCAGCAATACATTAGCATAAACTATTCCTAGGTGATGATATGCTAAAATGCCTTTTGAATCTTGGATTTGTTGATTATTTTATCTCGTTTATGGGAAAAAAAACATGCTGGAAATTCCACTGTTGACCATGGGATATACAATTTCCAGCTACACTGATCACTTGAAATGAAACAGTCCACACCAGCAGGAGATATGCACATGTTTAAAGAAAACATCACCATAATCACTGGTGTGGCATAAATATTCATCCATGGGATATCATTTCAGAAAACATGGCTGCAGGGAATTGTTTTTTTTTTTTTGGGGGGGGGGGGTTACTTTAAAAACAGTTTACGTAAAATATAGAATAAATGAAAACATGGTTAAAGGGTAACTGTGGTCTCCATTTCTTCCAAAAAGGATTATATAAAAAACCTTCCATCTTACCTTCAAAATAAAACCTACATCACATCTCTAGATAAAATTTGTGAAAAGTTATTGCTGCAGAAGTTCAGCAATATTACTTCCTGCTTGAACACTTCCTGCTTTCAGCCATGTGACCAGCATGCAGTCATGTGACCAGCCAGTCTGCATTAATAGGCTCCCCTTCTCAACTGTCAATTTTCCCCCCTAGGTACTTCCTGATTTCCCCAGCATTAAGTCTTTACTGAGCATGCTTCTCCCCTGGGGCGGAGGGGTGGGGCAGAGGTAAGGTGATGTCACTCAACCTACTGGAAGCAGAAAGTTTGAACATTCATCTCAATATCATTTCTCACAGGCTGAAGCCAGAGATGTGATTGTCGGCTCATTATAAAGGAAATACTGAAGGCTTTCATTTAATCCTAACTTGTTTAGAGACCACAGTTGCCCTTTAAATGGCCATATACATTGTTCCTGTATGTTATATTGCCAGTGGTTCTGGACATGTGCATTGTCAGTAGGGACATTAAAGAGAAACTGTTCTGGGAATTTACATATCAAAATACGCCACCTAACATTGGTAGATATTTGCAATACTGATTGTGTCTTGTGGTTATATGTGTTGAGATATAACAACAGATAAGGCACATGTAAAAATTAGGGCTAAGACTTTGTCATATAGACGCTCAATATTGTCCACCGTTCTGCTGTTCAATCCAATGTCATTTAAAATATTTTTTATATACCCCACTGTGTACAAGACCTATAAGATAAAATGCACATTTTAATGCTTACAAAATATGACTATTTCCACATACTAGTCCTAGTAGAAGGCTAGAAAAATGTAATCACTAATCTGGAGCTACTCAACAACAGCTTCAAGTACCTCCTTAAAGAAGAGTAAGAGCTGATGATTGGATCTAAAACAGTTTTAATCAACATTTTAATCCTCGTGGAACCCCTGAAAGTTCATGTCTTGGGGAACCTCCACATTAGAAAATATTATTAATTTTTCATTCATTGCTTTTCCCCCACATTCATCAATTCATTTAAATACACAATTTATACATACATATAACAGATCTACTAATCTTTTAAGAGAACCCTTAATAACCTTTCAGGGAACCCTAGGGAATAATGGACCCCTGGGTAAGAAATGCTGATTATTAACAGAAAAACTGTTTTAAGCACAGAGCCAACATGGGCTACTCGGTTTAAGCCTTGAAATCAATATCAGCTAAAGAACATTTCAACATTTCTTGACTTTAAATGACAGATCTTTCGAGATAACTTGTTTGGCTTTGTGTAATTAGCTGTAATAGAGCATTTTTATGTTAGCACTGCCAATACGCTTAACCAAAATGTCATATTGGAGAAACTGTGGAAATCAAATAGTCAATAAAAAAAGGAATCAACTCCAGGGTTATCGAAAGTGTTGGGAGACTGTTACTGGGAAAGGTGCCATAGGCTGCAATTCAACTCTGCAGGGAATAATCCGCTTATCAGTGGAGTAAAGGCTCAACAGAATATGCATGGACTGTGTGTTACATATCAGCTCTAATCAGGAATTTACGGCAATAGGAAAACTCACAACTGCCTTTTATGAACTAAGCAGTGTATTCATTCACAGGTTACCCAAACCTAAAAAGAAAATAAAGAAAAAGAGCTACAACTTGTGATATGTACAAAGCAAATATTTCATTTCCAGGGTTAAATAATGACATTCAGGTCTGACATTTATTATTTGCTTTAAATGTAAATATACTCTTCTCCTAAGATGAAATAAGATAAAATGTTTTTGATTGGCCCAAGTTAGTTACATCTAAATTTTAAAGATCCCCTTTCTTGTCTGGTTGAAAAACAAGGGGCATTTTGTCTATTTTAATTTTTTAGCTTCGGATCTCTGAGAATTCCTTCAGCCCTGACACCCCAATCTAATACCACTTACTTGTGCAACCAATAATACGCAGCTGCAACCAGAAATGCAGGTAGGAATAGGAGAGGCTAACCCACTAAAATTCTCCCGCCAAAACCCGAACTGGCAAGGCCAAGCAAAGCAAAAGTACGTTCAAGCGAACAAACATTTCCGAAACTAACAAAAACTGTTTGCATATGTGCGTGATCACCTAGAAGAGCCGCAAGCAGCTGAAGAGATGGACGGAGTGCCGTGGGAGCAGAGGAATGGTGAGTTTTGCTGGCGATTACTTACAGACTGTTTGACAATAACCACAAAGTTTTACAAGGAGCACCTTGTCTGAACTGGTGGTTTCCGTGTGAAGATGGTCCTAACCATATATTTTAAGTTCAGAAAGTAATTTAAATGTTACATATGACCCAGAAACCTTACATCACTAAATGACAGAACATTAATGACAGGAGAGAACTTCCTAAGCAATTAGTTTGCTGAGATATTGTGTAAGACAGTGCACATCACCATCAATTTTGCTCGCTACATTTTATTTGTGTTTTGTTGGTAAATCCAAGTGAAAGATCCTTTCATTAGAGAGACAATAACTGAAGGCATCTTTGGCCAATACTGTGGAACTCAAATATCTGGCATCATTGTTTTACTTGACTTTAAGAAGGTGTTGAGTCCTGTTGGGCTGTAACGGTCTTATAAAATAAGATCTGGTAATATAACAACTACAAGTACTTAAGAAAAAACACAATACCATCCTATATTTTGTTCTTTGCACTGGGTTCATTAGAATTAATGTACTTTTCTTGACTGTGAAAAGATTGCAATATATCTGTTTGTTGCTGTGTTTACATAGGGGCTTATAAATAAGAAGTGCAAATGTTTGCCCATGTTTATAATCTGCAATGACCAATAAGCAACTTTTTGCTCCCTTTATTAAATAAGCCTGATATTGTGCTTTTCCTAACAAATGGACAATGTGTGTGGTAACTGTAAAGAAAGACAACATTTCATAATGTACATTTTACGACTGGAGGGGCATTATGGGTAAGCTGAAAAGGTTAGACTTGATGGCTAAATGTCTTTATTCAACCTTCAATACTATGTTATGCATAGTATAATTTCCACATGGTACACTGGAATTCTCGTGGTAGTAAAGCACCTCCCATGAGACACATGCCACATGGGCATCATGATTTTATTATCATTATTATAATTGTTAGTATTATTTTTGTTATTATTATTGTTATTATGATAAGTAGCAGTATTATTGTTATTATTATTGTTATAATTATTTTTATTATTATTATTAGCAGTATGATTATTATTATTGTTATGATTATTTTTGCTATTATTACTATTATGATTATTATTGTTATGATTATTATTATTATTGTTATTATTATTATTAGCAGTATGATGATTATTATTATTGTTATTATTATTATTGTTATTATTACTATTAGCAGTATGATTATTATTATTTTTACTATTAGTGGCATTATTATATTGACATTATGATTATTATTATTGTTGTTTAAATACACCTTTTTAGCTATAGCTTTTTAGATTTAGATTAGCCCTAATATTACATTTCTCTTTTACCTAATTTACAGGCCAGAAACTGCTGATAAAAACAATGTATCTCTCATCATCTATGTGATTCCTAATCAAAAATATACTCTACAATTTTACATTATAGAGAGCCCTACAGTTACTGCCCTTCCCTTAGCTTGATGAGCACAGTCATGCTCAGTCTGATTAACCCAGAAAGAGAGAGAGGAATTAGCCAATCAGCTACTTTACATCTCCCTGTGCTAAAACAAATTAAACTGAAACTGAAAGGGGGAGGGGAGGATTTCTGTAGTGAAAATTTTTATTGAATGAAAACTGGTGTGTTTAAAGTAACTAATTAATAGGAAGACAAGTGATACATTAATTCCACACAAACGGGTCGTTTTGCCTTTCTGGGTAAAACTATGCGACAAAAAAATGGTTAGGACGATGTTTCTACTTGCGAATTGTAAATGAACATACCACCATTTTAAATACAATGCTTTGTCAGTGCTAAATAAAATTTGCTAAAAAATAATATGTAATATGGAAACGTGAACACTTTTCCTATTCTTCCATTTTAACATTTACAAGGTAATGAATTGTACATTTCTGCAAAGGATCAAAATCCTTCCATATACTGTAGCTACAGTATACCATCTTTAAAGGGCATCTAAACCGAAAAATAGGTTATTTTAAATTGACCATAACTGGAAACTATAATTCTACCCAACCACCACTGTATCATTTTTTGTTGATCTGCCCCCTATTTCTTTAGATATCCAATCTAAAACTTCTTATATTTCAGCTGTCAATCAAGTTCCTTTATCTCAAAAACTATTTTTCTGTGAGTAGTTTTACTGTAGCTGGAATGGAGACAGAGTTTTGACAGTTGGAATGCTGTATACTGTGTGCAGGCTTGACAGTTGGTTTGTGGGGAAAAAGTCAGTTCAGATGGAAGTGGGAGTGGTTAAAATAGGGAGGGGGGATACTGCTCCTAAACAATATGTGTGCTGGATTGAAGGCATGCAGCAACACACGCAAATCAGAGTAAGTGCTACTTACATGTATTTAATTATACTGTAGATTAAGATGAGGCAAATTAATTTTTTCAGTATAGTGTCCTTTTAAAGGGCATGTCCACCCCCAAACCTATAATTCCCCCCACTACTGGCCCCAATTTGTAGTGCATTAAAATCCTTACCTTACATCCCAGCTCCAAGTGGTTCTCCTGTAATCCCCCCCCAAAGTCCAAAAAAGTGGCAACCAGGAGGAGAGCAGAGTCCATATAGGACTCTGCCTCCTGTCCCCCCTCCGGGAGAATTTTGCCATGTGCAGTGCATCACTTCTCTCCCTCCCACCCGCTCTGGTCTCCCTCCCCCTAGTGTAAATCCCTTTATGTACATAATAGTAAATGTGCCCCCAGCCCCAACCACTATAATAATTTTATTAGAAAGTCCCCAGATAGTTACTTACCATGCCTCTCTCCTTCACTGCACTGAGAAGCCGGCAGCCGCGGCCGTGATTGGCTGCCTCGCATTTCCGTGCAAGCAGAGGGCCGGGGAGTGCGACGAAGGAGCGAGGCATGGTAAGTAACGATCTGGGGACTTTCTAAGAAAATTATTATAGCGGTTGGAGCTGGGGGCAAATTTACTATTATATACAAAAAATGTTACTTAAGCGTGGACATACCCTTTAATTATATTAGCAACAACAACGTGTACCTTTTAGCAAAGTTAAATGTTCAATACATGTAAGCAAATAAAAAACTAACTTTAAGTTTAAGGGAAAAAAGAGTATTTTTGCATATTGAAGATATTATCCCATTCTTTTAATTCATTAGTAAATATCAGACGTAAGCAGCGATCCTCAACTGTTTCTTTAATCTGCCTCTTAATCCTCTGAAGGCAAAGTTTTCTCTCATTTATACAAAAAAAAATCTGTTGGGGAAGATTCTAAATGAAATTATACAGCTGCATTCACTGGGATGTAACAAGATGAAACAACTTACACACAAAGCATCCCACATACCAATAAATCCAAAGCAGTTCTGACCACAAAGCCTACTTCATCCTTTATAAATTATTTAAACAGTGTGGTAGCTCTAATGATCATCCAAAACTCCAAGAGATAAACACCCCCTACAAACCACCCCCCACCAATCCCTATCATTGGTTCCATATTTAATTTTAATAGTTTATACACATCTTCAATTACTCTCCCTATGCTGTGCATTTTAAAGGAAGATAAAAGTTAAAAATATTACATTTAGGGTGAGATAAGGCAGAAATCTAGCACCAAGTTTCCTGAAACATCACAATAGTTATTATTTCAGAGGGTATTTACTTTTGTTCCTACAGCAGCAGGGTAAGAGGCTAAAGACTCTAGAATATTTCTAACTTTGTAGAAAGGCTCTGCACTAGAGTTACTGCACATAGGAGAGAGCTGTATTAAACTCGGTCACCTTTGATGTGATGTACGTGTATGTATAAATGGAGGTATACTGCTATATTTCTGTCTGATATTGAATTTGTAAGTATGTGTTCTGTTCTTTTGCACTTTTTGTATTTATTGGCTATGCAATGCATAAATAAAGGAGTATATATTTTACATCTATGGGTTTACACTTAATATTCTACAACTTGATGGCAAAAAGCCAGAAGTGATATCAACATAATCCCAATCACTCGTCGGGCATTGGCTAGATGGAACCAGTTGGAAAAGAAGTTGGTCTGCCAAGAATGGATGGTAGACCACCATCTGGAGGAGAGTAGGACTACCCAGCAAGAATTGCTGAATTCCTGCCTTAATGTAACCAAACTACATTTTGGGTTTAACGCCCCTAACAATGCATAGGAGGGAAAGGGGAATAAGATTAAAAAATGAAGAGGCTGATGTAATAAGTGCACGTTTGCCTGTGCTATTACTCTGCAGAAACCAATCAGATGTAAGCTTATTGCTGGGCTCCTGCACTTAGATAACATCTGATTATTCAAAAGATGATGGGCAAACGTTTGCTCTATTTATTATATCAGCCCTAAATACATAAATAAAAAAATAATAATACATAAATCGGAAATAAATCCATAAATAAATGTTGTATCTTGAAGACCTTACAAAGTGGTAACTGTTAGAATGTTTAACAGTAGCACTGATTTTATTTAAATTTACAAAGACTCTAAAATTACACCTAAATGTTTTCTTTTTAAATCTTGTTTTACGTCAAAAAAACCCCCACTTTTGTGTTTTTATAGAGGAACGTTAGCTCTGTGTAATCATGGGAATCGTACCTATTGATTTTTTTGTCAAAAGTCTGCAGTTTGGGCAGATATAATATAGGGCAGAACTCTTGGACAGTTTTCTAATAAACACAGACATGAAGTTATAAAGCAAAAGCAGATAAAGGGTGGTGCACCGATTCCTTTAATTAATTGTTGAAAATACTATTTTATATTAATAGGTAGGAATGAAATTTAAAAAATTCATTGTACTGTAGGCCATGGTATAAGAAATTGTATTTATGGAGAGTAAATATGGGGGCATGTGTGATGATACCAATAATTTATTTTCATTATAGATTTAATTACATAGGTTGAAATCCATGGAAACTGTATTTTTGTCATTGGTTTTGCAAATGCTGCTTTGATATTGTTTAGAACATTGTACTTACATTAGGGTTTTACAAATTTTTTTTATTATCCTCGTGGAAGTACATAATTCATACAAATATAACAGATCAATAAATATACTGTATCTACATTTAAAATAATGCACTTAGATTCATCACAAGGTTGGATCAGTACAATTCCTGTAACCATCTCATAAGGAACCCATAGCAAGCAACCCATCCTAGATATCTACGGGCCCCTGGTTGAGAAACACTGACTTAAAATTTACCTTAAAGGGTATTTTTAACTATAACCATTAACATTGGTATCTATAACTGTAAGGTAGGTAGGAACTGCTATTTATATATATTTTTATACATTCAGCATAGATCAGCTCAAAAGTCCAAGAACACTACCCAGGAAGAGAGGGACCAGGTCAGGGGCAGCTTTGGAAAATGTTAGTAATGCGAAAATGGGGTTTGGGGGGTTCTGAATCTAAATATATATATATTTTTACAGCTGGATATACCCTTTAAAGGACTCAACCCTTAAAATAACATATTTTAGAAAGAATGGCCTCTTTAATATATATTTATATATCCTACTTTGTCCTCTGAATTCATTACTGTATGCCTGCTATGCTTCTGGATGCCTCACAGACACTGAGCAATTTGGTGACCTGGTACTGAGCCTGAGCATGCTCAGAAGAGGCAGCTAGGGGATTAGCATTCAGTCATTGGCTGTAATGTCAGCTGCCAAATTCATAACTGGCAAAACCAAGAAGCAGAAACAGGGGCAACAGGACATTGTGCAGGATTTCAGGTTAGACGTATATATTTCACATTTCAAACTATTACAGTTTAGGGTTGGGGGTGATTTACCTGTATATCGTTTGACTTGCCCTTTAAAGTCAGGCAAAAAAGGTGGATCACTCAGGGCCCCAAGTGCAATATGCAGTTTATTTATTTCCCTAACAAAATAATTATTGTAACATTTGTTAAATACCTATTTTATATTTTTTTCTATTAGAAACGTATTCTGTATGCTTTATATTGGCTAACATGTATTACTTATTTATATCTTAACATTCTGTAAAACAGAAGAGATGAAAATGTAGGATTTCTTACCCAATTTGTTACCGATTCTTTGCCTTGACTGTAATGTTTGTTCTACAAAGTTTATTTGTATTTTAGCATTGAACTTCCATTAAATGGAAAACACTTTTAGAAATGAGTCTGGAACAACGATAAAACATGGATCATTTTTCACAATTCTATCTATAATAAGAAAACAGTTTATTGGTTTACTTAGACGCCTCCAGACTTTAAACCTTAATGAAAATAATATAAACCTGGTGCAAATATAGTAGAAACCAAGTACCTTGCCAGACAGGACCACACTGAGTACAATCACTTTACAAAAGGATTTATTGCCAGACTAGTGATAACTGTGTCGCTCTTCACAAAGAAAATGCAAGAACAAGCTTTTGGATTTATTTAAATCGCTTCTTTATGGACAAGGATCTTCTTTAAATAAAATGTTACAGAAAAAAGAGAACTATGCACACCTATAAGGGCAATTAATAATACATATTGTACTTTAGGGACACTGGAGAGGTAAGTCACTATTGCAAGGTGGGGTAAAAAAGTATGACATTGTGTGGAAGGGGTGGATATGCCTGTGACGAAGCACAAGGAGGTTTATAATGTCATTAAATAATGAATGCTATGTACCGCCTCTCCCAGTATTATATCTTGTGTAAATAATGTATAGGTAAAATGTAACAAGCACACTGTTGGGGATATGCAGTTAGTCCTTTCCCCACAAGATGGCTCAATGGGTAAAACTCCTGGGACTGTCTGACGTAAAATCATTGGTACGGTGCCATCTTGGCTGTGCGGCTGGATTGAGTTATTGTTGATTGGTCTGTTGTTCAGTAAAGGTTTGTACACACATGCGATCGCGGGTTCCGACCCGCAACGCACGATGTGTATGAATGTCCGTTTCAGCCGATAATCGGGCCGTGTATGGGTACTTTATCGTCCGAAATAGCCGTTTGTTTCGGAGATCCGCCCAGTCGGTCAGGCAATGATCCCCTACCAAACTGCCATTTTCGTGCCCATCCCACGGCTTGATTATCGGCCGAAATAGACATTCGTACACATCATGCGTCACGGGTCGGGACCTTAATACTGATAATTGGCTGTTGGTTGAAGGTTGGTCATTTACATTTTAAAGGGAATTTGGGAATAATAAGAGCAGCTTTAGTCCACATTAGGGAGAAGCACATAGACAAAGGAAGAGCTAGGATACACGCTGAGGCAGTATCCTGTATCTAAGAGCTAATAAACTCTATCCTGCCCTTTAGCTTGAGAGCAAGGGATACAGGAGGCTAGCCTGTAGGAGGAAGCAGACTAGGGTATGGCAGAAGGGAAAGCTGAGCAAGGGAGCTAAGACAAATGCTTACAGAGCTAAGACACATGCTTAGGCAGTGTCTAGAAAATCAGAGTAGTAACACACTACCCTGTCCCTTAGCTTGAAAGCAAGTGATCCAGAAGCCAGGAAGAATTCAGCAGCCCAGGAGATGCCAGCAGCAGCCCAGCAGTTTGGAGCCAAGGCAGTGGAGCCCAGAGATCCAAGGGACTGCATCGCAAGGACAGTTCTGGCTTGGTAGGATACGGATGTGCTTGATAATGGTGCAATTTAATAAAGAGCTTGTGTTGCCTGGTTTGCCTTATTTCCCACAACCACACACGGAATCCTGTGACAATGCCCTTTAGCAATGCTATGATAAAAATGCTACCAACATTGTGAGATAATGAGTGTGGAATTATGTATAGTGATAAATGACCATAAAAGCCACAAACACAGCGTATGTCAGTGGAAACCACCACACAAGTGTACAGTCCTCAAAAGAAATAATACCATTAATCCTGATTAATCACTGAGAGTAAATTAAGCCAGGCCTAGACATTCCGGTTATTTTTCTTTATTATCTTTTCTTGTTGCAAAAATAAGCTATGCATTGAGACAGCAATTCAAATTATATTAGTCTAAGTGCTGTGAAAATGCAATTTCTTGCGCAAGATAGAGAATTGCAGTGCAATTATATTTAAAGGGCATGTCTACCCTCAAATGGTCTATTGTCAGTTACCTGCCTCCGATCCTAACTGATATATTTTACATTTTACAACCTGTATTCCTAACCAGATATTTAAGGCTTCGTCCGAACAGAAATGTGCATTGCGGTCTGTTTTTTTAATGGATCGGGTTGACCCAGTCCATTAAAAAAAAAGCACTGCTGCATGCATTTCTGTCCAGCAACGGATGTGTTTTGGTTAATAATGTGGCAAAAACGGAGAGCTAAAAATGGACCAAAAAAGGACAAAAAATGGACTGTGGACCGTTTTGTTTAATTTCTACTGTTAGCATAGCCTAAAGATAATTAGTGTCCCCATTCTGGCAGAGTAAGTTGGCTCCTCCCTCCATGACATCTGACATCACAACTAATGATTGGCTGCTGTTTCACATGCTGCCTCCTCTGCTCAAGTCTATATAAAAAAACTCAAGCAGAGGGAGGAGGCAGATAGACAGGAATGGAACCTACAGTATCATTAAATTGTATATCATTATAGTTAGAGGCATGAAAACAACATGTTTAATACCCTTGTTCTAACCAACATCATAGAAGTAATGAGACAACTTGCTTCATCTCAATAAAGGGGAACCTTTCAAATTCAGTAGCAGTATAAGGTTTTATATAGTAAAAAAGATTTGTTGTCAGCAGAGAGGCCAAACAGAGGGCAATGCAAGACAAGGGGCTTTTATTTGCTCCTTTTATTTTATTTTTTTTAATTAGAAATGGACGAAACTACATAGTTTCGTTCCGTTTTCGGATCTCGGGAAAATCCCGAAGATCCAAAAACGGAAGAAATTTTCTAAGATTTCAAATGTACGGAGCTATCTTCGAACGTTCGAAAATCCTCTAAATATGACTGGAGACCACTTTTGCATTTACGATCGTATTTTCAAAGATTTTCGAATGTTCGAAGATATTTTCGATAATTATTGAAAATAGCCTCGACCGTTCGATTTTCGAAAATATAATCGGAAACTCGAAAGTGTTCTCTGGTCGTATTTTCGAATGTTCGAAGATGTTTTCAAGTACATTCGAAAATCTTTGAAAATTTGTTTGAAAGTCCCAAAATCTGGAGGATCCGTCTGTTTTTTTTCGGATTTTGGAACCGAGGGGTTTCGTGTCGGATCCCATCACTATTCCTAATATTCATAAATAATATCAGTTCCATGCAGATTGAATTTCACTGCAGTTATCAACTCTTTCCTTTACCATTTTACTATCAGCTTAAAGGGCATGTCCACCCTTAAAAATAGTTTTTGATATGCTGCTCCCCCATGTCTGGTAGCCCCAACCGCATGGTTTGTATTTTCCAAAAGCTCCCCAAACTCTTACTTACCTCCCCTCGTTCCTCCGCTGCACTGCCGGCCCTCTGCTTTCGAGAATGCAAGCAGAGGGGCGGGACCAATCACGGACGCGGCTGCCGGTCATTCAGTGCAGTGGAGGAAAGAGGAGAGGTAAGTAAGAGTTTGGGGAGCTTTTGGAAAATACAAACCATGCGGTTGGGGCTGCCAGACATGGGGGAGCAGCATATTAAGGGGGTTTTACGCTAGGGGGAGGGATAGTAGAACGGGAGGGAGAGGGAGGGGGAGGGAGGGGGGAGAAGGGCTGCAGTACGCATGACAAATATCTACCGGAGGCAAGGTAGCAGGCAGAGCCCTGGTGGACAGTTTTTGGGACTTTAGGGGGGGTCTACAGGAGAACCCTATGGAGCTGGGATGTTAGGTAAGGATTACACTACACTACATGGTGGGGCCATTACTGGGGGGGATTATAGTTTTGGGGGTGGACATGCCCTTTAAAAGCTTTGATAATTTTCCATTTATGTCAATTCGTGCAGGGAGATGCCTGGAAAGTCCTATCGTTAAGTATGTTTTATAAAGAAGATTCTCCTCCCATTATTTCTGCTAAAGTATTATATCCTCGGGCATCGGAAGTGACCTTCTGCTATTGCCTTCTCTCAAATAAGCTTTCTATTTTGTGTCTAAAATTTCATAAAACTTTCTATCCTCTGCCATTTTTAGATATAGTCATAGTTCTAGCGCCCCCCAGAGCCAAACCTGATTGCTTTGTGATTAAAAAAAAAAAAAAAAAGCCTCTGGTATAGATACAAATAATGTGTTATTTTATTGGGTGATTTTTTTTTATACATAAGGAATCAACCTGGGAGTTCCAGCAGTTAATCATCTACTCTCCCTGCTTAATTGAAACAAACTAGTTATCTCGAAAATTGACATTCAACTATACCTAGAGGGCAATTCCAAATCCACATCGTTTACTTGTTTTCTTCTTATTAAAGGAGCCTGTGTTCTATGAGTGGCAGGGCTTTAGTCAACTGATTTGTTTTCTAGCAAACTATATACTGCTAGAAATCTGACGACGGCCGCCCACAAGATGGCCGAAAAGCGTTGATTATGTTGTTCACGAGTTAATAAATTCCACTTATCTCTCTTAAATCCCACGTGTGCTCCGACCTCTTCGTATGCTATATATATATATATCTTGGCTGAATAGAAAGCAATCCAGTTTCCTTGAAACATCTGCCTGGGTGCAACTTCAAACGTCCATATATATATATCTATCTCCTTTATAATTGTAGACACTTACAGGATTTCGTTTATCAAAAGTCAATAAATTTATTCAATCATAGTGCGTAGTTGACGCGTTTCAGCTCCCACATGAGCCGTCCTCAGAACACACAACACCACGTGTCACTCTGTCTTAAATACCCCCGGTCCCGATCACCCAGGGTATTTAAGACAGAGTGGACCCAGATTTTTGATATTTTCGGACTTTCGATAAATATCGAATGTTCGACTGTTAGAATATGCGAGTAAAATGCCTATTATACCTATACGTGAGCATCGAATCCACGAGTAAAGTGTCCATTAAAACCTATACGTGAGCAACGAATCCGCGAGTAAAGGGTCCATTAAAACCTATACGCGAGCATCGAATCCGCGAGTAAAGGGGACCATTAAAACCTATACGCGAGCATCGAAACTGTGAGTAAAATGTCCATGGTATCTAGGCGCCATAAAATTGATTTTTCGAATGTCCTGGATATTTGAACATATTCCCCAGACCATTTCCCAGGTCCCATAGCCATTTACATTAAGTTACCATTGATATTTTAATTGTATTTCATTCGAGCTTTTCGAACTATTTGACTCCCATTGACTTTAATGGGTTTGTTTTCCAACTTTCGAACTTTCCATATAGTTCGAAAGTTCGGTCCATTTTCGAACTTTCGAAACAATATGGAAAGTTCGAAAATGGACCCATTAAAGTCAATGGGAGTCAAATTGTTCGAAAAGTTTGAATGAAATACAATTAAAATTTGGCCATCTCTATTCATAACAAAATAGCAACATTGCTGATTGTAGCTTACAAATGGTGCTGATTTAACAATGTATACTTAAAGAAAATATCGAATCTTTGCCGGGGTCTGTCAAATATCTTGGTAATTATTTTTTTCATGGATGTATTTCAACATGAAATGACTAGAAATTATGGTGATTTGATCCTAGGAGTGATAACGCGCAGGTTTTATTTTTAGCCAAGTGTATTAGCAGGGAACAGTAAAACTGATTCGTTTAGATCTCTCGGTGCTTGCACAGCTGAGCTCATACAAGGTGACCTGCAATTCCACCAAACAAGATACTGTAAATGTAAACATTGTAATAGCTCATTACTAGTGTGTGAAATGTCAGGGAAGATGATGTACGGGGATAAATGACCCTGACTGGAAATTATACATCTGAAATGACCATAGAACGTATGATACTTAAAAGCCTACTCAAAGGAAACACTAATTTGACTCCAATTCTTATTTTTTCTAGTAAGTGGCAGAATATGGTTTTTAGTACCATAGAATTAACTCCGACTGTACAATTTCAATTGATTACACTAAATACATCAATATCCTGTAAATTATATCCTTATAAACGGTGCTTCTCCATATGGTTAAAGGAATAGATCACTGAAAAAGTTAACTATTCCTTTAAAGGGTATGTCCACCCTTGAAATTATTTTTTTATATGTCATTCCCCCTGTCCCCCCAGCCCCAACCGCTCTAATTATTTTATTAGAAAATGCCCCAAACATTACTTACCTTCCCTCTTTCCTCTGCCGCGCTGCCAGGCCCTCCGCTTGCGAGAAAATGCAAGCAGAGGGGTGGGACCGGCAGTCGCGCCTGTGATTGGCTGAGCAGCAGCCAATGACGGACGCGGTTGCCGGGAGTTCATTGCGGCGGAGGAAAGAGTGGAGGTAAGTAAAGTTTGGGGCACTTTCTAATAAAATATATAGAGCGGTTGGGGCTGGGGGGACAGGGGGAATGACATATGTAAAGGGATTTAAACTAGGGGGAGGGAATCATAATTGGGAGGGAGAGGGAGGGGGAGAGGGCTGCAGTACGCATGCCAAACTTCTCCCGGAGGCCAGGTAGGAGGCAGGTCCTATATGGACTCTGCTATCCTCCTGGTGGGCATTTTTTTTTGGGACTTTGGGGGGGGGGATACAGAGAACCAGATGGAGCTGGTATGTGAGGTTAGGATTAAACTATACTACATGATGGGGCCAGTAGTGGGGGGATTATAGTTTTGGGGTGGACATGCCCTTTAATGCATTGATTGAAGAACTTGAGGGAAAGGAGCTATGCCTTACCTCCCAGGAAGCAGTCGGGACCTGTCACTGCAACCTTCGTTCCTGGCTCCTGTGAAATTGATTAAAGAACAGAAGGTAAGGCATAGCTACATTACCTCCTGATCTCCAATCAATGCATTAAAGGAATAATTCACTTTTTCAGTAGAGATGTCCGAACTTCGCAAAATCCAGTCCGCTCGAGGATCCGCGAATTTTCGGAAAAATTTGAAAATTCGAAAATCCGCAAGCGGACCCGTTAAAATGGAAAATATTCTCAAAATTCCAAGATTTTTCGTATTTTACGGAAATTTTCGAAATTATGCGGTTTCGCGTATTTTCGAAAATTTTCTAAAATACTGTGAATCTCGTAATTTCGAAAATTTTCGAAAACGGATTTTCCGAAAATGCAAGTAATCCTTGTATGTTCAAAAATTTTCGAAATTACTTATTTACGAAAATAAGAGACATCCTCGTAATTTCGAAAATTTTCGAAAATGTGTATTGCCGAAAATACGAGAAATCTCGTAATTTCAAAATTACGAGAAATCCGCCGTTTGGAAGTTCGGAAGGTGGAAAATCCGGAAAAATCCGCCGTTCGCGAACGGGATAACCGGCCATCCCTATTTTTCAGTGAACTATTTTAAGTGTACAGTTCAGATTATTGTAATAGTATCAAGGTCTAAATAAAAATGTGTTACATCAGAGTTCCCAAGTAACAGGTGCATTACCACTGCTGTGCAGGGTTTTTTTTTTATGCATTTGTAATGCAAACATGAGTTATTTTGTTCTAAAGGAACTTTTTATTTTTATTAAAAACACCCCAAAAAGATTCAAGGGCCAATGAAAACTTGTATATAGATAAATCCCCCCCTAAACTGCAACCGTTCTGAGAGATGTAAGACTAATCTGAAATGCTGCCTGATGTTGTTACCCCGTTTTCTGTTTTCTGGTTCTTCCGGTGAGCAGCTGTCAGTCATGGGTGTGACTGTTGACATGACAAACATTGACTAAATTCTATTTCCCTAGCTGTCTCCTCTGGGCACGTGTGAGTTTACAAAAGAGCTTGGAGAGGAGACAGAAGATATCAGAGGGGAGGAGAAGAAGAACATGTAGCTGCATTAAAGTATAGTCCTGCATTTGTCAGCTTTTGTGATTTGGGGGTGATTTACCAATATATAATTTTTCCTTTGAGGGGTGAGCATGCCCCAAGGGATTATGCCATTGCTCTGCCCCAGTCAGACTTCTTATGGACAGTAGCATGAAAAGTCTATATAATTAAGGGCCGGATTTAGAAAAGAGCCTGGCACCCTTAGCCCCACGCTTAAACAAAGACCCCCCTATAAACCACACCTGTTTCTTCTTTTTTAGGGAAGAAAATAGACTATAAAGGGGTAGGATTGGTGGAGGAGATTGACAGCCACCCCTCCAACCTCAGGCTCCCCTAGTCGCGTGCCTACTGTGCCTAATTTAAATCCGGCCCTGCACATAGACCTTGCTTGCAGCACTTCCACTAAGAATAAGCAGGTCAGGTATAAAATAATTTTTAACAGGACCCGGATATGGGAAAACATGCTTGAATTTATAATTCTCTAGCACCTTCCTATTCTGTGCTTAGCCACACTAAGCTTTCCCAATATAACCAGAGAAGGCAATTTAAATCTAAAGGTCTCATACATACATCTGAATATCCCTGATAAACTTAATCCATAGCTGCAAGCCTGTCTGTAGGATGCGCGTGGCAAATAAGCTTAGATAAATGCCACAGACAGGATAATGGTCTGTAATGAAGAACAGAACACACTGCTTTGTCTTGTTTGCTGAACAACAGCAAAAGCTACTTAAAGGCAGGACCGAACCACACAGCTGGGAAGAACCAGTAAAACTAAACAAGAGGAAAATGACTCATTAGATATTCCTATTTAGTAAATGTCCTCGATTTACCTGAGATTGCAAACGTGTTCACATATAGTCTAAAGTTTGTACACACGTCAGATCATTTTCACACGTTGTGCCTGGAGAGCGTATGTACGCCTGTACATACATTAACGATAGTGGTACGTTCATAAAGGTTGGTATGTTACGTGATGTACATATTACGTGACATTCTTAATATCGCATGTTTGTGAAATGTTTCATTCAATCTTACGTCACAGTCTACGATAATCTGCCGACTATGTACAAACATACAACACATACAACAATCGGCAAAAGGAATACACTAGGCTGATCGTTGAAAAAGGCAAAGAAAAATCGTGGATCATTGGTCTTAAAGGGAATGTCCCCCCCTCTAGGAAAAATGAGTGTTCCCTCTAGGATAAAATGTTGTGCAAAACCCCCTAAACCTCGAGTTCATTTTGTTTCCAATGTCTAAATCTGGTCCCAGCAAGAGATCTTATAGGTACAAGCTCCGCTCTCCACTTCCGGGTAAGGCAGTCAGTGTCGGCCATGACAGTGACATAACGGCCAATCACTGACTGCCATTCCCGGAGCAGTCTCCTCTGCGGCTGCTCAGGAACACAAAAAGAACACAGCAGCCGCAGTGGAAACTGAGTGAAGAGACCGGAAGTGGCGGTGGATCTCGAGCTTGTAAGTATGAATTCTCATGCTGGAAGCGGATTTACTCATTGGAAACAAAATGAACTTTAGGTTTAGGGTTTTTTGCACAACATACTCATATTTTCATAGAGGCGTGGACATTCCCTTTAAAAGGTCTTAAAAGCTTGATTGACGTGTGTACGAAGCTTTAATGCCATTGGTTTTAACAAGTCTAAATAATTCAAAGGCCCATTGCTATAGTGAATGTTAAAGTACATTATAATTAAGATTATTATTATTGTCTGAGTTTATGGGTGTGGCCCCCCACCTACATCTGCACTCCTCAACATACTAAGGTGTTGGATAAGGCAGTGGCCTCCAAGCTTTTCTTCACCATAGACCAGTTCCACTGAAAGGTAATTTTCCATGATACGTGGCCTAGTACCAAATAATCCACAAGTCTGTATTGCTCCATGGCTAAGTGGTAGGGGATCACCGAGATAAAGTGGGCAGCACGGTGGCTCAGTGGTTAGCACTGATGCCTTGCAGCACTGAAGTCCAAGTTCGAATCCACCCTTGGACACATCTGCAAGGAGTTTGTAAGATCTCCCCGTGCTTGCGTGGGTTTCCTCTGGGCACTCCGGTTTCCCCCACAATCATATAGACAAATTGATAGGTTGTAGGGGCTTTTTAGCGATACTGCGGGCCAGTTAATTAACGATCGCAGTCGTAAATGTACAATTGTGAACGTATTAACGAGCATTCGTTAATTAATGAACATTTGATTGTTGAATACCGTGCCGCAGTAGACTACCGCAATCGTCTATGGGGAACGTAAATCTACGATAACAATCGTTAAAGCCACGGTATCACTAAAAAGCGATACCGCGGCTTTATAAATATGGCCCTATGTGTCAAATAAATGTGCTTAGATTGTAAGCTCTTCGGGGCAGGGCCTGATGTGAATGTATACATGTAATTGTAAAGCGCCACAGAAGATATTGGCGCTATATAAACCCACAATAATAATAATAAAGTAAAGAGGCTGATGTGAACAGATAAACTAATTGTAATGTGTTCTGAGATATATAAGGAAATAAACATGAATGTAACTCCTATCCTCTTATAGATCCCCTCCACTCGCTAGGTACCTTCGTAACTCAGTGTTACATTACCCCAATTTTGGCCTATTCACAGTTGTTTCAACATAAATACAAACTACACCGGTGACCTGTGGGCGTTAGATAATAAGAGACACAAAATGTGAAGGAAAGAAAAGAAAAACATAAAACAACAAGGTCAACCGATGCCCATTTAGAATTGAGAAGCACAATAATATAAAGCATTGCTATGTAATGTCCTTTCCTTATCTGCTGCAGATCAGAGCTTGTTGTCTGCAGCAGAGCCCAGAGAATGGAATGCAGTCAGAAAACAGGAAGGGTTTAAATACAAAGCCAATTAACAAAATGTATTACTATGAATTATTCTGAAAAATAACGGAGTTGAGATCTTTTGTATCGGGTTACGGTGAGTTTACCTCAACTTACCTGGTGCCACTTGCTTTTAACAGCACAGGCACCCAGTGCAATTCCCCATAGCATTCTGAACCACTATATATCGAGAAAGGCTGGCGTGACAACCAAAATGCTGGATTTACAATAAACTTTAAATTTTCTTTAAAGGGTAACTCCAGCCTCAAAATAACTTGACACATTTAGAACGCCACTTTCCTTCTATTCTTACCTTCATCTGACGCTCCCAGTTATTAGAACTTACAGAACCATGATCTGTAAGTCCCTCCTCCGGTTATGAGCGCAAACGCGCTCAGAACCGCTCGTTCATTTATCACAGTCAATCGTCACAGTCGCAGCCATGAATGACAGTCATTACCAGGAGGAGAGATGAACGGTGAAGGATCGTGGTTCTCTAAGTTTTAATAACTCAGCGAGAGAGTGTTGGATATAGGTATGAATAAAACGTAAGTGGGGTTTTGGGGGGTAATCCTTGTACATATACTCAAGTATAAGTCAATCCAAGTATAAGTCGACGTACTTATTTTTACCTGAAAAACTAGTAAAACTGATTGACTCAAGTATAAGCCGAGGGTTGACTTTCTCTCATTGACAGCCCCATAGATTGTTCCACAGACAGTCCTATAGAAAGTCCCATACACAGCCCCATAGAAAGTCCCATACACAGCCCCATAGAAATTTCAATACACAGCCCCATAGAAAGTCCAATACACAGCCCTATAGAGAGTCCAATACACTGTCCCATAGAAAGTCCAATACACAGCCCCCACAGAAAGTCCAATACACAGCCCCATAGAAAGTCCAATACACAGCCCCATAGAGAGTCCAATACACAGCCCAATATAAAGTCCCATACACATCCCCATAGAAATTCCCATACACATCCCCATAGAAAGTCCCATACACAGCCCCATAGAAAGTCAATACACAGCCCCATAAAAAAGTCTAATACACAGCCCCATAAAAAGTACAATACACAGCCCCATAGAAAGTCCATACACAGTCCCATAGAAAGTCCAATACACAGCCCATAAAAGTCCCAAACACAGCCCCATAGAAAGTCCAATACACAGCACCATAAAAAAGTCTAATACACAGCCCCATAGAAGTCCAATACACAGCCCCATAGAAAGTCCAATACACAGCCCCATAGAAAGTCCCATACACAGCCCTATAGAAAGTGTTATATACAGCCCCCCATATAAAGTCTAATACACAGCCCCATATAAAGTCTAATCCACAGCCCCATAGAGAGTCCCATACACAGCCCCATAGAAAGTCCAATACACAGCCCCATAGAGAGTCCAATACACTGTCCCATAGAAAGTCCAATACACAGCCCCCACAGAAAGTCCAATACACAGCCCCATAGAAAGTCCAATACACAGCCCCATAGAAAGTCCAATACACAGCCCCATAAAAAAGTCTAATACACAGCCCATAAAAGTCCAATACACAGCCATAGAAAGTCCAATACACAGCCCATAGAAAGTCCCATACACAGCCCTATAGAAAAGTGTTATATACCGCCCCATATAAGTCTATACACCCCCATATGTCTAATCCACAGCCCCATAGAGAGAGTCCCATACACAGTCCCATAGAAAGTCCAATATACCGTCCCATAGAAGTCCAATACACAGCCCCGGAGAAAGTCCATACACAGCCCAATAAAGTCCAATACCAGCCCCAAGAAAGTCCAATCACATCTCCATAGAAAGTCCCATACACAGCCCCTAGAAAGTCCAATACACAGCCCCATAGAAAGTCCAATACACAGCCCCATAGAAAGTCCAATACACAGTCCCATAGAAAGTCCAATACACAGCCCCATAGAAAGTCCAATACCCAGCACCATAAAAAAGTCTAATACACAGACCCATAGAAAGTCCAATACACAGCCCCATAGAAATTCCAATACACAGCCCCATAGAAAGTCCCATACACCGCCCTATAGAAAGTCCAATACACAGTCCCATATAAAGTCCATAAACAGACCCATAGAGAGGCCCATATACAGTCCCATAGAAAGTCCAATACACAGCCCCGGAGAAGTCCAATACACAGCCCCATAGAAAGTGCAATACACAGACCCATATAAAGTCCAATATGCAGCCCCATAGGAAGTCTCATACCACACCCCCATAGAAAGTCCAATACAAAGCCCCATAGAAAGTCCAATACACAGCCCCATAGAGAGTCCAATACACAGCCCAATATAAAGTCCCATACACATCCCCATAGAAATTCCCATACACATCCCCATAGAAAGTCCCATACACAGCCCCATACAAAGTCCAATACACAGCCCCATAAAAAAGTCTAATACACAGCCCCATAAAAAGTACAATACACAGCCCCATAGAAAGTCCAATACACAGTCCCATAGAAAGTCCAATACACAGCCCCATAGAAAGTCCCAAACACAGCCCCATAGAAAGTCCAATACACAGCACCATAAAAAAGTCTAATACACAGCCCCATAGAAAGTCCAATACACAGCCCCATAGAAAGTCCAATACACAGCCCCATAGAAAGTCCATACACAGCCCTATAGAAAGGTAAACAGGCCCCAATAAAGGTTCTTATACACAGCCCATATAAAGTCTAATACACAGCCCCATAGAGAGTCCCATACACAGTCCCATAGAGAGTCCAATATACAGTCCCATAGAAAGTCCAATACACAGCCCCGGAGAAAGTCCAATACACAGCCCCATAGAAAGTCCAATACACAGCCCCATAGAAAGTCCAATACACATCTCCATAGAAAGTCCCATACACAGCCCCATAGAAAGTCAATACACAGCCCCATAGAAAGTCAATAAAAGCCCATAGAAAGTCCATACACAGTCCATGAAGTCCAATACACAGCCCCATAGAAAGTCCAATACACAGCACCATAAAAAAGTCTAATACACAGACCCATAGAAAGTCCAATACACAGCCCCATAGAAAGTCCAATACACAGCCCCATAGAAAGTCCCATACACCGCCCTATAGAAAGTCCAATACACAGTCCTATAAAGTCCCATACACACCATAGAGAGGCCCATATACAGTCCCATAGAAAGTCCCATGGAAGTCCAATACACAGCCCGGAGAAAGTCCAATACACAGCCCCATAGAAAGTGCAATACACAGACCCATATAAAGTCCAATATGCAGCCCCATAGGAAGTCTCATACACACCCCCATAGAAAGTCCAATACAAAGCCCCATGAAAGGTCTAATACACAGCCCCATAGAAAGTCCCATACACAGGCACATAGAAAGTCCCATACACAGCCCCATAGAAAGTCCCAACACAGTCCTATAGAAATCCCATACACAGCCCCATAGAAAGTGCACTACACAGCCCATGACAAGTCAACACAGCCCCATAGAAAGTCCCATACACAGCCCCATAGAAAGTGCAGTACACAGCCCCATAGATTGTACCATACACAGCCCCATAAAAAGTCCCATACACAGCCCCATAGATTGTCCCATACACAGCCCCATAGAAAGTCCCATAAACAGCTATAGAAAGTCCAATACACAGCCCCATAGAAAGTCCCATACACAGCCCCATAGAAAGTGCAATACACAGCCCCATAGAAAGTCCCATACACAGCCCCATAGAAAGTTCAATAAACAGGCCCATAGAAAGTCCAATAAACAGCCCCATAGAAAGTCCAATAACAGCCCCATAGAAAGTTCAATAAACAGGCCCATAGAAAGTCCAATAAACAGCCCCATAGAAAGTCCAATACACAGCCCCATAGAAAGTGCAATACACAGCCCCATAGAAAGTGCAATACACAGCCCCATAGAAAGTCCCATACACAGCCCCATAGAAAGTGCAGTACACAGCCCCATAGATTGTCCCATACACAGCCCCATAGAAAGTCCCATACACAGCCCCATAGATTGTCCCATACACAGCCCCATAGAAAGTCCAATCTCCTAACCCACAGAAATCAAGAGGATTCTAAGTGTGTTACAGGGTACATCTTTTGTTGTCCCAGGGCTACATGTTTTTGTTCAGCTGCTCCTTCAAGCATCCAGATCACCCCAGACCCAAGTATAAGCCAAGAGGAGACTTTCAGGATGATTTTAAAGGTAACATTTTTCGCTTTATACTCGAGTATATATGGTATATAAAGGTATTTTGAGGCTGAAGTTACACTTTTAGTCCTGTAAGTGCTGAATTCCTTGATCGCCCAGATTGGATCATTAACGAGACCCATACATTAAACGATACAAGGCTGAAACAACCGTTCAATACACCATCCTGAATCACGAGTCGCCCCCGCGTTCGCCCGTGTGTACGAAGTTTAACGTCATCTGCCAGCTTTAACTTCCCCTTTGCGGAGCATTCACTTTTTCACACATACACTGCTTTGCACCCAGTTATCTCGAACTTCCCTTGGCACAATAATTCTAAATAATCCCCAGTGTGTCGGGATTAATAAATTAAACTATTGGCAGTCGTTGATGTGAAAACAGACAGAGAAAAAAAGGCAGCACTCTGTTTCAATTAATGGCTGGAATGAAATCACAACTAATTACAAGCTTGACTAGACTAAAATAAGGGAAAGATTGAACTTTGACATGGAATCACAATTATCTTCTCATTCAGCAAAATCCAGAAACATTTAAACTAGTCTGATTGGGGAATGCAAAATAAAAAAATGTATCTATATATTTCAACATTCCGCTAAGATAGTAATTAACTCTACAGATATGACACGTTTTTTACATTGGCAAGCAATGTGACGACAGGACCGAATTTGACGAACATGGTGTAGTAGACAGACATAGAGGAAGCAGAGATGAAAGAGCTAGCCATTTCAGAGCAGTTGACACATTAACAACAGCTGTTACTGTCATTTCACAATGCAATGTGTTTTTTTTTTACCTTTCAACCTGTTCTTTATGTTAAATTGCCTTCTATACAAAGGAAAACAGTGGTTACAACTGACAATAAGCAATAAAACAGTTCAGGAAAAAAAGGGAAAAGAACGAGAAAGGGCAACCTTTAAAATATATAGTGAACAACCGATAATCTTTATCCCCTAGATAGAACATGACAGAAATCTTTGGTTTTGTCTCACTGGGTTGTTAAAGCCATAAATACAGTCTACACTTTCTGCAGTCTGCCCTATTATCTAGTTTTGATGTTGGCACCATACATTAAACATGCATACAAAGGAAATATCACACGCAGCCAGCATACTCTGAGAGAGGAACTTCAATGAAGGGGCTTAACTACACATACAGACGTTTGATCGGGGGCTCGACAGCCAAGAATCAGTTCATATACGGACATTTGGTCAGGCCTTAAAGATCATCAATGTATGGATGATCTGACTGAACATCCATACACGAACCAATTCTCGCCATAATGACCATTTGTCAGGTAGTTGTGCCTGCGATTACACGTCTGTTTGTAGCATTAGTTGAAAGTTATGTAAATATGTGATTAATGAAGCTATGTGTAAAACTAGATAGTCAGAATTGGACAGATTCTAGATGTTCCATTTCCAGCATTAGGGGATGCTAAAATCCTTGTGTGCATCTACCGATTCTTTTAGCTAGATATAAAGAAATCAGTTTTATTACAACTGATTAAAGACAATGGATTTAGACAGAGCTGCAATCTTTCCAGGTAAATCCCCCCTCCAAAATTTAATTTCGGCTTTGTATGTGCGCACCGCCTTACCGTAAATGAGCCTGAAATCCTTGTATATACTGCTCTCTCGAGTATAAAAGAAAATTTCCAATAACTTTGATCTAAGAAATAATTACAGTATATTGAAGTGTCCCCCGTGTCTAATCATAGAAACATACTTATGTTAGGATTAGAGATGGGATCCGGGTCCGAGTCTGAACCAAAATCCAAATGTTCTATCTGAAACCAGGCGGATCATTTGGATTTCAGGACTTCGGAACGTATTTTCAATAATTATGAAACGCTCAAGGCTATTTTTCATAATCCTAGAAAATAGCCTTAATCATTAAATAATCCTCGAAAATACGACCAGAAAAAGTAGTTTCTGATCGTATTTCCGAGGATTTTAGAACGTTCAAAGCTTTTTTCAAGGATTATGAAAAATATCCTTGAATGTTCGATAATCAGCGACAATGGGCTCCGAAGTCCCAAAAATGTGTTCCATTTTTGGATATTTGGGATTTTCCCAAGATCCATAAATCCGAAAACAGTAAGGATTTGATCTTACCAGTTTCGGCCATCTCTAGTTAGGATGTATTCCATTATTTTTCCAAACTGTGTTGACTTAGAGACATATTTTCACTTATCCTACGTAAGTGAACCTACCTATAAGTATAAGGTCAATGGACAAAAACGTACAGTGCCATTGGTTAGACTAATGAACACCGCTCTGCTTAGAGAAACTTACGACCAGTTTGAATCTGTTTTTACCAAGATCCTAGATTGACAGAGAATATTCGGTTACTATTCATGTACTTCAGCCATAAACCCAGGTGGTGCCCAGTGAACTGCATCCTAGTGAGGTCATTCAATTGAATTGCAGTTTGTCAATTGGAACTTTCAGCCTTGTATATACAATAAAAAAACTGAAATACTGAAAACTGGTGGATTTACATTAGATATAAAGACTATGGTATAGAGAACACTAATAAGATTAATGCAGAATCTTAAGGTTCTACAACTAAAAGAAGAGAAGAGAGGATCATGCATGAAGTAAAGTTATCCTCATTGGTTTATAATTCCTATTCTGTTCTGGTTTTGCATTTAGCTTGTAGATTGCTGTAAAAGTCTTTTAAAGATATAGCTTTCCTAAGAGCATGGTAAATACCCAGAAGTCTTTGATCCTTATTTGCATATTGCTGAAAAGGCCTTTATTCTCTCCCTATCCTATTTAATTTATTGGTGACGTTGATTGAAGAAAGGGATTTTAAGGAGCTATGCCTTACCTTCCATTCTTCAATCAATATTTCTGGAGCCAGGAACGAAGGTAGAAGAAACTTAACTTTCACACGATCCTGCAATGTGAGAAAGCCCTCAGGAAGCAGTCGAGACCTGTCAGTGTGACAGTGGAGGATCGCGTTGAAGGTAAGTTTCTACTATCTTCATTCCTGGATCCACAGGCATTGATTGAAGAATAGAAGGTAAGGAATAGCTCCTTAACCCCTCGGTCTTCAATCAATGCACTAAAGGAATAGTTCACTTTTGCAGTGAACTATTCCTTTGAATGCTAATCCCCTAGCTGCCTCTTCTGAGCATGCTCAGGCTCAGTACCAGGTCACTAAATTAGCAGGCATACAGTAATGAATTCACAGGACAAAGTAGGATATATCAACATATTTTAAAGAGGCCATACTTTCTAAAATATGTTATTCTGAAGGTGGAGTTGTCCTCTAAACTCTCCCATTCTAGTTTCTGTTGTTCTGTTTTCAGAAACAAACTTTGATACAGATGAGTGGGACATGAATAAGAATTGTGCTACCTACCTAAGGAATCTGTGAAAGCATTTTAGGTGTTAGGTGCAATCAACACTGATTACCTGTATCTTGATTGGATTCACCTGTGAGCAGATGTAATTAGTGCTAATTAGCTTCCTCTTGATTAGATTCACCAGTGAGCACACATAATCAGTGCTGATTAGCTTCCTCTTGATTGGATTCACCTGTGAGCATACGTAATCAGTGCTGATTACCTGCCTCTTGATTGGATTCACCTGTGGGCAGACGTAATCAGTGCTGATTAGCTTCCTCTTGATTGGGTTCACCTGTGAGCAGACATTATCAGTGCTGATTACCTGCCTCTTGATTGGATTCACCTGTGAGCAGACGTAATCAGTGCTGATTACCTACCTCTTGATTGGATTCACCTGTGAGCAGATGTAATCAGTGCTGATTATCTGCCTCTTAATTGGATTCACCTGTGAGCAGACGTAATCAGTGCAATTAGCTTCCTCTTGATTGGATTCACCTGTGAGCAGACGTAACCAGTGCTGATTACCTGCCTCTTGATTGGATTCACCTGTGAGCAGGCGTAATCAGTGCGATTAGCTTGCTCTTGATTGGATTCACCTGTGAGCAGACGTAATCAGTGCTGATTACCTGCCTCTTTATTGGATTCACCTGTGAGCAGATGGAATCAGTGCTGATTAGCTGCCTCTTGATTGGATTCACCTGTGAGCAGATGGAATCAGTGCTGATTAGCTTCCTCTTGATTTTATTCACCTGTGAGCAGACCTAATTAGCACTGATTACCTGTCTGGATTTCCGGTGTCACAAGCATGTTTTAAAACTCACGGCACATGCAGACACTCAAATTAATAGAGCTTTGCGCAGCCTTTCAAGGCAAATTCAACATTTATACTTAAAACTTTCCCTTGCTACTTTCAATTTTTTTTTCTATGAGTGAAATCACTGTTACTATGTTTGGTCTTCTCAGTATTGCAATGTAGCATTCCCATTCCATAGTGCATATTTTATGTAAAAGAGATCAGTCTAAACAAGGGAAAGTTTGAATCATATGCAATAAGCAAATTAATAGAAGGAAATAATGCCTGAGTTTACATGATTGTGTTTTTTCTTTGTGAAGGCTTGGTGTTCATGCACAAGAAGCCATCCCTTATATATCACTCCTGCCTTGTAGTTGTCATGCCAACAAGGTATCTCGGAGGTGCACTTTGTTGTGCTTTTTCAGTGATGTTTCAAAGGCAAAATCCTTTCCTCACCCACACAAATTCACACAGGTTTGAATTCCTTACATATAAAAGGGGAAAGAAGCTGAAGTGAAGAGAAGTGAAGAGTTTTCAGAGAAGGTTCTGAACTGCAGAGATTGACTGCACCTCACAAACTTTTTCATAAGGAGCTTTTCAAAATACTCTAAAGTCCCCAAAAGAAAAGAAGTATCTGGCGTCTATAGCCAAACCCGAAGACTCAACTCTTCCTCAGTTTCTAACTTTATTGTTCTTTTTTTTTGGAGGGGGGGGGGGGTGATTTACCTGTATGTAAGTTTTCATTTTGGGGCTGAACTTGCCCTTTAAACATTAAAACATTCAATATTACAATAACAGTTTTATGTACATGAGGTATATGTTGAATAAACATTTGTGATGTGGTCCTTTCTCTGTTCTTTCACGCATTGTTCTTGATGCTTGTATTGTCTCAAATGTTCATGATCTATTCACTATTTGCTTTAGGTTTTAAAATGACTAGCAGGAAGCAAGGTCTCTATTACACCTCATACATTTTAGATCAAATAAAATACATTTTATAACTGTAACTATTTAAAGGGCATCTATACCAAAAAATAGGTTATTTTAAATTGACCATAACTGGAAACTAATTCTTCCCAACCACCACTGTATCATTTTTTTGTTAATCTGCCCCCTATTTCTTTAGATATCCAATCTTAAACTTCTTATATTTCAGCTGTCAATCAAGTTCCTGGAATGTTGACAGAGTTTTGACAATTTGAATGCTGCTCCTAAACAAAATTTGTGCTGATTAAGATGAGGCAAAGTAATTTTTTCAGTATAGTGTCCCTTTAACTCTAATAAATAGAGATGGGATCCGGGTTTGACACAAACCCGGATGCGACACGGAACCCCTCGGTTCCAAAATCCGCAAGATCCATACGAATCTGGACGGATCCTCCGGATTTCTGGGACTTCGGAAGACATTTTTGATAATTTTCGAAAATAGCCCAGAGCGTTCGAAAATATTTCAGAGACCATTTTCGAGTTTCCAATCGTATTTTTGAAAATCGAACGTTCAAGGCTATTTTTGAAAATACGATTGGAGACTCGAAAATGGTCTCTGATCGTATTTTCGATCATTTTCAAATGTTCGAGGCTATTTTCGAAAATTATCCAAAATTCCGGCCATCTCTACTAATAAAATATTGTTTGTATACAACATTTTGACTGTCTTTAACTGTGCCCTGTCAATTGTTATTTCATGTAAGCCTTGAGTTTTCCCATGTGCTCCAGATCTTGTTGTATTTGGAGGAGAAGCCCCTTTGCAGAGTACATTAGTTTTTTTATAGGGCAATGTTAGTATTTGCTATAAATATTGTTTGAAATGTATTTACTGCCAAGTGTTCCATAATCTATACTAATAAAAGGCAAAGCCCTCACTCACTCACTTTCAGGGTGTGTGCGGGGACTGGCTGAGGTGTAAGGGGAAGGGTTTGGAGGGTGGACAGAGAGGAATAGTGGGGGTATTGGTGGCGGACGGGGAGGGGTGGTGGGGGTTATTTTCACCAAATTTTGTAGTTGACAAAAAAAATAATATTAAATTAAAGTTAATGAGTGTTGCTATCGTAAAGCTTATTGAATTGTCTTTCTTTAATATATCAAGTGCCGAGTGATTACAGCAATCTTGATACATTATTGCTTTCTTACTAAAAAGGTTATTTGAATACATCTCCGCTGCGAAGCGCGGGTATTTTGCTAGTTCCCAGTAAACACACCTTGGGGTCTAGTCCCACCAGAGAGACCATGTAATCATGTAAGAAGGTCACTATCTGATTTTTTGGGTGATGTTATTTTATGGGTAGAGATGGCCGAAACTGATGGGTTTCATTCCGTTTTTGGGTTTTTGGATCCGAAAACGGAACTTAAAATCGGGACTTCAGAGTGAGTTTTCGATTTTTATCCAACATTGAGCTATTTTAGAAAATTCCTTGAAAATAGCCTTGAACTTTTGTCCCGAAATACGAACAATCTGGCTGGTTTCGGACGGAACTTTTGGATTTTGGAACCAAGGGGTTCCATGTCAGATCCAAGTCAGAGTCGGACCCGGATCCCATCTCTAGCGATAGGCTGCCATTGCCTCCTCCCATTCCCCATCCCCCAGGGTTCCAGTGTCTTCCTCCCATATTCTTTTTTTGGCAAGTGAGTCTTTGGATGCTTGTGGTATATGTAGTCTTATGTATATTTTGGAGATTAGCTTGGTAGCTTGTGCGCTGTGTAGTATTGCAAACAGAGGTTTGTTCATCAAGTTTAGTTGTCTGTTTTGGAATTGTGCTTAAAAAGCATGTCTAAGTTGGAGGTAGGGGAAATACATGGTGTTAGGGAGATGGTATTCTGTTTGGAGTTCTGTGAAGGGTTTTAATGTGTTATCCATTAATATGTGTGAGAGTAATGGTATTCCCAATTTGTATCACTCTGGAATAGTGAGAAAATCTTTTAACACAGTGTTGTTTCAGATCAGTGTTTGTAAGTGAATGGGTGGTATATTTATTTGTTCACAGCTTTTTTCCAGACATATGTAGCTTGAGTATAGGGTGTTTTGGGGGTTCATCCTTTTTATTTATGGTCCAAATTTTTTTCTAATGTCCCAAGCTCTTATTTATCTTTACAAGATCTGGATGATCTCCTGGCATTGCTTCTTACATCATGCTGGCTGACCGTGGGATGCATGGACCCACAGGTTTTGTTCCACCATCAGGTTTATAGAACATAGAGAAAATGTGACATAGAAATTATGAAATTCAGTTTCTACTGTCAAAACTTCAGTTTTCATGACATTCTGTCTGTCAAAATGTTACCTACAAACAGACATTATTGACCCAAAACAAGGTTTGGAATGACACTACACTGCATCTCTATTTGACAGTAAAACCAGGATGTCCACTGTACACGTTGAGGAAGGATTGTAATACACTGAACTTCAAATATAGAGATAAAGACCCTAAAACGTACACCAGGGATGTCTAATCCGGCCTCAGATGTTTGAAAACTACAATTTCCAGAGGTTTTACCACAGGTTGGACATCCTGACTGTTTCCAAGAGTGAAGAAATGTAAAGTAAAACACTGATGCCATGACTGAGCAGATTGACTCACGAGAGCCAGGAAGATGACGCGAGTGGTGTCGTCAGCAGAGACGTCACCGCTAGTATAAAAGGGGTGGGCCACGAGGCAGCAGGCGCCATTTTGTTGAATTGCTAGCAAGAGGAGGATCTCTCTCTCCTGCTCAGAGCAAAGACACAGCAGGCAAATAAAGTGAGATTAGGAGTGGATTCTTTGAGGATGGCAGACACTGAGCAGATGTTGGAGAGGGTAAGGGAGAGGATCAACATGGAGGGGGCAGGGTGGCTGCAGGGTATTTTGGAGGGGGGTCCACCGGCTGGTAACCCCCTGGCTCGGGCACGGCCCCAGACTAGATCTGCCAGCTGGATGGCTGGCAGGCCCATACGCCAACCCACCGCCCGTCAGTTTGAGTCTCAGTCCCCCACACTCTTACCGCAGACCACGGGGGGCGCGAGTAGTACGAGCTAACACCCCTAGGCACAGGGCAGCGACTGAGGGCCTGTTGAAGGCTTTCAACACCATTCACCCCTTGCAGCTCGCAAGGGTCGAGGTCCACTGCCCCCAGTTGCCTGCCCTGATAGAGGAGCCCAACCCACACGCGGCTGCAGTACCAACAGCGAGTAGAGGTAGAGCCAGAGGCAGGGACGGCCCAGCCTCTGGTCTGCATAGAACCGCCCGCCCAGCTGTAGCAGCAGCATCGGCAGGGGACATCGCCTGGGATGCCCAGCCAATAAGGCAGGAGGAGGTGTCTGACGAGAGCAACCAGGAGTTTGTGGACGCTAGGTCCACATTTCGAGGGATGATGCCGGCCCCAGTTAGATTGAGGGAATTTTCAGAGAGAAGGCGATCCAGAGAGAGGTGCCACTCTAGGAGAGAGGGCAGCAGTCGCAGGCATGGGAGAAGGAGGAGCAGATATTCCTCCTCCCAAGACAGTAGCGATGAGTTCTACAGGTGTTGGCGCAAGGAACAGCGCAGAAGGTAACGTCGCAGGCACCGCTCTAGATCAAGTGAGACCGGCAGACAACACAGATCCCACTCCAGAGGCAGGAGGTCAAGGGCCTCTTGCTAATCAACTTCAGGCAGGAGCAGGAGGTCATCACCAGCACCGGTCCACTCGTGCCACCAGGAGGAGCTACCCACAGAGCGAGAGGGAATCCTTCTACAACAATGACTTCCGAAGGGCTCGAAGGGCAGTACCAGTGCTGTACAGTCGGCTGGAGCTGGTGAGTCAACCTGTGCTGGGGCTTTGGGTAATACCAGCAGGGGAGACGGGGGTGAGTTGGTGCAAGTCTTACGGGCCCTAATGGGCAAAATTGAGACTATGCCACTGGGCAACTGTGAGCCCAGCCCCAGGGGAAGAGTCAGCACTACCGTCTGTTCACGAGGTTCCTTCAGTTGAGGCTCTGAAGGAATCCTATTTTTCGGGGTAGCCCGCTGGGGGTACATTTGTCAGGGCAAATAAAGGACAAAATATGGCGGAATGAGTTCATTGATTTATGGTCCTTATCTCAACATGCCGGCCCCAGTTAGATGAGGGATTTTCAGAGAGAAGGCGATCCAGAGAGAGGTCCACTCTAGGAGAGAGGGCAGCAGTCGCAGGCATGGGAGAGGAGGAGCAGATATTCCTCCTCCCAAGACAGTAGCGATGAGTTCTACAGGTGTTGGCGCAAGGAACAGCGCAGAAGGTAACGTCGCAGGCACCGCTCTAGATCAAGTGAGACCGGCAGACAACACAGATCCCACTCCAGAGGCAGGAGGTCAAGGGCCTCTTGCTAATCAACTTCAGGCAGGAGCAGGAGGTCATCACCAGCACCGGTCACTCGGGACACCAGGAGGGAGCTACCCACAGAGCGAGAGGGAATCCTTCTACAACAAGTGACTTCCGAAGGGCTCGAAGGGGCGAGTACCAGTGCTGTACAGTCGGCTGGAGCTGGTGAGTACACCTGTGCTGGGGCTTTGGGTAATACCAGCGGGGGAGACGGGGGTGAGTTGGTGCAAGTCTTACGGGCCCTAATGGGCAAAATTGAGACTATGCCAGCTGGGCCAACTGTGAGCCCAGTCCCAGGGGAAGAGTCAGCACTACCGTCTGTTCACGAGGTTCCTTCAGTTGAGGCTCTGAAGGAATCCTATTTTTGCGGGGTTAGCCCGCTGGGGGTACATTTGTCAGGGCAAATAAAGGACAAAATATGGCGGAATGAGTTCATTGATTTATGGTCCTTAATCTCAACATGCCGGCCCCAGTTAGATTGAGGGAATTTCAGAGAGAAGGCGATCCAGAGAGAGGTGCCACTCTAGGAGAGAGGGCAGCAGTCGCGGCATGGGAGAAGGAGGAGCAGATATTCCTCCTCCCAAGACAGTAGCGATGAGTTCTACGGGGTTGGCGCAAGGAACAGCGCAGAAGGTAACGTCCGCAGGCACCGCTCTAGATCAAGTGAGACCGGCAACAACACAGATCCCACTCCAGAGGCAGGAGGTCAAGGGCCTCTTGCTAATCAACTTCAGGCAGGAGCAGGAGGTCATCACCAGCACCGTTTCACTCGGGACACCAGGAGGGAGCTACCACAGAGCGAGAGGGAATCCTTCACACAATGTGACTTCCAAAGGGCTCGAAGGGGCGAGTACCAGTGCTGTACAGTCGGCTGGAGCTGGTGATACACCTGTCTGGGCTTTGGGTAATACCACGGGGAGACGGGGGTGAGTTGGTGCAAGTCTTACGGGCCCTAATGGCAAAATTGAACATGCCAGCTGGGCCAACTGTGAGCCCAGCCCCAGGGGAAGAGTCAGCACTACCATCTTTTTCACGATTCCTTCAGTTGAGGCTCTGAAGGAATCCTATTTTGCGGGGTTAGCCCGCTGGGGTACATTTGTCAGGGCAAATAAAGGACAAAATATGGCGGAATGAGTTCATTGATTTATGGTCCTTAATCTCAACAACATGGTAACTGCGATAGGAGATTTAAGACAGAGAAAGGGGAAAGGATCCCAGGTGGCAAAAGCTTTTGGGAATTGGCTACAAGCCTTTGTGTGTTGGCCGGGATTATCGGTCAAAAATCCCAACAAAAATGCTCAGTATTATTTGTGTACTTGGACATGATATTTGGAGCGTACAAAACACATGGTGGGACTGCATGGCGCCAATATGACGAAGAGTTCCGGCGGACCCTGGCAGTCAGGCCGTAAATGGATTGGAATATCAAGGCCACCGATTCTTGGCTAAGAATCATGTTGGCTCAGAGGGCACCCGTAGGGTCAATCCCAGGTCAGAGTTCAATCCCCTCGACCAGTACTTTTCAGCCCTCCGGAGCAAAAAGAACCGGCTCCTACTGGTTGTTTAATGAGGGCAGCTGCAAGTTTGGGGCCACTTGAAGGTTTAAGCACGAATGCTCCTTTTGTGGCGGAGGCGGTCACTCCACCACAAAATGTTTCAAAAAATCACGCACAGCCCCAAGACATATGGGGGGGAATAGGCAGCCGGACGCCAGTGAATGTGGAGGCAATGGAGCACTGGCTAGGAATATATCCGGCGAGGGAGGAAGCAGAGCTCATCAGGGAGGGGTTTAAGCAAGGTTTCAGAATCCCCTTCAAGTTCTCGGAGTTACCCAAGGTCACCCAAAATTTAAAGTTGGTTAAGGACATGCCGGAAGTGGCCAGGGAAAAGGTTATGGTGGAAGTTAAGCTAGGGCACATAGCGGGCCCGTTTGTCGAGCTCCTCTTTTACAAACTTAGGATTTCCCCTTTGGGTATAGTACAAAAGAAGGAGAGCAGTAAATTCCGCTTAATCCATCACTTATCATACCCGAAGGGAAGCTCGGTAAACGACGGTATTTCTAAGGAGGAGTCATCTGTCTCATACGTTTCGTTTGATAGGGCAATTCATTTGGTAAGAAAATCTGGGGTGGTGGCGCTGTTAGCAAAATTGGATATTGAGGCGGCCTTCCGCCTGCTTCCGATTCACCCGGACTGTTTTCATTTACTGGGTTGCCAATTGGAAGGCATGTACTATTATGACAGATGTCTTCCTATGGTTGTGCCATATCCTGTTCCCTATTTGAAATATTCAGTTTATTCCTGGACTGGGCTATTTCGTATGAAACCAGTAAACGTTTTACACTACCTTGATGACTTTCTGTTTGTTGGCCAGGCTAACTCTAACTATTGTTCCTTTTTGTTAAATTCTTTCCATTTTTTTATGCAAATTTGGTGTGCCCCTGCCAGTAGAAAAAACGGTGGGCCCAGTAATGGTGCTGTCTTTTCTGGGTATCGAGGTAGACACAATTAAGATGAAGTTTAGGTTACCAACAGCCAAAGTTCAAGGCATGCTAGACGCAATTTCAATGTTCCTACAGATTAAGAAAGTTACACTGAAACAGTTGCAATCAGTGCTGGGTTCGTTGAACTTGGCATGTAGGGTCTTGCCAATGGGGAGGGTCTTTTCCAGGAGATTATTGGTATTCTCCCGGGGGGTTTCCGCACCTCACCATCACATACGAATAACTAAAGTGCTATGCAGCGATCAACTGATGTGGCATGCCTTTTTGTCTAATTACAATGGTAGAACTTGTGTTTAGGAGGAAGAAGAAACTAATACTGAATTACAACTTTTCACGGACGCAGCTGGCTCCGTAGGTTTCGGGGCTATCCTAGGCAGCAACTGGTGTGCTGCAGGATGGCCCACCTCCTGGAAAGAAGGGAGTCATTGCAAAAACCTCACTCTCCTTGAACTCTTCCCCATTGTTGTGGCAATAGAACTATGGGGCGATAAAATTCAAAATAAAAAGATCAGACTTTGGACGGACAATGAGAGTGTTGTTAATGCTATTAACAACTTGACAAGTTCCTCCTTACCTGTTCTATCATTACTTAGATATTTAGTTCTAAAATGCTTGGAACGTAATGTGTCCTTCAGAGCATGTACCAAGTGTTCTTAATTGTGTTGTGGATGCTCTATCTCGTCACTATTTCAGTGGGAATAATTCCACCACCTGCACCCGGAAGCCAACCAACGAGGCCAAGAATGCCCATACTTCATGTGGGGGTTGATAGACAGCAGCTGATGCAGCTAGTCCAATCATCAGTCGCCCCCTTCCACCTGGGCCAGTCACGGTAAGGTTTGGTCACAATGCTTAGAATTTGCCAAGGAGAAGGATGTTAACAATAACTCTCATGCTAGATTGCAAACTCTTCTAGATTACCTTGAGCACCTGATATCTGCAGGTTCCTCGGGTTTGGTAGCTCAACGAAGAATGGCAGGTTTGTCTTTCTTTTCAGGCTGTTGGGATAGAGACAACTCCAAAGAATTCATTGTTAAATCCATTTTAAAAGGTTGGAAAAAAGAACAGGTGGCTAATAACGCCAAGCGGCCGATTAATTTCAATCTGCTTTTGAGGCTTATGGAATCGTTACATATGTTGTTCAATATGAATCTGATTATGAGGCAAAACTATTTGAAGCCAGTTTTACGTTGGCATTTTTTGGGGCCATGAGACTGGGGGAGTTGGTGTCGGCCAGTTCAAAACGACCGGGGGGTTTGTTGGCAGACGATATATTTGTCACGCAATCATCAGTAAGGGTTAGGATAAAGAGATCTAAAACAGACCCCTTTGGCGAAGGGAGTTGGTTTTCCATATCCCCCCTGTCGTCCCCCTAGTGCCAGTTAAAACAATTGGTAATTTTGAAGACATTAGATCCCCATCAGTGTCATTCCTAGCCCACCAGGATGGCCTTCCATTGTCTCTATATCAATTTGAGGCAATACTACATAAAGCCATAGGTCATTTGGGTCTTCAACTGTATGAATTCGGTACACATTCCTTTAGAATAGGAGCAGCGACAGAGGCTCATTCTTTAGGTTTCTCTGAGGATAGGGTTCGCAGGCTAGGGAGGTGGAGGTCTAACTGCGTAGCGAGGTACATACACCCTGAATTGGTCATTAATTGAATGTTTCTATTTCAGGTGTTCGCCAACCTTCAGTTTGGCTAGTGGGACACTCATATCTCTTTTGGGTGGCCCAGCGAGTAGAAACACAACCCGGGGGAAGAAATTTAGGATTCCAAATGTCTTCTCTATTCTGGAAAGGGATTAGGGGTTTAGTATGGAGTCAAGTGCTGCTGGAAGTAGTGAACATTAGCAGAGCTGACCCTGGGCCCACTGTATTAGTGATTCACGCAGCTGGGAACGATCTTTGTCGAAATCGCTTATCGGACCTTTTATTCCTAATAAAGGCGGATTTACAGCGGTTTTGCTCTCTATTTAGGGAACTAATATTGGTGTGGTCAGAGGTCGTTCCCAGAGTGCATTGGCAAGGGGCAAAAGACCAAGAGGGGCTGTGGAGAAGACCAGGAGGGTTCTCAATACCAGAATCTCCAGATTCGTGAGATCCCAAGGGGGTGTAGTAGTCAGGCACCGCCAGTTGGAGGGCGATAACAGGTCCCTGATGAGGCAGGATGGGGTTCACCTGAACGATATCGGGCTTGATATCTTTCTGGCAGGCTTGCAGGATGGAATTGAGCAGGCACTGTATTTGTTGGGTGGCGGACGGAGTTCCGTGTAGGGGTACGGCAACTCGTGGTGGCGGGGGCATCCTTGCAGAGGTTATGTTGGAGCCGTTACATGCCCTCTGGGGATCCAGAGGCTTGGCATTTAGCATTGGCTACGGCTAGTTGGGTTTTACATCTAATTAATATGCAAGGATGCATAAATTAAAATTTGGCTAATTAATTGATCACATGATTTTATAATGTGTCAATAAAGCTGTGGCCATTTTTCACCCAAACATATTGTGTGTCTGCCTGTTCATTTCCATCAAAAAGATTGCTGGTAAAAGGGTTAATTTATGTTTAAGCAGCCAAGGTATTTCAGCAGTAGGTCTGTTCCATTTGTATCTATTTCTGTATAGAAAGAAAAAAACACAATAAACAATGAAAACATGGAACCCGTCGACTCCATTCTAAGGAAATTCTAGGTTATAATTATTGGACCCGGATAAAAATATGTAGTCACGTGATATATTTCTTGGCCAGAGAATAGAACTAAGGGACCTTTCAAGACTTCATTTTAAAGAACACAAAAGTAAACAACAAATGTTCTAATACAAATATCATAAACAGACACAGAAGTTGTCTATAGTAATGTGCTCAATAGCACAGCTCCCAGAATCAGTGAAAACAGACAGTAACGGTCCCATACAGTCAGAACAGACAGTAAAGGTCCCATACAGTGAGAACAGACAGTAATGGTCCCATACAGTGAGAACAGACAGTAATGTCCCATACAGTGAGAACAGACAGTAATGTCCCATACAGTGAGAACAGACAGTTAAGTCCCAGACGTCCAGTTCCCATACAGTGGGAACAGACAGTAAAGGTCCCAAACAGAGAGAACAGACAGTAAAGGTCTCATACAGTGAGAACAGACAGTAAAAACTTTAAAAAAGAATTTGCACCAAAAAAAGTTTCTGCCTCACATTGCCTCATTGGAGGGGCGGCCCTGCACAGAATTCATATAAGTTAAATCCCCCCAACCCTAAATGTTATCTTTAAAAAACCTAAATCAGCCCCGAAATGTAATTACCTGACCTCATTCCTTCAGTCACAGCCTCGTGCACGAAACAGCACAAGGGGCCTGACCAACAGGTGTGTCTGTGATTGGCTGAGATTCAGCCAATGCTCCCAATGACTGATGTGGCTGCTGGCTGGCAGAGGGAGCTGAGGGAACTAGGTCAGGAAAGTACATTTAGCTGATTTAGATGTTTTAAAGATAGCATTTAGGGTTGGGGGGTTGCCTTACCTTATATGCTCTAAAGCTGGGTACACACAGTAACGATAAAGCCCCGATACCGTCGGTATCGGGGCTTTATCGTTATGTGTGTATGTTCGTTTCCCGAACGAGCGCGCGGCCACCGATCTTGCAGATCCTGTCTGTCATCTTTCAGAAATCTAGACTGTGTGTACCTAGCTTAAGAGGAGCAGAAACTGTCAGGTAAAGATTACACACATACAGCTCCTACTCTTCACTTTTCTGAAATTTCATCAGGCACTGCAGCACAACCATAAGTAGCAGAAGAGAAAGGTAACACTAGACAGTGGGGCCAACCATGGAGCAAATTTTAGTTGTGCGTCTGGACATGCCCTATAAAGGTCACACTAAAAGAGCCCCAAGAGCGATTTTGCACCACTTCTTCATCTGCACGGGAATCTTTTTGCAAAACCCTGAAATAGATAGAACTATTACTCTTGGTCAGTGGGTTAGGACCATATCAAGATAGGAATAAAGCACTGTTGCTCTTGCTTCAGAATATGTGTTTTCCTAAAATGTCCCCCTCCCCCTCTATCTCTGCGTGCACAATTGCCATCGGGGGATAACAGCTAAAGAAGGACATGATAAACATATTCAGGGAGATTCAATAAAAGTTCTTATTATTAAAAATGTTGCTAATTTTGCCCCAACCAATCAGATGTTAGCTTTCAAATGTTAAATAAGATCTGATTGGTTGGAGCAAAATTAGCACCATTTTAAACAATAAGAACTTTTATTGAATCTCCCTGATTGTATTTACATGTGTCAAAAATGTATACTCCTCTCTTACTAGACATTTCCATCTATATAAAGTGAAATAACATGAGATAACAATCCCTATATACTGGCATATCATAGGTAATTCTAGCAGCACTGAATTTGAATTATTTCCAATAAAGGTACAGTACATCTATCAAGCGGGATTTTCTCTTTTTATAAGCATAGCTCATACATCACATCTATTCGCCCGCAGTTATTTCCCTGTGAATTTAAATAGCTAATTATAATACTTTACAGGCTTATTGAGGGTGATATAACATCATCACAGTCTACAACAATCCCGTAACCCATAGAAACTAGATTGTGTCGAAGCCCAGAGGTGTCTGTACAGGGAAAAATAGTCATTTCAGCAATAAAAGTAGATTATAGAAAGGAAAGAGGCAAATATGTTTAAATATATGACCCCAGCAAAATCAGCTTCTGAGATGAGGAAATATTTTGCTTTCTTTAAAATTGCTATTCTCGCAATTTTCTTTATGTCTTTTCTGGTGACTCCATAGTAATGTTCCCTTTAGGCCATGTGCGTATGCAGAAAAACTTGCAAGACATGCGCACAAAGGACAAAATATAGCACGAATAAACAAATTGGGTGAATACAGGTGTTTGGTATGTAACGCACAAAGTTTATTTTGTGGCTGCACAGTTGATATTTATCTGTGTAACTCTCAACTTTGTGCAAAGTGCCAAATGGGACAGGGGCGGTGCCTACTGATAATGAGAATAGCTCTTCTCAGGAATGCCTAGCCATCCCCCCAAACATCCCAGCCACACCCCTGGAATGCTCAAGCCCCACCCACCGCGGGACTTTGGGCAGCTTACCGGGGCTCTGAGGCATATTTTTTTTAATTACATTTTTATAAACAATAGGAAATATTAAAAGTAGTAGAAATGGGAATGATTGGGAAGGATACATACCTATACTATTTATTGACATACAAAGGAGAAAGATTCTTATTATTAGTTTCCTCAGACCAAATGATACCCTATGGCTCTAGTCTTTTTTTTAGTATTTATTTTCTAAAAAAAAAATATATATATATTTGTTCGCTGTTTCAGCCCTGAGCAATGAGGACAGCCAATAAATGGTTGGAAAGCATAAAAACAACAAAGATGTTTATTATAGATCCCATTGATTTGTTTCTTTATATGGTCAACCACAGAATGTGGTTTAGTCTGAGCCTAATGGTCTTTCACATCTGGGTGTACAAACCCGCTAACCACCGCACCATGCATTGTGGGTGAGAGGTCTTGCAAGTTGCATTGGGATCTGCAAAGATTTTACACAGAAAAGTCAAATACTGAACTCTACAAGCAAAACCAAACTTTCCTTTGAATATTGAACTGCCTATGTCAAACGCTTGTATAAAAGTATATATATAAAACCTGGTTTTGCATGCAAGATTTCTGCAGAACTTTGAATATTCCCTTAACTATGAGTGAAGAGTTAGGGGGTAAATAGCCTAATGCTTAGGGTGAAAGTCAACCAGTCTGATGCCTGAACGAATTGGTTAGGGAATAGGTTATATTAAATTGTCCATAACTGGAAACTATCAGGGTTATTCAATAAACTTATCATTTAAAATGGTGCTAATTTTGCCCCAACAATCAGATGTTATTTAACATTTGAAGATAACATCTGATTGGTTGGGGCAAAATTAGCACCATTTTAACGATAAGAACTTTTATTGAATCTCCCTGTATAATTCATACCAACCACCTCTGTATCATTTTTTTGTTGATCTGCCCCCTATTTCTTTAGATATCCAATCTAAAAATTCTTATATTTCAGCTGTCAATTAAGTTCCTTGCACTCAAAAACTTTTCTTCTGTGAGTAGCTTTACTTTTTGCTGGAATGGTGACAGAGTCTTGACAGTTGGAATGCTGTATGCTGTGTGCAGGCTTGACAGTTGGTTTGTGGGGAAAAAAGTCAGGTCGGATGGAAGTGGGAGTGGTTAAAAGAGGGAGGGGGATACTACTCATAAACAAAATGTGTGCTGGATTGAAGACATGCAGCAACACACATACATGCTACTTACATGTATTCAATTATAGATTAAAGGACAACAATACCCAAAAAACAACATCTCCCCCATTACATGTCCACAGTTCCAGCAGCTGAAATCGCTTACTCTCATTTACAGCCATGCTGCCTTCCCTTAGATATCACACAGCAAAGATGAGTGCTAAAAGCCCGCCTCCTAGACGGCCCAGGGCCATGATTAACATATCACTTGTCACTGGCTGATGGAAATGTCTGTTTCAACCTCTCTCCTCCTCCTCTGCCAGTCAAACAAACTTGAACTGTTCGGTTGCTAGGATACAGCCTACATAATAAAGCTGATCAAAGATGGGAGGAGGAGTGTTTTCTCACATGCTAGTTTTGAGTGACAATTACAGGCAGACAGAATTGTTACGCCCCTTTCACAGCATGGCTAATTGAAGGCAGAGAGAAGCTCGAAATCAGGAAAAAATGTATGGGGAGGGCTGCATATCATTACTCTTTTGAAAGCAGTTTTAAAAAAATGCATTGAGGCAATACAGTTATCCTTTAAAGGGTATGTCCACCCTTAAAAAATTTTTTTTACCAGACATTGCCCCTGTCCCCCCAGCCCAAACGCTATGTTAGTTATCTCAGAAAATGCCCCAAACTTTACTTACCTTCCTTCTTGCCTCCACCGCGCTGTCGGCCCTCTGCTTGCTAGAAGCAGAGGGGCGGGACCGGCAGTCGCGTCTATGATTGGCTGAGCGGCAGCCAATCACGGACGCGGCTGCCGGGAGTTCAGTGCGGCGGAGGCAAGAGGTAAGGTAAGTAATGTTCTGGGCATTTTCTGAGATAACTAACATAGCGGTTGAGGCTGGGGGGACAGGGGCAATGTCTGGTGAAATGCTTTTTACGGTAGGGGGAGGGAATCTTGATCGGGAGGGAGGGGGGGGGGGGGGAGGGGGGGAGGGGGGGGGAGAAGGGCTGCAGTACGCATGCCAAACTTCTCCCGGAGGCCAGGTAGGAGGCAGAGTCCTATATGGACTCTGCTATCCTCCTGGTGGGCAGTTTTTGGGACTTTGGGGGGGGACTACAGGAGAACCATATGGAGCTGGGATGTAAGGTAAGGATTAAACTACACTACATGATGGGGCCAGTAGTGGGGGGATTATAGTTTTGGGGGTGGACATGCCATTTAAGATGAGGCAAAGTCATTCTTTCAGTATAGTGTAAAAAAATGATAGTCTAAACCAAACCAGACATACATAGTTCTGGTTTGGTTTTGTAAGTGTTTTAGTTATAAAACTGCAGGCATAATTTTTTGCCCCAACCAATCAGATCTTATTTAACATATGAAAGCTAACATCTGATTGGTTGGGGCAAAATTAGCACCATTTTTAACGATAAGAACTTTTATTGAATAACCCTGCTTGTCTACTACATACAGGGTTGCCAGGCATCAAAATTTGGACAGGATTGCCCCGAATGCAAGGACAAAATCCTGAGTCAGGGCTGAAATGCTTTCTTCTGAATGGGACTGGAAGTCCCTGCCACGGAATGCCCACTCTCTGACCCGGCCCTCCTCCTGCATCAGAGCCGCCAGAATCTAACAAACTTGCTAACATACAAGGTTGCCAGAAATCCCTGCAGTCAGGGTTTAAGCCCCTGTCTGAGACCCATGTAGCCATGCTCTGACCATTTCCCCACCTATTCTCCACCCCACATATTTCTTTGCCCAGCCATGCTAGAACATAGTCTAACCCCCCCCACACACTGGACCCCTATTATTATTGAGAAACACTCCACAATGTACTGACACTTTCCATGGACCCACTGACACATATACCAATTAGTCTTTACTAGAGGCAATAGTGACATCGAATGGAAATTCTTTCCCACTTTGAACAGGATTTCTTCTGTAAATTTGCTATATATACAGTAGAAAACCACAGGATTTTACGGAGATCTAATACATGTTGTGCGCATTGTCTCTTTAATAACGCTGTAGAAGGATTTAGTCCCTTTGGGCAGCAAGGTAGCTGGTGTGAAACAGATTAAAAAACAGCAAGTTTTAATTTGATGATGCTTGAGGTGCTATAATATAATTTACTTTATAGAGCTTGGTAATACAGCCAACATCCAGTTTAATAATAATAGAGATGTTTGGTAAAATAACAGGGAGATTCAATAAAAGTTCTTATCGTTAAAAATGGTGCTAATTTTGCCCCAACCAATCAGATGTTAGCTTTCAAATGTTAAATAAGATCTGATTGGTTGGGGCAAAATTAGCACCATTTTAAATGGTAAGAACTTTTATTGAATCTCACTGTAAATTCATCTTAATCTGAGGGAAAATTTTTCTGTGAGTTACAAGTGGTTAAACTGAGGACGGTCTTATTTGGCTTCTCATTTATATGTCGGCAGAGATCATCTCAGCACCAGTATGGAGCATTTGTTCAAGTTTAGACAAGCCCGATAATGTCCTTGTCTAAACTAGGATTGTCTTATAACTGTACTTTGGGATATTTTGACAGTTTATAAACGGTGACAGAGTTGTGTTTTCAACACCAGTGATGCATGTTTGTGGGAGTCTGACCTTCATGCAACCTGACAAAAATCAATTTAGTCATTAAGGAATACATTATAAGCAGGACCCCATTAGAAAAGTCATGGTCATGTTATAAAATATGCTGCAGGATTGTTTGATTGAGTCGTGGCTATTTAATTCCACAAGGTATCAGCCAAATCTGCCACTAAAGCCTAGTACACACATCCGATGTGATGGAGGAGACATGACACCCAAGCGACCAACTGCCGTTTTTCCTGAGAATCGTATGTGTGTATGCATTCGCCATGGTGGATCATAGAACGATGACTGAGCGAACGTATACACACGCGTGACTATTGGCCAAATCGTAGGGCGTCATGATTCGCCCATCAGATTGGACATGTGTACGAGGCTTTAGGCCTTACCTGCTTTACAGCGTACAGAGCAAAACATTATATAGCTGGACATATAGACAGAGAGTTCTAACCATTTCCAGTGATCTGAATTAAATGGTCCACAATGGGCTAACAAACGGCCGCTAAGGGCAATGATTGCCCGTGTGTACGCATTCATTGGGGCCCCATCGTTGATCCTCCTAGCAAACGCATACACGCGGACAGTTATCACCCATGGAGACAGTTCGTTGGATGCTCGTTTATCACGGCACATCGCCCATAAGTATGTGCCTTTACAATCTACATTCCAGCAGGCATTATTGCTATTACACAACCACATTAATATACTGCACTCTGCTATCATTTATAATGAAATATGCCCAGTGCTCGAAAAGCAGGTGTGAGCAATGGTCCTGTAGATAAACAGAAAGTAAATGATATCTTTTGGGGCTTCCTATAATTACCAAAGAGATCTCTATAAATCACAAAGTGTTAGATGCAGCAGTTCATTTGAGCCAATGCATTTACTTTAAAAGAAAGAAAAATACCGGCCATCATGTGCAATACACAAAGTTTAGAAATAAAAAGTCTTAAGCCGGTTGGATGAATGTGGTGAAAACCATTATGATATACTGTACCATATAACCTACAGAAATAAAAGAACTTATATGCAATATAACCTACCCCTGTAGTGGATCCCAATGGCATCCAGCTGTACTTAATATCCCGTGAGGAGGGGGAGACCAGATAAACAGAATGCAGCTATACTTTCTATAGTTAGTTATCAGTGCAGGTTCCTTCTACACCCTAAGGTAATGGGGGGGTTCTGAGGGGAGAGGGGTGTTAGTGTAACTGTAACTGTTACATGTTTATTCCCTTTATGATGCGGCTTTAAAAAGCCTTCCATTTTATTTGGATAAAAATAAGCAATTAGTTCAATAACTTGGCCAAATTATTTTAAGCCCAGTCACCACTGTAAGTTTGGCATTAATTAGATTATAATCGATAACGCACCCCCTACTTTAAATTATATGGATATAAGAGGTCACCTCGGTGTTCCGTGCCCTGTATAAAAGCACTTGGCATACAACCTCATGCTTTTTTATGGTCATGGAACTCCTCTGTGACTTCTAATGTTAACCCACAGTAATTATGTATGGATGCATCTTGGACATATCACAGTACAGTGACTCAGCCAACACTGGGCGCACAGTTCATCGTAGAGAAGGCATGCACCGGGGTAGGAATACACCAGGGAAGGAACGCGCTGGGGAATAGAGGGTAGGGATGGGGATGCTTTGGGGGTGCGGAATATGTGTGTGTGTGGGAGTGTTTCCTGAAAGCTGACAACCAATTATGTTACAGCTCAGAGATCATCACTCCCTCCCACAGAACACAGGTCTCAGTGCAGTCTGGGGAATCAAACATGCAAAGTTCTAAACTATGTCTTGCTAAAAATAAAGCTTTTTACCACTATTCCACAACAGATACAAGGTATATGTAGATTATATTGCCTTTGCTAGGAACAGACAAAAAAGTAATTTGAGCCCATTATCCAGTGGTCTATGTTTACAGAGCTTCTATGTTTAAAGTTTGTACATATATAGAAACTTTATATTTGTCTAAAAATACATAATGGAAACAAAAAAAGAAAAACCAATAAACTTAAGGTTCATACAACCATTCGATCGTGGGTGCCGCCCCGCAACGCACGGTGTGTATGAATGGCCGTTTCGGGCAATAATCGCGCCGTGTATGGGCACTTTCTCGTCCGAATAGGCCTTCAGTCAGGGAGTGTGGCCGGGCAGATCTTCGAGCGAGCAGCCGTTTCGGCCGAGAAAGTGCCCATGCTTGGCATGATTATCGGCCGTTCATACACATCGTTCGTCGCTGGTTGGCATCCGCGATCGCACATGTGCATGAACCTTAAGGTAGTATACTATTTTGTATTGTTTAATATGTAGGCAAGGGGATTTGAACATGTGAACTTCCCTTAAACTCTCTCATCCATTTACTACGTGACTTTAAAGGGTAACTCTGGTCTCTCTGGTAATTGTAGTTCAACAGCAGCTCAAGGATCAGAGGTTCTACATTTGTCACATAAATAACGATATGGGCCCCCATCCAATCTGTTATAATGCAGTTATAATGCAGTTTTGCACATTTGATATAGCACCTCAAACCAGTTTATAAAGCTCTCTGGTTAATGAAAAGAATTGATACAATAAGGAGACTGGGAATGTTCAAGGATCTGGTACAATAAGTAACAAACAAGGAACAACAATTAGCCCCACTGACATTGTTTCCTATTTCTATTTTCATAAAGAACAAGCTGTGCTCTATAATGGCAAAAAGTACAAGTGTGCTAATTCTAAAGGGAATCACTGCCAATGTGTGAAATAATGCTAATGTTGGATAATGTTGTAGCATAGCCACGTTGTAATTTAAACCTATTTTTCGCTCAAACATTTAAGATACTGTATAATCTGCGTCAGAGGCTACCACATTCTCCTTTCTTGTGTCAGTAAAGGATGACGCACTCCCGCGCTCCACTTAACCCAGTGTAATAATATGTCGTTCAATGGAGAAAGGAGGAAAAGGGCCAAACCGCAATAGGATTGTGGGTACCTTGAGCTTAGATCAATTTTAGAACTGCAAAGTAGAAATGTTTTTTATGGGCTGTACCCAAAATAATTCCCATGTCTAAAGAGCATCTATACTGAAAAACAGGTTACTTTACATTGACCATAACTGGAAACTATAATTCTTCCCAACCACCAGTGTATCATTTTTTTTGTTGATCTGCCCACTATTTCTTTAGATATCCAATCTAAAACTTCTTATATTTCAGCTGTCAATCAAGTTCCTTGGTCTCAAAAACTATTCTTCTGTGAGTAGTTTTACTGTAGCTGGAATGGTGACAGAGTTTTGACAGTTGGAATGCTGTATACTGTGTGCAGGTTTGACAGTTGGTTTGTGGGGAAAAAGTCAGGTTGGATAGAAGTGGGAGTGGTTAAAAGAGGGAGGGCGGGATACTGCTCATGAACAAAATGTGTTCTGGATTGAAGGCACACACAAATCAGAGTAAGTGCTACTTACATGTATTCAATTATAGATTATGATGATGCAAAGTCATTTTTTCAGTATAGTGTCCCTTTAAGAATTAAATGCAACTTGCAAAGAATTATTTTTTTAAATTTTGGCTACACATATGGTTGGCGAAATGGCGCAAGCCTTCATTAATGACCGTTGGATGACCAGGGAAGAGAAGAGGAGGTGTGGCCCAATCACATTTAGGGGGGCACGGCCACACTGCAACACAAACACATGCGATTCCGTGTGCGATTTTGTTGCGTTTGTGCATGCGTTTTTTCATTAAGTATTGAAAAACACATGCGATTGCGATTTAAAATGCGTAACGCGAATCGTTTTCGGTGCGTTGCCACATTTTCAGTGATTTTTTTGCGTTTGCACTTGCATTTTTTTCATATCATTGAAAACGCGGCAAAATCATATAATTGAAAAAATGGTGCGTTGCATTTGCGATTTGCAATCTGCATTTTAAATCGCATGTGTTTTTCAAAATAATGCATGTGCAAATTGCAAATGAAATTGCATGCGATTCCGTGTGCGATTGTGTTAGCGTTGCAGTGTGGCTGTACCCTAAGGGTCTACAAAATCCACAAGTACAAACACCTTATTTTTCTGTTTCTTTCCTTACAACCCTGATTTTAGCTAAGGGTAATGCTGGATTATGTATTTTATGAAGTAGCCATGAATGGTCAGCATAAGTCTCCCTTCAGATGTAGTTTTAATAGGATAAGCTCATTTGAAACTGCATTTTAATAAAGTGCTGAAAACCACATAACATTTCTGAGGGACTAAGCCTCAGGTTTCAGCTGAGGAAGGGGGCTTAGTCTCTCAGAAACGTTGTGTGGTTTTTAGCACTTTATTAAGATAGTTGAATTCCCTTCTACTCTCTCCAATCCTTTGTCAAATATTATAATATGAAAGTGTATAATGTGTTGAATGAGGGCAAAGCTGCACAAATGAGTAGAAAACTATTTATGTATAGCAAGACTGAAGCTTTGGAGACTTTATTCTCCCCTAACACACTTTAACTGTTTTCTAATTTGTTTAGAGTGATCTAGAGAAATTGAATATGACTATAAATCCAACACCTTTCCAGATGGAATCTAATAGACATCCATAAAGTAAACATCTCCATGAAAATGAACACACTTTTTATTTTAATTGGCATTACAGTAGGACAAAGTTCCTATTATTTCTTATCATCCGACCCATTGCCTATTTAGTATTAAATTTGGTCTGTGCTTTCAACTACGGATCATTCATATTGATTTTATTTACAGGAAGGTTCTTTTTGCATACAGATCTTTTTTAACTTTTAATATTTATATGACCAACCTTAACTGGTCCTTCCTGCAGAATCAGGCAGCGCTGCCTTGTCTAAAGCAAGTCCAGGCATGAACCAGGCTGCACATATACAACAATCTTTTAATAGTGATGTATAGAAACTGGCCTGAAACTATAATTACACATGTGTATGTGTTTCCTCGGGTGTTCCGCCATGGTGGATCAGTGAACGACACTTGAGTATACACACGAGCAACTATTGTCCGTTTGCCGCCACACTTGCAAATCGCAAGTGTGTATGAACTTTAATCTATGAAAATTGAACTGTAAGCCTGCCTTAAGCTGGGTATACACAGAAAAGATTTATAGCAGATGACGGACAGATTCCATTGGCTATAAAACTCCAATGCACAGCCAATGGTAGTTTATTGGAAAGGGGAAAGGACCACTTTTTGCCCCACACATCATACAGGATTGGCCTATTGTCCAGAATGTGTTTACCGAGCTTTAGGTATCAGTGTCTTCGAGTACTTCAACCTGAAAAAGGGTCATTCAGATTTATTTAGATAGTGGCCACAATGTAGTAATAACAGTAGTTACATACATGGGAGGATTAACCTTTTTGTGATTTAGTTTTTTTACAGAAAAATTACTGCAATTTACACACAAAGGAAGAAAAATACTGACATAGGCATTCAAACTGCACAACAGTGTCTGCTAAAAAGGATTTCGTTTGCAACCTTGTCTTGAAATTACATGATAGTTCCTCATCACAATGCATTTAATTACCGTTACTGTGCCAGATAATGGTCTCTATATTTATAAGATAAACCTTTTGAAAGGTTTAATTCATCGTGTGACAATTGCTGCTGATGAAGTGGATTGCCTCACCTAAAGAAAGACCTACCCAAAGTATGGTTAGGTCATGAACCAGAACAATTATAGGCTTTTCTTTATAATGGCTCTTTATTTAACATGCATTTAATTGCATTAGCACTACAGTATAATGGAAGTGCTCTTCAAATAGTTTTGCTCAAAGACTAGATACTGTATTCAATTCCAAAAGGTTTTCCATCTTAAGCTGGGTACACACAGCAAAGATTTTTGGAAAATGACAGACAGGATCTGCACGATCCTGTCTGTCATTTTTCAAATATTGGAATACATACATTCCTGAGCACTCCCTATAGCGACGGTGTGTTTCTCCCCTATAGGGAGTATACGGTGGCCGAGGGAAATTTCCCCTCTTTCACGAACGAGTGTTCGGCAGACCCGAGCACTCGTTTGGGAAAGCAAGGTACACACAATACCAATAAAGCCATGATACCGTCGGATCCGACGGTATATAAATGGTAAAAAGACGAGGACTGAGAATGTGGGACCATTGAACAATGGGGCTGAGATGGTTGTAGAGGATGCCAAAAAGGCTAATCTGCTAAATCTATTTTTACATCTGTGTTCACTATAGAAAATCCTAGTCCTTACAGCAGGGATTGTAATAATATGTAGGGGAGAAATGAAGAGTATTCACATTGGCCGACGGAGGATATGGTACGGAAACAATTAGACAAAGTTAATATCAATAAAGCCCCAGGACCAGATGGATTGCATCCTCGGATTTTAAAAGAGCTTAGTTCAGTTCTATCTAGACCACTGTTTCTCATCTTTTCAGATTCACTTTGGTCTGGGGATGTGCCGCTGGATTGGAAAAAAGCCAATGTAATACCAATATTCAAAAAAGGTAGTCATTCACAGCCTGGTAACTATAGACCTGTAGGCCTAACATCAGTGGTAGGGAAGGTGCTGGAAACTTTGTTACGGGATCATATCCTTGACTTTGTCTCCAGAGCTCATCTTATTAGTAGTAGTCAGCACGGATTTATGAGAAATAGATCATGCCAGACAAATTTAATTGCTTTTTATGAGGAAGTAAGTAATAATTTAGATTCAGGCACAGCAGTATATGTGGATTTTGCAAAAGCTTTAGATACTGTGCCACATAGGCGACTAATGTATAAAACGAGGACTGTTGGCATAGAAGAAAACATTTGTTCCTGGATAGAGAATTGGTTATTGGATCGCAAACAGAGAGTGGTGGTAAATGGAGCTACAGCTATGTGGGCTAAAGTTATAAGCGGAGTGCCTCAGGGTTCTGTACTGGGGCGGCTTCTGTTTAATCTGTTTATAAATGACTTAGAAGGGGGCATTGAGAGCAAGGTCTCTGTGTTTGCTGATGACACTAAACTATGCAGAGCTTTGGAAACTTGATGTGCAAGTGCTACAAGCAGACCAAGATAGATTATCAATATGGGCAGCAGAATGGCAGATGAGATTCAATGTTAAATGTAAGTTGATGCATTTTGGATTTAATAATACCTGTGCCACCTACACCATAAATAACTCTGTGTTAAGTGAATCTGTAATGGAAAAAGATTTAGGGGTTTTGGTAGATAACAGACTTAGCTGTAGCAAACAATGCCAGGTAGCAACAGATAGAGCTAGCAAGATATTGTCTTGTATAAAGAAGGGAATAGATTCAAGAGAGAAAAATATAATTCTCCCCCTTTACAAGGCACTGGTAATGCCTCATTTTAAATATGCAGTGCAGTTTTGGAATCCAATATACAAAAGGGACATCTTGGAAATGGAAGCAGTTCAGAGAAGGGCAACTAACTTAATAAGGGGCTTAAATATGCAGGCAGATTAGGCTGTTCACATTGGAGAAGCAACATTTGCATGGGGATATGATATCCTTATATAAATATATTAATGGGCCATACAATAAACTCTCTGGTGCATTGTTCGGTTGGGGCTGGGGGACTTATACCTACATTTTGACCAAGGGGTTTTGAGCTAGGGGAAGGGACAGCAAAACGGGAGGGAGAGGGAGGGAGGGGGGTGAAGACTCTCCTGCGCATGCCTCAAACCTTGATGAGGTTGAGGCAGACACAGGAGCAGGATGAGTTACACAGAGATCCTACACTGCAGTTTCCTGGATTTTGGAGGGGCATAGCAGGAGAACCATTTGGAGCAGAAATGTAAGGTAAGGATTTTATTAAACTACAGAGTGGGGCCAGTATGGGGTTACATTTTAGTTTTGGGGGTGGACATGCCCTTTAAAACAAATCCATTCTCACCTTCTTGCATTATATAGTTCAGGAGAAACATGCAGGGAAAACCCATGTTCCACCTCGGATGGCTTTACAAAGTCTGCAGCATGAGGTACTGTTTGCAAAAATGTGCTTTAAATGGCAGTCTATGAACACATTCATAAACTTTTTGTAATAGTGTATTATACTCATTGACTGGCTTTGTTTTTTTTTTTTTTTTATATATTTCTCTAATTTTAAAGGGCATGTCCACCCCCAAAACTATAATCCCCCCACTAATGGCCCCACCATGTAGTGTAATAAAATCCTTACCTCACATCCCAGCTCCATATGGTTCTCCAGTAGTCCCCCCCAAAGTCCAAAAAACTGCCCACCAGGAGGATAGCAGAGTCCATATAGGACTCTGCCTCCTGTCTCCCCTCCGGGAGAAGTTTGGCATGCGCATCCTCCCTCCCATTTTGCGATCCCTCCCTCTAGCATAGAAACCCTTGGCCATATATTAAGGTTCCTTTCCCCAGCCCCAACCGCTGAAAAACATTTTTAAGAAATTCCCCCGAACTCTACTTACCTTCCCTCTCTCCTCCGGCGTTCTGAGCAGCTGGCAGCCGCGTCCGTGATTGGCTGCCTCTCAGCCAATCATGTACGCGGCTGCCGGTCCTGCCCCCTGCTTGTAGTGTCTTGCAAGCAGAAGGCTGAACAGTGCGTCGGAGGAGAGAGGGAAGGTAAGTAAAGATCGGGGCACTTTCTTAAAATTATTTTATAGCGGTTTGGGCTGGGGGAAGGTATACTATTATATGTGAAAAATTTTTTATAAGGGTGGACATGCCCTTTAAAATTAAACACATGAGATATTTTTTGTTTCTATAAAACTGTCTAAAAACAGTCCAGATATTCCCAGAACAGACTAAATATGAAGGGGCTATCCCAGAACTTTTCCCACAAGAGGGCTGGTGAAGGCAAGGGAGATCTGGGGTGGGATGGGAGGTTTGGCCAGTTTGAGGACCAATCTTCAATGGTCCCCATTCTGCCTGGACTTCTTGGTCACATTATTAGGGATGTATGTCACAGATTACAGTCTAAAGCTGGGTACACACAGTTAAGATTTTTGAAGCTACACAAATACCATCGGGATGTTATGGCTTGTGTGTGTACCTAGCTTAGAACTTTCAAAACTCAAGCTTTTCAGATATATTTTTATACTTTCATTCATTTGATTTTTTAAAATTCAAGCCCTTTCAATTGTCCTTTCTAATCTGCCAGCAAAGCATTAAAAATATTAACAGCTCAGATTAAACAATAAGAATTCTTTGATTTCTTCTTCACAGATGACTCTACAAATGTATGTCAAAAGTAGTTTGGCTATTCTATCCCATTGACTTGAACATCTGTGAATATTTTAATAAATCAATCTATTTACAATTTGATCCTTAGTGAATAGAGCCACATAGAATTTTAGTAGGAAGTCTCCTTAAATTCTTTTTTGAAGATGAATTAACTGAATTTGACAAGCGGCATATACCCGAGCAGCTGTTGTTGAATTTATAATGAACAGCTATTCTTCTAAGCGAAAATACTAAAAACATATTGCACTATATGGAAAATAAATGGTTTTGTACATATTGACAGAACAATAAGGGGTCTTTGTTTTGCTTTCATACTGATGAGTGGTTTAACTGAAATTTGCAACACATTTTAAAGGAATTGTAGACTGAAAGAAATTACTTCATTTTAATTCATTTTAATCTATAAAAGAATACATGTAAGCAGCACTTACTCTGATGTGTTTGTGTTGCTGCATGACTTCAATCCAGTACTTGTTTTGCTCAGGCTCTGTACCACAGACCCCTGCCAGACTATCTGTGGGGGCAAGCATGCTCAGTAATCCCTATGAGGCAGAATTGGGAGATAGGATTTCCCACCATGCAGTTAATGTACCAACTGCCACCATTCCAGCTACAGCAAAACTGTACGTAACAGAAGAATTTATAACACTAAGGCACATGATTGACAGCTGAAATGTAAGTTGGTTCAGACTGGATATCGAAAGAAATAAGGGAAAGAACAACAAAACAATGGTACAGCGATACTATGATTCAAATGCCCCTATGTATCCATGGATGGTCCTGAAAAAACCCAATTAAGTGTGGGTGCTGTCAGTAGCTACAGTCCCTTCCCAGAATCCCTCCGGTAGTACTTCCACCATCCGGGTCCCAGGAGTGCAAAGATGCAAGGCGGCAATCCAGTTCCAATGTGAGACGCAGCAAAAGTCAATACACAGGGCGCAAGTGAACAAACCAACCAAACAACTGACACGCATTTGGGGAACAAGCTTTCCCTTCTTCCGGGACTCGGGAGGGATTCTGGAAAGCCCATCTTAACCACATAGGGACTGTGGACTGTATTTGTGTGGCCCCATTAAGATGGACATCTGTGAGGGATGAGATCTACCCATTTTCCAGTATACACCCTTACCTGGGGGATGTGAACTGCCCACTATATGGTGGTACCCCCTATATGCAAACTTGATGCTGTTCCGTCCATTTGTAGGGAGGGTTGTGGTCTGGTTGGGTTTTATTATTACTATGTGGGCACTTTATGTAACGGCCTCTTGTTTTTTTTTCATTACTATTTGCACTTTATGGTATGTTTGCCTTGTGTTGTACACATATATATGCACTTTATTCAGAACCCAGCTGTGTGGTGTATTATTTGCCGTTAAGGCAGACCACATACCTTTTTTTTGTCTAGGTCCATGGAAGCGGAGTGCCTTGGAACAAGTTGAGTCAGGCTCTATACTAGCCACCTGTGCTAGTGGGTTGTTTTTAATGGTACAGCGCTAGTCTTTATATTTCTTTTTTTACTGGATGAATTTGTTTCCAGTAATGGGCAATTAAAAAAAAAAAAATACCAGTCTACATATCCTTTAAACAGTAGTGGTAGTTCGCAAATACTGTAATACACATTTATAATGTATTATTTTTTGTCATTTTTGTTTTTTTATTTTAACTTTCCTTTTTTGTTTAAAACCCACTTTCAGTGATCAATAGCGTTTCAAATGGTTTTCCTTTCCTTTATTTTAAACATTATTGAAATTCAGTGTAATAACTTGTTAATAAATTTACCTTTTATAATTTAAACCTCCATCCTCTCTTTCTCCCCAACCCCCTGCTCTTTTATTAAACCAGTAATACATTTTCTGCTTCCTACAACACAATTTATATTCTATTTTTAAACTGTTCATCTCACTGTTGTTCCCATTTTGCCATCACCCTTTCATTTCTTTTCCCATTTCTATTTAAATATATTACACTCAATTTATATGCAACTTATCTTAACATCACCTTAGTTTCAGAATTGTTACCGTAGATGCTTTTGACTGGCTATAAGTTCTACCAATCCAACGCTTGCTGAGCTTCTGGTGGGGAACTGCACTTTGTCCCTATTATATAAATTTATACTTCAGCAACAACAAAAAAATCCCTATAACATATCCTTCTTAATACCCATATAAAGGACAGCAGAAATCAAATACTACTAGTAAAAATACCAACCCATTTATTCATTTATAAAAGCCACCTGTCATTACCTCCCTGCGGTCAACTCAACATCATGACCAGTTATCCCATTAGTCAGCCTAATACTAGTCCACCAGCCATCCATTTCACAGGCCATCCAAGAGGATTTCCAATTCATTTTGCTTTGAACAAATATTAAAATTCCCAAACCACAAATGAAAGTAATAGGAGAAAATGATACAGTACGTAAGAAGAATGTGAGAACCTAAACCACTAGGTCATCAACCCAATTTACTTACAGTAGCCAGGGTGAGAACCTGAACTAGGTCATCAACAAACTTTACTTATAGTACCCAGTGTGAGAACCTAAACTATTAGGTCATCAACCCCCTTTCCTAATTGTACCCATGGTGAGAACCTAAACTACTAGGTCATCAACCCCCTTTCCTAATAGTAGCCAGTGTGAGAACCTAAACTTCTAGGTCCTCAACCCCCTTTCCTAATAGTAGCCAGGGTGAGAACCTAAACTACTAAGTCATCAACCCACTTTCCTAATATTACCCAAGGTGAGAACCTAAACTACTAGATCATCAACCCCCTTTCCTAAAAGTACCCATGGTGAGAACCTGAACTACTAGGTCCTCAACCCACTTTCCTAATAGTAGCCAGGGTGAGAACCTAAACTACTAGGTCATCAACCCCCTTTCCTAATAGTACCCAAGATGAGAACCTAAACTACTAGATCATCAACCCCCTTTCCTAAAAGTACCCAGGGTGAGAACCTGAACTACTAGGTCATCAACCCATTTTACTAATAGTACCCAGGGTGAGAACCTAAACTACTAGGTCATCAACCCCCTTTCCTAATAGTACCCAGGGTGAGAACCTAAACTACTAGGTCATCAACAAACTTTACTTATAGTACCCAGTGTGAGAACCTAAACTACTAGGTCATCAAACCCCTTTCCTAATAGTAGCCAGTGTGAGAACCTAAACTACTAGGTCCTCAACCCCCTTTCCTAATAGAAGCCAGGGTGAGAATCTAAACTAATAGGTCATCAACCCCCTTTCCTAATAGTACCCATGGTGAGAACCTAAACTACTAGGTCATCAACCCCCTTTCCTAATAGAAGCCAGGGTGAGAACCTAAACTACTAGGTCATCAACCCCCTTTCCTAATAGTACCCATGGTGAGAACCTAAACTACTACGTCATCAACCCCCTTTCCTAATAGTACCCAGGGTGAGAATCTAAACTACTAGGTCATCAACCCCCTTTCCTAATAGTACCCAGGGTGAGAACCTAAACTACTAGGTCATCAACAAACTTTACTTATAGTACCCAGTGTGAGAACCTAAACTACTAGGTCCTCAACCCCCTTTCCTAATAGTAGCCAGTGTGAGAACCTAAACTACTAGGTCATCAACCCCCTTTCCTAATAGTAGCCAGGGCGAGAACCTAAACTACTAGGTCATCAACCCCCTTTCCTAATAGTAGCCAGGGTGAGAACCTAAAAATCCTAGGTCATCAACCCCCTTTCCTAATAGTACCCATGGTGAGAACCTAAACTACTAGGTCATCAACCCCCTTTCCTAATAGTAGCCAGGGCGAGAACCTAAACTACTAGGCCATCAACTCCCTTTCCTAATAGTACCCAGGATAATAACCTAAACTAATAGGTCATCAATCTCCTTTCCTAATAGTACCCAGGATGAGAACCTAAGCTACTAGGTCATCAACCTCCTTTCCTAATAGTACCCAGGGTGAGAACCTGAACTACAGGAATTTCAGGAAAATAATATTAGACATTCGTAATTTCATACCCCCCCACACTGATGTTTTTGTCCTTTCAATCTAACAAATTACTTTTTTACAAAAATTATAATGAAATAACCAGGTGTTAATTTAATTATATATTATAGAATTTTATATATTGAAGCGAGGGCAATGTTCCTGTTTATCCATTTGTTACGCAATTACACCAAATTTTAACACACAATGAAAACATTCCCACCAAAACATCAAAATATTCCCAACCAAAAAGAAAATGTACTTTTTCTATTGTCCTACTCTCAAACAATCTGACAATCTTATTTTATAAGACTTATTTTCACTGTGGCTACCAAACAAAATAAGATTAATGGTGTTTATTGAGAAACCTGTCACAGTAAACGTGAATAAAAAAAGGAAACAAAACTACTTGAAAACTGCAGTATAAATACTATCACACTTCCGTTTCTCAAATACAGATTGTAGACAGATTGGAAAAGTGTGGTTGTTGGCATTTTCTAGCATAGCTTTTAGATGGAAGATTTTTATCACTTGCAATAACCAACATTTTCCCTTGCTCCTCCCCCAGTCAGAGTCACTGACTTTTCTCCCATTTTATCACATTGTCAAGCATATTTGAATAAAGGTGGAGGAGCCATATATCTGTTAGGTACTGACAAGTATAGACAAGTATGACTTTGATAGGCTCATTTCCCGAGGAGCACTGTGGGTATGCTTCTCAGCTCTTAACGTCGCACTTACTGATTTACGTGCTGAAGAGGCACTCCCTTGCAGCTGCCACAAACCAATTTAACAGAGGCTGCGTGGCTGTTGTGTGTAACTATTTACTTATAGCAAGCATTAAATAGTTACGAGTCACACAGCCTCTGATAAATCCAGAACAGGAGATTTGCCCCGAGCAATCTGGGTAAATGAGGCCCTAAGAGAACAGGCCTTTTACTTTGACCATATACTTCTGTGGGACAAGATGTCAACCTTAGGCTAGGCATAGTTTGATATTCGAGCCCAGTTGGCAAATCATCTATCGGTTATGGATATAAAAAAACAGCACTGGAAATTTAAAATAAGGCACAAAATTTCACAAAAATTCCAGAAGAGGAACCATGAAATGTGGGGAAAAGGAACAGTTAGCAATAGGCTACTAATGTCAGTAAAATGGAAAATTCCTCTTTTGAGTAAGAAGTTGGATGTAAGAACTGTGTTAAAAAATATTCAGGGAGATTCAATAAAGGGCTTATTGTTTAAAATGATGCTAATTTAGCCCCAACCAATCAGATCTTATTTAACATTTGAAAGCTAACATCTGATTGGTTGGGGCAAAATTAGCACCATTTTAAATGATAAGAACTTTTATTGAATAATCCTGTATATGTTTAATACCAAATTCTACTTTTTTTGCAATTTGTGGTTGGCTCAGATCATATGCATTGTAAGAACTTTTATTATTCGCATTGTCCACAAGCTGGTTCTACCTCGAATTTTGCAACACACAGTGGTAAAAGAAAATAATGACGTTATATCCCTCTGTGAAATGAAACAGCAGATAAGTTCATTCTTTAGTCTCCTAAGGTGCAGTGAGGATCTAAACTACTACAAAAGGTTATAAGAGCTTCCCCTGTGCTGATAAGTTCACTTGCTGTTAAGTTCTACTTCACAGTAATTTGTTCAAGGTGGATTTGCTAGTAATGCAGGGCGCTGTGCTGAACAGACCTTTATCCTTTATACAGCTGCAAGCCAGTCAAAATCAGCTTTTCCAATACAGCTAAGCTTTTGTTTTGCCAGTTTACTATACAATGGGTGGGTAGAAAGTTGCAACTAATGTGGACCAATTGTGGTGGCCACACTAGTGCGCTGCCAAGTGCTGCGATCCGTTGGTGTGCATGTGAGCAATGGTATGTGCGCTAATTGAACAACGCATGCTTGCGTGCCCGTTTTCAGTGCGCTTCAGTAATCGCTTTTAAAAAAGCAACTGGATTTCAATCAAGATCGGATCGCGCTTAAAAGCGCACTGGTGTGGCCTAAAGAATATATTATGCTTACATTGAAAAATGTTTACAAAACTAACAAATACCTCAAGTTAACTGATGCCTGAAAATTATAGTTTATAACGTTTTCTGTCCATGATTTGACATACAAACTCAAATGTATAGGCACATCTTGGTTAACATACTGTAGCATCGCTTGTAATTTTAACTCATTGTTACAACACAATGTTAGAACTACGAGCCACAAAATACAGCTATCCGGACACATGGTTGTTATTCTGGAAATATCAAAACCAAGGAAAGGTTAAAAGAGTAATTTGACTCAAATAAAGCGTAGCCCACATGCATTGGCATTCAAAGTAAGTTGGCTTGTAAAAATCCCCAAAACAAAGACTTTTTTTCAGCTACTACTTTATGCATCTTTGTGAATAAACAGAAAAGACTTCTTAAACTCTCAAACACAGGTTAGACTATTGCATAAATAAAAATACTGCAACAAAAAATCCTTTAACTCTCTAGATTTATGGACCTTTTAATATGAATAAAAAGTGTTTTTCTATTATGTTATATATTCTATTTTTCATGAAGATAATGAAATAGCTCGATGGGTCCTCTATAATTGTGTAGAGACCAATGGCATAAGGAGGATATAGACCGCTTGACGTGAAGGAGAGGACCTGCATGCGTCTCTCAGAAAAAGAACTTTGATTCACAAATATTTCCGAATTTGTTTTCCACAATTACCGAACAATCAAAAATTTTCAAATTTAAAAAATGAAATTTTCAATATTTCTAGAAATTTCCAATTAAAAAAAAAACTTTACATTTCTAGAAATCCTGAAAATTTTAGATTTTTGTCTGGTACTGGACGGCGTTTTTTTTTAATAGTTTTTTTTTTTTTTAAAGATTTTGCCCATTGATACGTGTTCCCCAGACCATTTCCCAGGTCCCTGAACTATTTACAGTAAATTACCATTGCTATTTATACCTTGATTTTAGGCCTAACTTTTCGGAATTTTTTACTCCTATGTTCTTTATGCTTTATTTGTGAAGATATCGATTTTATAAGTATCTCTTATTTAAATATCCCATGCGTGCCAACACTAACAGAATATGCAGTGACATTTCTGTTATTGAAACAAACCCAAATTTTATGTTTGTCTAGATTTAATGAGTTTTTTTACATTTACCGTAGTTCTTTTTACAAATACATATATAGCTTTGAATAACGTGCACTTTTAATAAGCATTTGTTAATGTTTAGGGAATAAAAACGTAGTTTATTTACAATATCTTTGCCTTGCAATGTAAATTTAGTGTTGATCTCTAACCAGAGTTAATAAGAGCATGGCTACCAATGCAGCATAATGTTCTTGCAGTCAATAATAGGCAGGTTGGTGATTGGAGGGCCAAGATCAAAGAAGCACTTAGAAGCAAAGTTTTCTGTTAACATACTGTTCTAACAAAAGATGGTAAGGTGTGAATCATTTAGTTCCCCTTTCATATATCTGATATTTGTACTCCTGATAATTGTAGACTACAACAGACAATAAGGTAACCACTAAATTGATTTCTTTATTATGATGCATATTTGTAACAGGGAACTTTTTCCAAGTAAATACAGATTTGAACAGCAAATGCCATGTGTTTGAAACACAGCTGTCCAGATAAGCACAGCATCACCCACTTTCTGCCAAACAACATTCTCTTCCTGCATTCTGCTGGGTACACACCATACAATATTTAGGCCGACCAACCAATATTACCGTGTATAACGGTTAAAATAGCCATACACTTCTAAAATGTTACAGTCAGTTAGAGACTTTTTAAACACAGCAATTTATTATCGTCCTGTGTCTCTTCCTCTTAGAAAACTATTTCAATTCTGTTTCTTTTACATACAGATAACTGGGTCACCAAAATAGTCATTATCTTCCCACACAATTGTCTTAGGGATCACACATTATTTTTTTCTACATAAGAACATTTCCCCAAATGGATAATGATTTGTGAACACACCTTGGTTCTCTGAATCATCTTCATCAATCACTGTAACCTTTTAACTACCAGAATCACCATTATAATCAAAATGATGTATTACAGGACAGCAGATAATCTTTTATATTTTATTCTCGAACACTGGATCATCATCAAAATGTAAATGTGTTCACTAATAAGTAGAGATGGCCAAAACTCACCAGTTTCGTTCCGTTTTCAGATTCCTGGATTTCGGGAAAATCCCAAAGATCTGAAAATCTGAAGACGTAACGAATTTTCGATTGTTAACGAATGTTCGAGGCTATTTTCGAGTTTCCGATCGTTATCGAGGATTATCAAATGTTCGAGGCTATTTCCGATAATCCTCGAATGTTCAATAACTATAGAAAATAGGCTCCGAAGTCCTGAAGTCCCAAAATCCGGGCGATTTGGACAGATCATTCGGATTTTGGAAACCTCGGTTCATAAGGATGAATAAAGTTTCTGATTCTATTATAGTTTTTGACCCCTGGTTTGTTTTTTTCTGCCCTTTACTGACTAGTAAAATTATAGCAATTTCCAGCCTTGGTAAGCCGTGTACAAACTCGCTTTGCGCTGCACCAGCGCATGGCAATGTTAGTGTGTGAGGCCCCGCTGTGCCTGCTGCCTTGCGCTGCACCATTTTTGGTGCACATCACCTGGCTACGATATGACCACATCAAAGCAAGTGCGCATGAATCGTGAGGCATTGTGATTGTGCAATACCTGCCCTGGGTAGTGGGATCTAGCCCTAGCTGCTTTCCTTACTTCTTGCTTATATTTCTGAATAGGGCACGCATATTCCTTTATTTTTCCCTACAAAGACACTTTTTTTTTTTTAAAGCAAAACTCTGTATTTATTTATTCTGATGGCAATAAAGAATGTCAATTCTATGCAACAATCCCCTAGTTATGGGTTATACTACTACTAGTAAGAAGGAATTCTTTATCATTTGCAATAGTATTACAAATAATTTACATTCACCTGATTTACATGTCCTGTTTTTATTGGTGAAAATATCTTCAATGCATTTATGTTAAAGCCAAATAACCTAAACTGATTAAATGTGTTCCCTTTCATACGATTTCTTGGAAGGTGCAGAAGAAACCCACTGATAGACCTGGAAAGTTACTGAGGTTATTTTTATAGATTCAACCCATGGAGCAGCAGGAGAGTTAATAGACATCCCATAATAGACTCATGTCCGTCTAGTGTATCAGTTCATTAGGAAGTGTTGCTATTATTAGTATTCTGAACTTCCCATCTTCCATGTGTTTCACAATTACAGTCATGTTGGCAATAAAACAAATCTTCATTGCATAATTAAAGGGCATCTATATAAAGAAAAATTTGTTATTTTAAATTGACCATAACTGGAAACTTATTTCTTCCCAACTGTATCATTTTTGTTGATCTGCCCACTATTTCTTTAGATATCCAATCTAAAACGTCTTATATTCAGCTGTCAATCAAGTTCCTTGCTCTCAAAAACTTTCTCTGTGAGTAGTTTACTGTAGCTGGATGGTGACAGAGTTTTGACAGTTGAATGCTGTATACTGTGTGCAGGCTTGACGTTGGTTTGTGGGGAAAAAGTCAGGTCGGATGGAAGTGGGAGTGGTTAAAATAGGAAGGGGGATACTGCTCATAAACAAAATGTGTGCTGGATTGAAGGCATGCAGAAACACATCAATAAAAAGTAAGTGCACTTACAGTATTTCAATTATAGATTAAAAGGCAAAGTCATTTTTTTTCAGTATAGTGTCCCTTTAAAGGGTATGTCCACCCTTAAAACTCATTTTTGATATGCTGTTCCCCCATGTCCCCCAGCCCCAACCGATATTTTTTTTTTCAGAAAGCCCCCAAACTCTTACCTACCTCCCCTCGTTCCTCCGCCGCACTGCCGGCCCTCTGCTTGGGGGAATGCAAGCAGGGGCGGGACCGGCAGTCGCGTCTGTGATTGGCTGAGCGGCAGCCAATCCGGACACGGCTGCCGGTCATTCAGTGCAGCGGAGGAAAGAGGAGAGGTAAGTAAGAGTTTGGGGAGCTTTTTTGAAAAAAAAAATATGCAGTTGGGGCTGGGGGACATGGGGGAGCACATATTAAGGGGGATTTGTGCTAGGGGGGGATAGTAGAACGGGAGGGAGAGGGAGGGGGAGGGAGGGGGGAGAAGGGCTGCAGTACGCTGGCAAATATCTACCGGAGGCAAGGTAGCAGGCAGAGCCCTGCTATCCTCCTGGTGGTTAGTTTTGGGACTTTGGGGGGGTCTACAGGAGAACCCTAGGGAGCTGGGATGTGAGGTAAGTATTAAACTACACTACATGGTGGGGCCAGTAGTTGGGGGGATTATAGTTTTGGGGGTGGACATGCCCTTTAACAAGTTTATAATTAAAAATCGAAGTTCTTTGGGATTTTGGATATTTGAGGGTTTCACCTTCACTATAGGGTCAGAGATATGGTACTATGAAGCCTAAAAAGAATATCCAGAGATGTTCATCTTTCTACGGTTCTAGTTAACAAAGTTTCCTGCACTCCATTTACATTAGATGTTATTCAGGGTGTACATCATAAAGTTATAGTTAATCTAATCCAGGAAGCGGTCAGGACCTGTCAGTGCTGCTGCGGAGGATCACATGTCAGGTACTGTAAATATCTTCTATCTTCGTCCATGGCTCCTGCTCAATTGATTGAAGAACAGAAGGTAAGACATAGCTCCTTAACCCCCTGGTCTTCAATTAATACATTAAAGGAATAGTTCACTTTTTAAAGGGTATGTCCACCCTTCTTTTTAATTTTTAATATAGTGTAGGGCTTAGTCCCCCAGCCCCAACCGCTATATTTTAACTATAGCGGTTTCTTTAAGGGCTGGAACACATGGTGTAAATCCAAGCAGATCATTTCAGAAGACAGATTTTCGATAAAAAATAAATGAATGATTTGTGACTATCATGTCAAGAATCTATACCCGTCTAACCTTATCTAATTGTGTATGGCTGGTTAAAGCAACACAGTTGACTTTATATAAGGAATTATATTATTATGACTGTTATTTAATGCCTCATAAAACTCCATTGTGATACTTTGCAACCTATTTAATGCCCATTCTATTTGAATAAATACTTCACGTTAATGTGGTTAAAAATGTATATTCCCTTACAGTGCACACGAGAACTAAGCTATGATAAATGAGTATTTGCAAAGGAAATCCATTCTCATTTTACAGTACCAAGAAATCCATTTCAAGAGCTAAAAGGGCAAGCAACATAGAATTTGTGACATGCTGGATTCTATAATCCTTATTTACTATCAAAACAAATTGGGTTTTATGTTTTTAAGGACAGGGTGGGGAATAGAAAGGTTTATTTCTTCCATTACCAAAACGATCACATCACATTTTTAACCACAATAGCCCATTTGTTGCTCTATACTAAAAAAAAAAAAAAAAAAAAAAATATATAATATATATATATATATTATAATTATATTATATAAGGCGTTAAACAGCCACAAACCTAACGGCTGATGACCAGTCACAACACACAGACTATGGCTTTAGTGTATGGGTGCTCGGTTGGGCCTTGTTGTTAATCCGCGAGGTCGAATCATCGCCATCTGACCTGGCGGCCATTCGCCCAACCAAAAACCCATAGACTAAGCGATAGTCGTCTGAAACAGCCGCTCAATGACACACTTGTGTCACGGTCAGGCTGCGATCACATGCGTATAAATACCTTTAGGTATTTAGAGTGGAGAGCTAACATAGTTCCCCTTTTATTCAATGTGCCATGGTTAGTATAATATAGTACATATCACCTACATTACATTACAGGCCCCCCTATTATTTAAACTGTACTACTGTCATTACGATGGGGGAAAAACCTTATTGAAATATTCAAAGTCTATACATGTACAGACTATAATTTATTATATGGTTTCAACGCGAACCAAAGGGTCAATACCCACCTAACTTCTGATGCGCATCTTACCTGCAACTTGGTCTTTTCTAGAAACATTGAAGGAAACTTCTCACCTTTTTCCAAGATAAACTTTCTACACAAATTAAAAATAGATCTTTGACATTCTATCCTAAAATGTAGAATAATAAATGAATGCATAACATATGCATAAAAAATGCAATATGCATGTCATTGTCAAAAAATCTATCACCCCCCCCCCCCAAAAAAAAAAAAACCCACTACGGTAAAAGGAAAATGTGTCAAAAAGATTGGCTTGTTCATCCAGTATTTTGATTGTCACTAATATAAAATACTATGATGTAAACTTGTTGGGTTTTCTTGCAATGCAACAGATAGTGTTTCTCTGCATTTGGAATATGTTGGGGGATTTTAATAGAAATAACTAATATCTGTTGTATTCAATTAGATCAACTGGACTTGAAATGTAGTTCTTGAAGACGTTTCGCTAGTCATCCGACTGGCTTTCTCAATTCAGAATGACTTGTACAAGAATCTGTGGCAATTATGTACCCTGGAAAATCCCAATTAGCATAGTGTTAAGGGTGTGATTGGATAGTGGCTAAGAGGTGTTATAGGAACGCCCAGAGTAAGGTGTTAAAACAGCATTGTACATGGCAGACAGTTTGTGTCGAACCCCCCCACCTCTATTTAGGCTTGGTTTCTGGCTGGCTGTGATATGCTAATTGGGATTTTCCAGGGTACATAATTGCCACAGATTCTTGTACAAGTCATTCTGAATTGAGAAAGCCAGTCGGATGACTAGCGAAACGTCTTCAAGAACTACATTTCAAGTCCAGTTGATCTAATTGAATACAACAGATATACCATGACCTGGATGAATGAGAACCTTCACAAGCAGAAATAACTAATGTTTAGAAACATAGCAATGTTACTATCTGTGCTGTTAAATAAATAGAAAATATTGAAAACATAGCATTCTACTTGTAGACTGTATCAGTTCTATTATAATCCATTTCTGCATACAAGCTTACCTTGCACTGATGAGATCTTACAAAACTGAAACAGATGTCTCAAAGTGGGTTAGAATTGCTCTATACCTTTGGGCTATATCCATGCATTAAACCAGATGTTTTTGCATGCGTGATTAGCTACAGGAAAATATCAGATTCATATCTCTATGCAGTCTTGGGAATTAGTTTTAAAACCTTATTTTTATTGGCTTGTTGGGTGATATTATTTATGACATGGACATCTTGAAATTATGCTTACACAAATAAGATATACTTCTCTTTGTACAGTAAATGAATGTGAACCATGCTACTTTTACATTATGTACATAAAGTAGTGTTTTCACCACAATTCCTTGTCTTTGTATTTTACTGTGCTTAGGTAAAGAAGAAGGGCAACTATACTGTAAAAATTACTTTGCCTCAATTGAATCTATAATTAAATAATTTATATATGTATGTACTGAACTATCTATGTATTTGTTCCCCTTGTATGACTTTATTGTATTTTGTTACTGTACAGCACTGCGTCCCCAAGTGGCGCTTTATAAATAAACTATACATACATACATAAATACATGTAAGTAGCTCTTACTCTGAGGCCTGTGTGTTTCCGCATGTCCTCAATCCAGTACTTGTTTTGCTCAGTATTCCACTCCCACTATTAACCGACTCCTCCTTCCACCTGACATGACTATATGAGAAGTCAAGCATTCTCAGTATTCACTTATGAGTCAGCACTGGGAAGGAGAATTTCAAATCATGAAATTCACACATACCAACTGTCACTATTTCAGTTACAGTAAAACTGCACAGAGAAAAAAGTTTATGATAATTAGACACTAGATTGGCAGCTGGCATAATATAAGATGTTTCTAAAGATATCTAAAGAAATAGAGGACAGATCTACAAAAAAATGGTACAGTGTGTAGCGATTCCTTGTGTGTAGGGGTTCCTTGTGAGTAGGGGTTCCTTGCAGTGATAAAAAGGTTGAGAAACACTGCTTTAAAAGTGTGCCTATAATCTATAATTCTTACAAACTCTCACAGTATACAAATCATAAAACCATAATAGCCATGTTAAAAGTCACAGCTACTTGTTTTTTGCAGTTGACAGCTGGCTACAAATTTATTGACTTGTCCTGCCAAATCATTTCTAAACACAAATATATTTGAAGGGATAGTCTGTGCTCCAAAACAAGAAATTGATGGGTTGTGTCTAACCCATTCACTATTTAGATGATGAATGTAACAAATTAAACAAATTACATTTTTAATGTAAAGTCAATATTTGGAAATTATATTGTGTAGTTATGATGCATATTGTGTAGTTGTTTCACATAACAGAAAACTAGTTACTAAAAGCAAAACATTCCCCGTGAACCCTGTTCATTATAAACTAGATTGTATATTTTAAAAGGAGAAGTATACTGCCACGTTATGGTTCTTTGACAAGCATGTCTTTTCATTGGCTAGACCCTGGATTGAGTGAGGCTGTGGGAACAGAAAAAGAGCACAATTTCTTTGTAACGCTACAATTGATCTAGGCAAAGCCCAGTGGTAAGGACTTAGTGGTTTAGGTTGTCACCCAGGGTACTTTTAGGGGGAGGTTGGAAGTTGGAGGAAATATAAATGACCCTTTAAACATGTAATTAATCTTATTAATGTATGCCCTGAAATTGGCTAAATACAAGTTTATGTGAACAAACAAATGATGGTCCTTTATATTAATATTATTCACAGTAATAAACCACAATTGATTATAAGACACTTTCCATTATGTTTGGATTATACTATATATTTAAGATATATAATATAAAATAATATTTCAGGCAGAGATACGGTTAGGATGCCTAGTCATCAGTTCTCTGGTTGCTAAACAACAGCTGTAAGCATTCTCTGAAAGCCTTCAGATGGACCTTTGAGCAGAGGTTAAGCTTCATATACAGGACTGCAGGCTGAGCATTACTAATAATAAAGAAATCAATGAAGAATCTTATGACTTGTATGAAAGACTAAGAGCATAGACTGACAGGTTACCTAAAAGCAAACAAACCCTCATATTGCTTATAAATATTTTGTTTACCTTGTCAAAATTATATGGATTGAAACCTTTTCATTTATAAGCATGATTATAAGCATGCACAGAAGGATTCTCACCTATGTCTGTTGAAATGACCACTTTATAATTTCATTACAGACTGGCTGCCCAACTTTCTTGATGTTGGGACAGATATGATTTCAGAAAACATCACTGCCCAGTAAGATAAGCCAAAGAACAGGCATGGTTTTGGGGTCTGGGGCGAGGCATAGACATTCCATGGCATTGTTAGGCTAGGTACACATGGAGCAATATTTTGGCCTGACCAAAAGTATCTTGGTAGATCTGGCTGAAATATCGGCAATACTTTTTCAGGATGCAGTCAACCGATGTTGGACGAAAGTGTGATTGGTCCATGTTAGTAAATTCTGCTCGATAGTACGTTCTTCTGTAGACCACCCTGAAGTATCGTCAGTGGTGTTTTTTCCCGCAATAGACGATACTTTGGCCTGGCTGACCAATCAATATCGGTGACCAGTCGGCAGGCAAGGATGAAATATCATCCTATGTGTACCCAACCTAAGAGTTGGTTGAGACACCAGCAGGCAACATCTATGTTCTTCCTTCTGAAGCAAGTTAGCTCAGATTCTAATTCCTTATCTCGTTATATACATTATTGTTAATAGCCTAAGAAGAAGCTATTTAATATAGCTAGGATTTTGCCACAGTATTATCATAAATTATTTTCTTGTTTTAAATTCTGTAAAGCCAAGTAGACACATTGGGAAGGACACAGTATCACAGCTTAGAATGTGAGTAAGATTAGAGTCACCCAAGGTGTAAAAAGGAAGAATTGAAGTGTGATATTAACAATTAATCTGAAATGTGAGCAGAATCTACTTAACACCTTATATGTGTGGGGGTTTTAACATACATTTTAATTAAAATATATTGGGGGAAAAAAATATCAGTTTGTGGTTTAAAATAACAATATTGGCATAAGCAATGCTAAAGATGTTTTCACTGAGCATCCACAATAACCTGATAGTGTGTGAGTTCTTGGGACCAGTAGCACTGGGTTGTCTGTAATAAAGAGTTACAGGATTGTAAGTAAACACAGGCAGATCTCAGCTTGTAAATTGAAATGGGAGATAGTAGCTAGTGAAGTCTGGGTGGAGTTACCCTTTACATGAGTACATAAAGTACAATAACCTATTCAATAATAAGAAAAGAAACACACAGACACACACACATGCAATAAAAAGGGCAAATGTTTGGCCCTGCTATTAATGTGCAGCAACCAATGTTGTATTTTTACTGGGTTAATGCACTGGCAGATGAAAACTTTATGTGCTGGCACTCAATTAAATGATGTTGGGAGATAAGAATAATCAATCATACATCACTTCCCCAGGTACAATTTAGTTTTAAAAACTTGATATTTATAGTTTAGTTTTAAAAACTGCACTGATTCCTCCTAATAAACGAATTGCCATGTTTAATTAAATGTACCTTAGAAACCAGATAGAATAAAGTGGGCAGTGCATGTTTCATCTTATACAGGAAAAATAAAACCTGTTTGATCAGGAACCAGGCATGGGTGGTTTAGTACACTAAATCTGAGGATACTTGTAGTGCTATGTATGGAGAGCCGTTATCACTCTCTACTTCCCTCTTTAGGAAATGCACTGAGCAGATAGCGTCTATCAGTGCATTGCCATTGGGGTTTAACGATTAAAGCTTCTACCTTAAAGAGCCGTTAATGGCTTGGTACATTTATTGCGGCAGTTGTATGACCCAGTTTTTGCGCACCACAGCAACTGTTGTTATTTGTGTCTTGAAGCCACGTTAACCCTTAGTGCATCAGTTACCACGGCTTTAAGATACAAATAGCCAATAAAGGCTCTCTGTACATAGCCCCAAAAGTCTTTAGTGGGCCAGCTCAATGCCCTAATGTATCAATAAGACAAAACGAAACCCAACACTTTGTTCACTCCTGTGGAGTATTTCCATGTTTACTGTGCTACATAGTCTCTAGTTGATATTAATAATAATAATTTAATAATCCATGCGGGGTAAAAACGATATGTATCTACACTGGGCAGAGATTCAATTTGTAGCTATTTAATGCGGTTCTCGTAAAAAGATGGTGTAAGTTATTTTTAAGAAATGTATCATAGTTGTTGGATTCTGCAGGGAAACCTTTTATCTTCCAGGCTTCTAGTCCAGAAACACTGTCTATGAAGTATTATTGTAAAGATCCCAGATGCTCGAAGGAGAGTTCAGTTCCACTTTGCTTGGATGACCCGATACCTCCCCAATGTTTACAGTCGTTGAAGCGTTCCTGATAAATGCTGGTAAATGTAGCACAGGTTGGAAGGGTAAATATTTTTTTTTCTTATATATAAAAAAAAAAAAACAAAATAAAATAATAGGGCAACTCACATTTGTGCCCAGAAGCAGGATGGATAAAAATCAATGATTTAAAAATTTTTTTTATTTAAATCAGATTTAAAAAAAATTTTTTGAGGAAAATATATTACCATCCAAAGGTTATTCCATCATGAAATAAAAGAAAATTAGTTTTATAATTATGTAATAAGGCTATATATGTTTAATTATTTTGGTAAATTCCATTAATTCATCGACAATGTCATCCTCTTCCAGAGGTTTTTCTAAGATTATTGGCAGTTTCTCTGCCTACAAGATATTATCACAGATGCTTGGTTTTTTTTGCAGTTCTCAAAACTGAATTGCCTCAGGGAGATCACATGCCTCTTCTTCACAGCAAAAATGTTTATAAACAAACAGAGTTAAGAAAAAGTCCTTAAAGGGAACTGTGTCTGTGGTTCTGAGTTTAAATGAAGCCAGTTTCCTACTTTTAAATTGAGCCATCAACCACCTCTCTACGTGCTACACAGCCCAAGATATAAAGAAATGAATGACCAGAAAGTTAATGGGTGGGAGGCTGACATGTGACATTCCTGAGGCTTCTCCTGCACAGTGCCGCCGGCGAGCACAGCCTCAGACTCCCTCAGTTTGTGAGGGAGACAGGAAGTCCCTCCTCCCTCCTCCTGTGTGAAGAACCTGCAGCAGCTGCAGAGAAGGTAAGGGAATCTACAGCCCGTCTCTTCTCACTATGGAAAACAGCCTTTTCAGGCAGAGTTCTCACTCTGCCTGAAAAGGCTGTTTCCACAGGTTTTCAGAGGGGGGGGGGTAGGGGGGGTGTCAGAGTGACCCACAGCCCCCGTGAGGAGGTGGGCTTAGGCACCCCAGTGGGGGGCTTAGCACCCCAAGTGGCGGGGTTTAGACAACCCTGAGGGGCGGGGCTTAGATGACCGTGAGTGGAGCAGGGCCACGGCACCCTCTAGTGGGCGAGAGCCACATGGGCTGTAACGGATTGGGTATGGTAAGGGTACCCTGCAACTGGAGGACCATAGGTCCATATGGGGGGGACCAGAGGCTGCAAAGGAGAGACACAGGCAGATTGACTGACGGTTTCAGAGCAGGAAGTGCAGGGGACCTGGTGATGCTGCTGCCATATCACACAACAAAATGTAAATATCTTCAAAACTATGCAAAAATAACAATGGAAATAATTGCAAAACACTCCAGGAGACAATTCCTATCAATTTACCCAAAGTCATTTTTGGACCACAGTTCCTCTTATATCCATTGTTCTACAACCTATAATACAGAATCAACCCCTTAAGTGCTAAATTTCAAAAAGTTCAGTGAATAGAATAGAAACAATGGGGGAGATTCAATATGGGCCTTTTCCACCTAAAACCCACGTTAACCCAAAGAAATTTCGGGTTAACGTGGGTTTTAGACGGATTTTAGAGCACAGCGCCATTTCCAAATGTTTTTGGAAATAGAGCCGTGCTATAGATGCAAATCCACTACCGTTAAGTTTTGCGCTACACGACACTTAACGGTACTGTGTGGGAGGCATTAAACCCACGCTCTTACCTTAGCCCGATCCCGCGATGCAATAACTGGACGTAATCTTGTTTACGTCAGTTATTGTATCGCGGGATGGGGCTATGGTAAGTAATGCGGCGTACAGAATTGGATCTCCCCGAATATTTGTCTGATTGTTTGGAATAGAATAGATCTGGATGTTTGTTTAAGCAAATAACATGCTGTAATGTTATTCTTTCGGTTGAGTAAATCTATTTAAATTGTTATTATTCTAAAAATCTTCATCTACTTGCATATTAAAGTTATACCAACAAGAATTACTGTATATACTCGAGTATAAACCGAGTTTTTCAGGCTGAAAAATCAGCCTGAAAACTTGGACTCGGTTTATACTCGAGTCAACAGCTTACCTGAGCATTCCGGCAGCCGCACGATTCCGGTGCCGGGCAGTGACGTCAGCCGGCGCGCCAGTAAAGGAATGAGCGCGCGGCTGCCGGAATGCTAAGGATACTGTACCTTCAATGCTGCCAGGAAGCCCTTGGATGAGGAAGCCCTTGGATGGAGGGAGCCCACAGGAGAAGAGACCACAGGTACAACTGAACTGGGCGGGAGGGTAGGGGGGGCATTCAAGATGTTTGGGAACTACAACTCCCAGCATGCTTTATTAGCTGGGAGTTGTAGTTTCCAAACATCTTGAATGCCAAGTAGGGTGGCATTCAAGTGTTTTGAAACTCACAACTCCAGCTAATAAAGCATGCTGGGAGTTGTAGTTTCCAACATCTTGAATGCCACCCTCACTTGGCATTCAAGATGTTTGGAAACTACACTCCCAGCTAATAAAGCATCTGGGAGTTGTAGTTTCCAAACATCTTGAACGCCAAGTGAGGGTGGCATTCAAGATGTTTGGAAACTACAACTCCAGCATGCTTTATTAGCTGGGAGTTGTAGTTTCCAAACATCTTGAATGCCAAGTTTCTACCCTCGTTTATACTCGAGTCCAAACACTTTTTTTAGCTGAAATTGGGTACCTCGGTTTATACTCGGGTCGGTTTATACTCAAGTATATACGGTAGTCTTTATGTAGAAAACTATGATTTAAATCAAGTCTTACTGACTGGTGATTTAAATTGTGATTTAAATCAAATCCACTCTGCCCAGAAGTATTGTGTAAAAATCTGCAACTTAACAGAAGGTAAGGCAGTGAGTCCAGTCCCACCTTACCTGTCTATAGGTCTCACTACCTTAGTGTTTTTTGGCTCTGTCAAAGCCTGATCTGGCTTAATACAGTTATTCCTGCCCCTATTTCTTTATTGCCTTTCCTACTTTATTGCTGGTATAATCCATGCTCATTTTCTTTCCACCTCATGTAAATTGGTTATATTTCATATAACGTGTTTCTATGCCTGTTGGGATTGATAATTATTATTGACTCGGGTCTTGGATACTGACTTTGTCTGTAATCTGTTACTCTGGCAGTGTGTGGGCTGTTGCCCATGACCTGGGCTTCACTTGCCCTGTGTCACTGGAACTGGTGGGAACACAATTCATTCTGTTTAGATTGATTCCCTTCATTACATGAGGTGCCCTTGCCAGATTGTGGTATTGCTTATGGACTAGAGCAAAGGGTTTGTTCCTCTAGCCTCTTCCCAGGTTGGTAGCAAAAGAAATTGTACAGATTATGATTAATTTCGGTGCATTTTTTATATATTCATTGATCTCTCTAATATATTTTAATCGATTATGCATTCTAATTGATGGCTGAGAAAGAAAATTATAAAAACAATATACTGTATATATATAAAATCCAATCGTATACACTACAGGACTTTTAAATATATTATAACTTTATTTTATCATGTGCACCTGTGGCAACAAAGTAGCAGCAACTTTGTTGCCACGGTAGCACATGATAAAATAAGTTATAATAATATAAAAGTCCTGTAGGGCTGTATACGATTGGATTTATATTCTAGGAGAACACAGTTAGTCTCCCATTATACCTATATATAGGGATTCCCCATTCCCCATGGCATAACAATTGTTTCTAGCGTTCCGCAAAGGCTAAAGATGTTGAAAAACCTAACCAGGGGAGCATGGGCAGATCACCTACACCTGATCTGGTATGTATTACCATAAATGTACAAAGTATGAGGTTCAGTGAGGACAATGAGGAAAGATTAGCTGGAATATCTGAAATTTGTTGTTTACAGAACATGTTTTTAGTGCAATGACTCAAGTGTGAATATATCACCAAGGTGTACAACATTAAACATTACAAACAGGAAGTGACATAAAACCAGGCGGCATACAAATTCCACCCAATAACTTTATGAATCCACATGGGGGCTTGTGGCTCAGAAGAGTAACAACAAATGTTTAAGAAGCCAAAACAATACCCATAAGGACCTGTTAGCACAGTGGAACAACAAGCAGTCCAAGGGTACAGTTCATCAGATTAACCCAGTCAAAAATATAATGTCCTTGTATAAATAGTCCCAAACAGAAAGCCAAGGACAGTTCCAATAAAGGTGGTCAACATGGTAGATATATGTGAATTAGTTTGCCAAATGCATCAAAATAACAATATGAGTAAAAAAATGGTCCCATATTTACACCAACAGTGACATAAATGGTATGAATATAGAAAAAGATTAACCACTATGTACCAGCTATACCCATATACCCATGTGTGGAACTATTGCCTTTCATCTACTTAGAATGCACTGCTTGCTAAACGTAGCCTTGTGTTAAAAGACAAACAAGTGGCAATGAAAAATCTTTAGATATTTCCATAAAATTGCAATGTCTTTCTCCTAACCATTGTCAGATGCTGGATTTGTTCCAAAGTAATGTGAAGTGGAACTCTATTATTAGATGTGCTTGCTCATACATACCTAATTCTACCTTCAGCCTGACGGAATTTACCAACTGTTTAAACCAGGAGGCAACTGGAAGAGAAGATCGTACTGATTTTTACAAAAATAAAAAGAGACGTAGATGGAAAACAAGACACATTTTTAACATTTTCAATAATAAAAAACAACCAAAGAAAGATAGGGAATCTCTTGTAATAACAAAGACTATTTCTTGGTCAACCTGCTAGTGGGGTTAAAGGGCAGGTTTTCCATCAGAATGAAAACATACCCAGTTATTAGGGACCCCTCAGTCATACCCACTTCTTGCTTACTTTAAAGGGACACTATACTGAAAAAATGACTTTGCCTCATCTTAATCTATAATTGAATACATGTAAGTAGCACTTACTCTGATTTGTGTGTGGGTTGCTGCATGCCTTCAATCCAGAACACATCTTGTTTAGGAGCAGCTCCCTCTTTTAACCACTCCCACTCCCACCCGACCTGACTTTTTCCCCAAAAACCGTCAAGCCTGCAAACAGCATACCATATTCCAACTGTCAAAACTCTGTCTCCATTCCAGCTACAGTAAGACTACTCACAGAAAAATAGCAAGAATAGCAAGATTATATAAAGAAATAGGGGGCAGATCAACAAAAAAATGATACAGTGGTGGTTGGAAAGAGTTATACTGTAGTTTCCAGTTATGGTCAATTTAAAATAACCTATTTTGCGATATAGATGGCCTTTAACAAAGACACTTCTAGCATTACATTCACAGCCAATTCCTTGATGTTTAGTACACAGTGAAGGTAAGCCCTTCAGTCATTGGCTGTGATATCAGGCTTTAGGTGGCCATACATGGCATAATCATGATCAAAATATCAGTTTTGGGCAATTAAAATGTTTTAAACTTGTCCAATAGGTGGGAAAATTGAAATAATGTAGTAAGATCATGGTTAGATTTTCAATACACGGTCTGACTTACGTATGACATGGAAATATCCATATATTGCTATATATGCTTTCTTAATAGATGTATGAAATTGTATTTTACTTAATTTCATTTTTATCTATCTGTATAACGGCTTGCACTTATCCCCTTCTTTGTATACTCTGTATTTTATAATGTACAGCGCTGTGTACCCAAGTGGCACTTTATAAATAAAATTATACATACATACATACATAATGTTTTCGACCAAAATCATTGTTTTTATGGCCACCCAGGGATTCCTCCTCTGAGTGTGTTCCAATAAAGTTTCTTACAGTATTTTAGCTAAAGGCCAATGTAAAGGAAAAATGACCCACGATATATTTGATCTTTCTGTAAAGCCATCAATACACTAATTGATAAAGCTTGTCTCCCAGACTATTACCTTTACATATATCCTGCCTCTGGATCTTACAACAGTTCACCGAGCTGGAGGCATCTATTGGTAAACCATAACTGCCCCCTTTAGGAAGATCCATCAATACAGAGATGTGATTAACCAATGCAATTTGTGCAGGATTGTATGGTCAATCAGCAACTCGTTGTCAGATGTAGCTAGATTCAGGTAGCTACTTAATATCTACAAAAAGTGTTTTGTTTTTTAGTCAAGTCTGTAATTCATCAGGCTGCCAGAACCAACAGAATCTTGTAACATGATCTTTCTGCAGATTTCATGCTGGGGCACCAGGGAGGAAACAGGGACCAGCAGTAAGGAAGGAATGGGGGGAACTGCACTGAGCAAGCCAGAAACCTTTCAGAGGACACCTAAGATGAAAATATTTTCCTCCCAGCCAGGCTCCTGGTCTTTACTTTGTAGGACTTTGGACAGACATTGCAGGAGAACCATTTGGAGCAGAGAGGTAAGGAAATGATTTTTCAACACTACACAGTGGGGCCAGTAGCGGGGGAGAATCTAGTTTTGGGGGTGGACATGCCCTTTAAATAAGATCTAATTGGTTGGGGCAAAATTAGCACCATTTTTAATGATTATCGGGTTATTCAATAAAAGTTCTTATCATTTAAAATGGTGCTAATTTTGCCCCAACCTATCAGATGTTATCTTTCAAATGTTAAATAATATCTAATTGGTTAAGGCAAAATTAGCACCATTTTTTTTAAACGATAAGAAATTTTATTGAATCTCCCTATAAAACTTTTATTGAATCTCATTGTAAACTTTCAGAAAGTGAAAACCATATTCCTGAAATATACAATTCACTACACATTGTCCACTAGGTAAGGCTATTCATCCAATATTCCTTTGTCTCTGAATGTCACCTGGGTGGAACACTGCCAAATTAACTTTAACTTGTTTATTAACTGACCCAATATTCTTCGATTTTCATTACTAAGCTTTAAGTATTTTTCAGGAAAGTAGACAAATGCCTTTGTTTCCTCTCATAGCCAAACAATCCAATGTAAGTGTTTGACTACAATATGCACTCAAGTGCATTTGCTCCCAGCCCAACTCTCCTCTAAACATCTCCTCCTGACGTTTAACTGTTTTCCAATCTGACAGCTAAATAGACTGCACTTTTCTAGATCTCCAAAGCCACCAATACCATCCCCTCGTAGCAAGCAACATTTATAGTAGAACTACCTTTATACATACAGCAGATTAAATAGCTTATGTATGTCCTTTATTTTTACTTGTATTATAGTTTATTTACGCTAATGTCCCACTAGCATGCACAGCAGGGCCTGCAGAATTTTTGCAATGTACTGCCGAGCATGATATGTACATCTGTGTTTATTGGAGCGCATGCGAAATGCACAGAGTTGTGCATGTATGCGTTTCAATAGTTCCAACAATGTAGAGGACTGCAGCGTGCATAGTAGGAACACTCCAATAGCTTGCATTAGAAATGCCAATCGGAAGCGCAACTGAATTGCAAGCCGCATTCCGAATCGTGCTAATGGGACCTAGCCCTAAACTCAGATTCAGCATTATTTATTATGGATTTAAATAGCACTTAACAATTACATGTATACATTCACATCAGGCCCTGCCCCGAAGAGCTTACAATCTAAGCACATTTATTTGACACATACAACCTATCAGTGTGTCTTTTTGATTGTGGGGGAAACCCACGCAAGCACGTGGAGAACATACAAACTCCTAGCAGATGTGTCCAAATGTGGAATCGAACTCAGGACTTCATCGCTACAAGGCATCACTGCTAACCACTCAGCCACCGTGCTGCTGCCACTTATTAAAGGGACACTATACTGAAAAAATTACTTTTCCTCATCTATAATTGAATACATGTAAGTAGCACTTACTTTGTGTGTGTTGCTGCATGCCTTCAATCCAGCACACATTTTTTTAGGAGCAGTATGCCCCCTCCCTCTTTTAACCACTCCCACTTCCATCCGACCTGACTTTTTCCCCACAAACCAACTGTCAAGCCTGCACACAGCATACAGCATTCCAACTGTCAAAACTCTGTCACCATTCCAGCTACAGTAAACTACAGTAAAGAGCAAGGAACTTGATTGACAACTGAAATATAAGAAGTTTTAGATTGGATATCTAAAAAAATAGGAGGCAGATCAACAAATAAATGATACAGTGGTGGTTGGGTAGAATTATAGTTTCCAGTTATGATCAATTTAAAATAATCTTTTTTTCCGGTATAAATGCCCTTTAAAAGGGTAAGCATATATGTCAATAATGTGGATTTAGGGCAAGGCCACACTGCAATGCAAACGCAAATGCAATAGCATGCGATTTCATGTGCGATTTTCGTTGCGTTTGCGCTTGCGATTTCTTCAATAAGTATAGGAAAACGCATGCGATTACGATTAAAAATGCAGAACGCAATCGCACGAAAAACGTGCGTTTTTTGCGTTGCCGCGTTTTCAATGATTTTGTAAAATCGCAAGCGCAATCGCAATCGCAAGCGCAAACGCAAAAAAAAGCAGCAGTGTGGCCTAGCCCTAATACCTGATTAGGGATTAACCAGAATTTTGAAACAAACCTAATTTTGGGTCGAAACTTACAGTTCCACCCATTAAGATCCACCTATAAACTACTGAAGTAATTTTGGCAAATAAATTTCACCATCACAGAATTTAGGTTTCAACTGTCAAATTTCCACACCAAAACAATTTACACAAAACCAATAACAAAATGAACCCTGGTTGGTTTGTCCATCCTTATACATGATGGAGTCTTATTGGGTACTTAAAAAAATAGGTGTGCGCTTCTTTACATATTAATAATTTTTAGAAAATAACTTGCGCCACTTTTACAATCTACAAAAATGTACAGGGTACAGCATACTCTATTGTAACCACTTGTAGATGGGACAAAATAACTGCAACCATGTAATAAAGTCTATATAAACCTATTACAAGATACAGTCCATGTGCATTGCTATTGGAAATACAGCGAGGATATTACTAAAATCAACAGTGTGGGGCACTGATTAGAATCTACTGTACATGAAAAGTCTTCCAGAAACAATCTGATCTTTTCATGTTCTTCATACAAAAACCAGCTCATTATGTAAACTGATCATAGCGTCTCAGGGGTCAACATTGTTCTTGCTATCTGTGACCTTTAGTTACTATAATGCATGATATGTCTCATCCCTGTATACAGATCGAACCGTAACTAGAATGTGTAGGACTATGGATTGAAAAACTCTTACAAGTCATTAAATGAATATTGAATTTCTACAGCTCCTTGCTTCCCATTGGCATTACTGTTTACAAATAACCCTGCAGATCCCTCTGAAGAGTTTAACAGCAACATAAAAGGCAATGTTTAATGCACATCATTACACACACACATATATATATAGTATATCATTATAATAATATAAAACATTGTATCATAGAATGCACATTTCTTCTGCACGTACAGAGGAACTTGGATCTTACTGTTCAGATTAGAAACCTAAAGCATTTTGATTGGTAGTTTTAATCAATAAATAACAATATAAAGGACAAGTATCCATCTGTACGCTTGAATTCCATTAGATCCCGGCAATAACAATTATTTATATCTCTCAGAGACACTTCGGTTAAATTGGGTGTTTAATGGACTTATTTTCAGTTCATTTACAGTTCAACCAAAGCCGTCAAGATACAAATCAAAAACTTTTTCTTAGACAAATGAATTTTGAGCCAATGAATGAACCTTCTTTTCCAGAAAGGACAAGGCAGAGTTAAATGCCCAATACAAATGTTGAGGTTAGTATTTCCACACTGATGCTATATGGACCATAGAGAACACTTGGAGCTGCAGAGGGAGGATTTTGTAAATCTGAAATAGTCACTGTACATATGGACACGTCTAGAACAGGTGAACTGATCTCAGCATGTTGGCACGGTTCATTCCTAATACTCCAGCCCAGCCTTAACCTTGAGAAGCAAAACAATGCACCACACAACACAGAGATAGCTACAGAATTGTCAATACTATAGGATCCATTAGGGAAAATATGAAATATTTACAGTCAGGTTCATATGATTCCCCCTTATTCATCCAGCCTCTAATCAACTGAAACACCATAAAAAAGAAAGACTTCTGTATGTCCCAGTGCATTCAATGGAATGGGTGCAAACCATAAACAACACAGTGCCTATTATAAGAGGCTATAAGATCAGTCACTGCAATGTTAGCTCCTGCCAGTAAATGGATGATATACATGGGGTTAATTAACTGAACTCAGTAGACTGGTTCCAAGGTAGAGTTCTATATAGGGGATGCCATATGTGCAACCTCTTTAACTGCCATTTACCTACATTTCTCATCATCCTCTGTAAGCAGTGAGCTGTGGGGGATGTATTTGAGCTGGAGTACTGCATGTCATGCACAAAGCATAAAGTTACTTTTATATGTGTATACATCCTGACTGTACTTGCTACTGTATTTGTTATATTGCTACTGTTATTGTTAGTTTGTTAAATTGTGTTACTTTGGAAGTTTGTTACATTGTGTTATTACTGTGTTTAGTACAATATATTATCTTTTTGTATATTGTGTTACTGTTGTCACATTGAATTGTGTTGCTGTGTTTTACAGTGTTGCTTGGTAGGCGTTTATGACATTGCATTAAGTTGTGTTGCATGGTTTGTTACATTGTGTTATTATTGTAGTTACATGGTTTGTTAAATTGTATTATTGTGTGGTGCATGTTACTGTGTGTTACATGGTTTGTTACATTGTGTTACTGTGTAGTACATTGTTACACCGTGTGGTACATGGTTTGTGACATTGTGTTACTGTGTAGAACATTGTCACACTGTGTGGTACATGGTTTGTGACACTGTGTTACTGTGTAGAACATTGTCACACTGTGTGGTACATGGTTTGTGACACTGTGTTACTGTGTAGTACATTGTTAAACTGTGTGGTACATGGTTTGTGACACTGTGCTACTGTGTAGTACACTGTTACACTGAGTGGTACATGGTTTGTGACTTGTGTAGTGCATTGTTACACTCTGTGTGGTACATGGTTTGTGACATTGTGTTACTGTGTAGTACATTGTTACACTGTGTGGTACATGGTTTGTGACATTGTGTTAATGTGTAGTACATTGTTACACTGTGTGGTACGTGGTTTGTGACACTGTGTTACTGTGTAGTACATTGTCACACTGTGCTGTACGTGGTTTGTGACATTGTGTTACTGTGTAGTACATTGTCACACTGTGTGGTACATGGTCTGTGACGTGTTACTGTGTAGTACATTGTTACACTGTGTGGTACGTGGTTTGTTACATTGTGTTACATTGCTTGTCACCTATCTTGTTTTACTGCTGTAAGTTGTGTTACTGTGTGTTGCATTGTTGATTTGTTTGTCACAGTTTACAGTGTTGATTTGTGTTACTTTGTGTGTTAGTTGCATTGTGTGTGTCTGTGCACTTGCTGGGATGAGGATGGGAAGCACCCAGTGTGTGGAGGACATGGCTGATAACGGTCCCGTAGGGGATGTTCCTAGCGGTCAGTGATGCTGCTCAGGACCAGACAGATCCACATCCCTCCCATCTCCATCCCATTCCCCCCACATGGAGATAGCATCCACCTACCGTCTGTGCAGTCACCCAATACGGTCCGTGCAACCAGAGATCCACAAGCCGAGTGACGGTGCCTGCGGATGGAGGAGAACGAGCGAAGAGATGAGCGGGGCCTCCCAGAGCGATGGTTCTAGTGCGGGGAAGTCCGGCCCCTAAAGCCACCCCCCAAAGCTGAGAACACGCCCAGCATGCCTAACTAATCCGCCCAGAGCCAGAGACCACGCCCAGCATCCTTTACTGATCCTCACAGAGACAGAGACCACGACCACCGCACCCTCACGGGTCAGCCCAGAAACTAAGACAACGCCCAGCATCCCTCACTGATCCATCCGATACTGAACCACCCCATCACCCCTCACTGACCTGCCCACACCCAGAGACCCACGCCCAGCATCCTTCACTGATCCGCCACAGCCGGGAACCAGGCCCAGCCCCCTCGCTGACACTGTCTTCTCCGGCTCCGGGAAAGGGCGACGTGAATAATACGGGAGACCTGAGCGTGGGGATGTGCTGGAGAAGCCGAGGGGGTGCAGGGACAGAGTCTGGGAGGAGGCGTCAGCTGGAGAGACTGGGAGGGACATAGTGATGGGAAAGGTTTGGGAAAAGGGATGTCATGTGTGCTGGGATTGGGACATAGAGCAAGAAACGGATTATTGGGGGTCCCTCCCCCCATACCCCTAAAATGACCGACCGGGCCCCAGGCAAAGGAACATGTGATGATCCATAATAACCAACCAATGTCGTACTGATGGTGGGAGACTTACTTACCTACCTTACCTTTACCTAGCTTACCTTTACCTACCTTACCTTTACCTACCTTACCTTACCCAACTTACCTTTATCTACCTTACCTTTACCTACCTTACCTTACCCAACTTACCTTTACCTGCCTTACCTTTACCTACCTTACCTTTACTTACCTATGCTTGTGAAGGTTCTCATTCATCCAGGTCATGGTATCTGTTGTATTCAATAGATCACGGACTTAAATGTAGTTCTTAAGACGTTTCGCTAGTCATCCGACGGCTTTCATTCAAGTGAATTGAAAAGCCTCGATGACACGAACTCTTCAAGACTACATTTCAGTCAGTTGATCTAATTGAATCAACAGATATACTTACTACCTAACCTTTACTTCCTACCTTACTTACCTACATTACCTTCATTACCTACTTACCCACTTCCTTTACCTAACTTACCTTTACCTACTTACCTTTACCTCCTACCTTCATCTAACTTACCTTTACCCAACTTACCTTTACTTATCTTACCTTAACCCATCTTACCTTTATCTACCTTACCTTTACCCACCTACCTTTACCTACCTACCTTTACCCATCTTTCCTTTACCTACCTTACCTTACCTATTTAGCTTTACCCAACTTACCTTTACCTACATTACCTTTACCCAACCTACCTTTACCTACCTTACCTTTACCCAACTTACCTTTACCTATTTACCTTTACCTACTCCCTTTACCTACCTAACCTTTACCCAACTTACCTTTAACCTAACTTACCTTTACCTACCTTACCTTTACACAACTTACCTTTACCTAACTTACCTTTACCTTTACCTACTTACTTACCTACCTTAACTTTACTTACCTAACCTTTACTTACTCTTACCTTTCTACCCAACTTACCTTTACCCTACCTTACCTTTACCCACTTATCTTTACCTATCTTACCTTTACCTACTTACCTTACCTACCTTAACTTTATGTACCTAATCTTTACTTATCTTACCTTTACCCAACTTACCTTTACCTACCTTACCTTTACCTAACTGTACCTTTACATATCTTACCTTTACCTAACTTTCCTTTACCTACCTTACCTTTACCCCACACTTACCTTTACCTGCCTTACCTTTAACTACCTTACCTTTACCTACCTACATTACTTTACCTACCTAACCTTTACCTACCTTACCTTTACCTACCCAACTTACTTTGCCTCCTTAACCTTACCAACTTACCTTTACTATCCCAACTTACCTTTACCTATCTTACCTTTACCTACCTTACCTTTACCTACCTTACCTTTACCTACCTAACCTTTACCTACCTAACCTTTACCTACCTTACCTTTACCTACCTTACCTTTACCTACATTAACCTTCATCTACTTACCTTTACCCCAACCTACCTTTACCTACCTTACCTTTACCTACCTTACCTTTACCCAACTTACCTTTACCCAACTTACCTTTACCTTATCTTACCTTAACCCATCTTACCTTTATCTACCTTACCTTTACCCACCTACCTTTACCTACCTACCTTAACCCAACTTTCCTTTACCTACCTTACCTTTACCTATTTAGCTTTACCCAACTTACCTTTACCTACATTACCTTTACCCAACCTACCTTTACCTACCTTACCTTTACCCAACTTACCTTTACCTATCTTCAACTTTTACCTACCTACCTTACCTTTACTTACCTATGCTTGTGAAGGTTCTCATTCATCCAGGTCATGGTATATCTGTTTGTATTCAATTAGATCAACTGGACTTTGAATGTAGTTCTTGAAGACGTTTCGCTAGTCATCCGACTGGCTTTCTCAATTCAAGTGAATTGAGAAAGCCAGTCGGATGACTAGCGAAACGTCTTCAAGAACTACATTTCAAGTCCAGTTGATCTAATTGAATACAACAGATATACTTTACTTACCTAACCTTTACTTACCTTACCTTTACCTACACTTACCTTCATCATACCTTACTTTTACCCAACTTACCTTTACCTACTTAACCTTTACCTAACTTACCTTTACTTACCTTACCTTCATCTACCTTACCTTTACTTATCTTACCTTAACCCATCTTACCTTTATCTACCTTACCTTTACCCACCTACCTTTACCTACCTACCTTATACCCATCTTTCCTTTACCTACCTTACCTTTACCTATTTAGCTTTACCCAACTTACCTTTACCTACATTACCTTTACCCAACCTACCTTACCTACCTTACCTTACCCAACTTACCTTTACCTATCTTACCTTTACCTACTTACCTTTACCTACCTTACCTTTACCCAACTTACCTTTACCTAACTTAACCTTTACCCTACCTTACCTTTACACAACTTACCTTTACCTAACCTAACCTTACCTTTACTCTTACCTAACCTTTACTTATCTTACCTTTACCCAACTTACCTTAACCTACCTTACCTTTACCCAACTTACCTTTCCTATCTTACCTTTACCCTAACTTTTCCTTTACCTACCTTACCTTTACCCAACTTACCTTTACCCACTGCCTTACCTTTAACTACCTTACCTTTACCTCATTACTTTCCCTACCTAACCTTTACCTACCTTACCTTTACCCAACTACCTTTGCCTAACTTACCTTTACCCAACTTACCTTTACCTATCTTACCCTTTACCTACCTTACCTTTACCTACCTTACCTTTACCTACCTAACCTTTACCTACCTAACCTTTACCTACCTTACCTTTACTTACCTACCTAACCTTACCTACCTTACCTTTACCTACATTACCTTCATCTACCTTACCTTTACCCAACCTACCTTTACCTACCTTACCTTTACCTACCTTACCTTTACCTACCAACTTACCTTTACCCAACTTACCTTTACTTATCTTACCTTAACCCACTTACCTTTATCTACCTTACCTTTACCCACCTACCTTTTCCTACCTACCTTTACCCAACTTTCCTTTACCTACCTTACCTTTACCTATTTAGCTTTACCCAACTTACCTTTACCTACATTACCTTTACCCAACCTAACCTTTACCACCTTACCTTTACCCAAACTCCTTACCTATCTTAACTTTACCTACTTACCTTTACCTACCTTACCTTTACCCAACTTACCTTTACCTACCTTACCTTTACTTACCTAACCTTACTTACTTACTTAACCCAACTTACCTTTACCTACATTACCTTCATCTACCTTACCTTTACCCAACCTACCTTTACCTACCTTACCTTTACCTACCTTACCTTTACCCAACTTACCTTTACCTAAACTAACCTTTACCTACCTTACCTTTACCCAACTTACCTTTACCTACTACCTTACCTTTACTTACCTACCTTTACCACCTTACCTTTACCTACCTAACCTTTACCTACCTACTTTTACCCCCTTACCTTTAACTACCTTACCTTTACCTATTTACTTACTTACCTTTACCCAACTTACCTTTACCTATCTTACGTTTACCTACTTACCTTTACCTACCTTAACCTTACCTTACCCTACCTTACCTTTACCTACCTAACCTTTACCTACCTTACCTTTACCTACCTTACCCTTCCTACATTACCTTCATCTACCTAACCTTTACCCAACTTACCTTTACCTACCTTACCTTTACCTAAACTTTACCTTACTATCTTACCTTAACCCAACTTACCTTTATCTACCTTACCTTTACCCACCTACCTTTACCTACCTTACCTTTACTACCACCAACTTTCCTTTACCTATCTTACCTTTACCCATTTAGCTTTACCCAACTTACCTTTACCTACATTACCTTTACCCACTTACCTTTAACCTATCTTAAACCTTACCCAACTTACCTTTACCTATCTTACCTTTACCCAACTTACCTTTACCTACCTTAACTTTACCCATCTTTCCTTTACCTACCTTACCTTTAACCCAACTTTTCCTGGACCCACCTTACCTTTACCCAACTTACCTTTACCTACCTAACCTTTACCCAACTTATCTTTGCCCACCTTACCTTTACTACCTTTACCTTTACTACCCAACTTACCTTTACCTACCCTTACCTTTACCCAACTTACCCACTTACCTTTACCTACCTTATACCTTTACCTACCATAACCTTTACCTCCTTACTTTACCCAACTTACCTTTACCTACCTAACCTTTACCTAACTTACCTTTACGTCCCCTTAATCCCAACTTACCTTTACCTACTTACCTTTACATTACCCCACTTGCCTTTACCTGCCTTAACCTTTAACTACCTTACCTTTACCTACCTTACCTTTACCTTACCCCACCTTTACCTACCTTACCTTTACCCACTTTTCCTTTCCTACCCTTACCTTTACCTAACTTACCTTTACCACCTTATCCTTTACCTATCTTACCTTTACCTACCTTTTACCTTTACCTACCTTTTACCCCACTTATTTTGACCCACCTTACCTTTACCCACTTACCTTTACCTAACTTATCTTTACCCCACCTTAACTTTACAACACTTACCTTTACCTACCTTACCTTTAACCCAACTTACCTTTACCTACCTTAGCTTTACCAACTTACCTTTCCCTACCTTACCTTTACCCAACTTACCTTTACCTACCTTAACCTTTACCCAACTTACCTTTACCTATCTTACCTTTACCTACCTTACCTTTACCAACTTACCTTTACTTACCTTACCTTTACCCAACTTACCTTTACCTACCTTACCTTTATACCCCAACATACCTTTAACCCACCTTTACCTTTACCTATCTTACCTTTACCTACCTAGCTTTACCCAACTTACCTTTACCTACCTTACCTTTACCCACTTACTTTACCTATCTTACCTTACCTACCTTACCATTACCTCCTTACCATTACCTACCTTAACCTTTACCTACCTAACCAACCTTTAACCTACCTTACCTTTACCCACTTACCTTTACCTATCTTACCTTTACCCAACTTACCTTTACCTATCTTACCTTTCCCAAACTTACCTTTACCTACTTACCTTTACCCAACTTACCTTTACCTACCTTAACTTTCCCCAACTTTCCTTTACCTACCTTACCTTTACCCAACTTTTCTGGACCCACCTTACCTTTACCCAACTTACCTAACCACCCAACTTACCTTTACACTACCTACACCTTTACCCACCTTATACTTGCCCCCACCTTACCTTTACCCAACTTACCTTTACCTCCTTACTTTTACCCAACTTATTACCTTTACCTACTTTCCTTTACCTACCACCTTATACCTTCCTTTACCACTTCCTTACCTACCTTACCTTTACCACTTACATTTACCTCCTACCTTTAACCTACCTTACCTTTACCTACCTTACCTTTACCCTACTACCTTCTACCTTACCTTTACCCAACTTACCTTTACCTACCTTACCTTTACCTACCTTACCTTTACCCAACTTACCTTTCCTATCTTACCTTTACCTACCTTACTTTACCCACTTACCTTTACCTATCTTACCTTTACCTACCTAACCTTATACCCTTTACCTCCTTTACCCAACTTATCTTGACCCACCTTACCTTTACCCAACTTACCTTTACCTAACTTATCTTTACCCACCTTACCTTTATCAAACTTACCTTTACCTACCTTACCTTTACCCAACTTACCTTTAACTACCTTACCTTTACCTACCTTACCTTTACCCAACTAACCTTTACCTACCTACCTTTACCCACTTAACCTTTTCCCTACTTACCTTTACCTAACTTACCTTTACTACCTTACCTTTAACCCAACTTACCTTTACCTACCTTACCTTTACCCCCACTTACCTTACCTATCTTACCTTTACCTACCTAACCTTTACCTACCTTTTACCCAACTTATCTTGACTCACCTTACCTTTACCCAACTTACCTTTACCTAACTTATCTTTACCCACCTTACCTTATCAAACTTACCTTTACCTAACCTTAACCTTTACCCAACTTACCTTTAACTACCTTTACCTTTACCACCTACCTTTACCCAAACTTACCTTTACCTACCTTACCTTTACCCACTTACCTTTTTCCTACCTTACCTTTACCTAACTTACCTTTACTTACCTTACCTTTACCCAACTTAACTTTACCTACCTTACCTTTACCCAACTTACCTTTACCTACCTTACCTTTCCCCAACATACCTTTACCCACTTTAATACCTTTACCTATCTTACCTTTACCGTACCTTAGCTTTACCCAACTTAATACCTTTACCTACCTTACCTTTAACCCAACTTACCTTTACCTATCTTACCTTTACCTACCTTCCCTATACCAACTTACCTTTACATACCTTACCTTTACCCAACTTACCTTTACCTACCTTACCTTTACCTAACTTACTTTACTTCCCTTACCTTTACCCAACTACCTTTACCTACCTTACTTTACCCAATGACCTTACCCCTTTACCTTTACCTATCTTACCTTTACCCACCTTACCTTTACCTACCTTAGTTTTACCCAACTTACCTTTACCTATTTAACCTTTACCTACCTTCCCTATACCCAACCAACCTACCTTTACCTATCTTACCTTTACCAACTTACCTTTACCTACCTCCTTACCATTACCTCCTTACCATTTACCTACCTACCCTTTACCTACCTTTACCTTTACCCAACTTACCTTTGCCTACCTTACCTTTACCCAACTTACCTTTGCCTACCTTACCTTTACCCAACTTACCTTTACCTACCTTACCATTACCTACCTTACCTTTACCTAACTTACCTTTACCTACCTTTATTTTCTTCAGTTTCTCCTCTGTCCTGAGATATACAAGTTAAAAGAGGTCAAGATTTCAATACACCACTCCTGCTTGAGCTATCAATCAAATCCCCTAACAGCATGCCGGTGTAGTGTGTAGGCTTACACAAGTTTTACAGCAAGTCTCCAAAAAAAGTTTTACTCCTCACTAAAATGCTTGGCAAATACTGGGTTGTAAAAAGTAGTATTCACCAATTTATTGCCTGTCAAAGGGAGATGGCTGCAGTGATAAGGCAGGACTATGGCAACTCACCCCCCCCCCCCCTTCCACTTCTTATGTAGCAAGTGTCTCCAAAACAACAAAGACATTTGCTCTCTACAGGCTTACATACCAAGGCTTTTTTTGGTTTACAAAAGAGTGACATGTCGGACGATTAATGTGCATGAGCAGCTTGTTTCACAGTCTTGATTCTCAGCCAGACTATATTAATGACCAAAAAGGGGAAGGGGAGTGGGGAGCTCTGCAGTAAATCAGACAGTGTGCAAACACAGAGCCACAGAGGAAAGTGGGAACAAGGCAGCATACACTAACCTTTTTTATGTCTGGATTAGAGCAATGTATACCTTTCACTATAGATGCCCTTTAATCAACTTACCTTAACCAACTTAGCTTTATCTACCTTACCTTACCCAACTTAAGCTTATCCAACTTACCTTTATCTACCTTACATTTACCCAACTTAACTTTAACTTTCTTCCATGGATTTCAGATTGCACAAGTTGATTGGAAAGCCATATACATCCCTTTAATGTGCTCCAATCCAGTCTGCTCCTGCTGCACCCCCCATTTGTGTCCAGCAATACACTGATTTATTATCATAGGAAATAGATAAACATTCATTGAAAAGCCATTTTCATTTTTTTAATGCAGTATTGTTTTGGGAACATAGCCTAAAGACAAGGGTACTCGTTTAATACAAGGGAAGTCATTACAAGGAGAAACGTAAAACAAAATGTAAAATGTATTGTTGCATGAACAAGTCTAGAGAATGTATGGCTGAAAATAACACCAATTATAATGCAGTTTGTGGGATTTATTGGAAACTTTCTTCTGCTTTACAATCTGTTTTTGAAGACTTTCCAAGTCGCTTTTTCACTATCTAATGTTGAATGGAAGATAATTATTTAATAAGATGTGCAAAAGTTTACCTGTGCTACAGCTACAAATCACACGTTATCTAACTGCAGTAGACCAGTAAGGTCTCAATCTGAACAGTGTTGCAGAGAAGTAGAAGCCTTCAAAATTACAAATGATTTCATGTTTCCATAACCATGTAGTAGACAAACTACAGGCCAAGTCCTTTTATACCTTGGATGGAATTACAAGGTGACACCTAATATCAGGTGTGAAAAAGTAGCCCTCGGCTAGGATAAAAGACAATGGTGTTTTCTTTAAAGGCTACATGTGTTAAGCAGCCCATTAACAGTTTTTACCAATGCACACTGGAAAAGGAGACAATGTGTAGGTGCAGAATTCCCTGGTCCTCTAACCCCAGGACAGCAATATCTGGAAAAACCACCGCATACCTCCCAACATTGTCCAAGGTGCTGAACGAGACTGGGGCAGAGTTTACAGAGCTTAAAATGTATGTACACCGAAAATAGGGCTTTGCCACATCTTAATCTATAAATACATGTAAGTAGCAATGACTCTGAGGTGTGTGTGTTGCTGCATGCCTTTAATCCAGTACAGTATATCTGTTGTATTGAGTTAGATCAACTGGACTTTAAATTTTGTTCTTGAAGACGTTTCGTTAGTCCTCCAACTGACTTCCTCAATTCAGAATGACAATGTACAAGAATCTGTGGCAATTATGCACCCTGGAAAATCCCAATTAGCATATAACAGCCAGGTGTTAGAGACCTGAGTGCAAGGTGTGGATGCTTTGAGGCTAAGGGGGGTTATCGAATCTGCCCAGGGTAAGGTGTCAATACAGCATTGTACATGTCAGACAGTTGGAGTCGAAACCCACCACCACCACCACCTCTATCCAGGCTTGGTTTCTTTATTTTTGAATATAAATGTCCTTCTTAACACCTCTCTTGAACCAGTCCTTTTCCTTTGCCAAGATGTTGACATTAAAATCTTCAAATGTGTGTCCTTTTTCCTTAAGATGCAGGTAATCCTGACCCGAGGAATTGGCTCTTCTGTGCTGGGCCATATGTTGGTGCAGTTCCTCTTTGGTCTTCTCCACATACAAATCAGGGCACTCTTCACTGCACTGTATATATGATGTTGCTTTTCTTGTGTTTCGGTACTGGTTCTTTCGTATGTACCAATTGCTGCCTTGGTGTGTTGTTTGGTTCATAGCAGACAGGAATACAGTGTTTTTTTATGGGATGACCATGTTCTTTCTCCTGTCTTGCTTTCCCCTTTGCTGTTGGTATTTTTTAGCCTTCGCTTCTGTGCTATTGGAAATGCTCTCTGCTCTGTGTTGCAGGGTTCTGGTGACACCCAGCTCATGATCAAAAGGGTGGTGGGAGTCAAACATCAAATACTGGTCTGTGTGGGTTGGTTTTCTGTAAACCTCTACTACCACACAGACCAATATGAAAGACAATTTGACAGGAAAGACGATTTGACAGGATTGTCTCGAGGCACAAATCTGGGGAAGGGTACAGAAAAATTCCTACTGCTTTGAAGGTCCCAATGAGCACAGTGGCCTCCATGATCCAAAATTCTTCCTAGAGCTGACCGATCATCTAAACTGTGCGATCAGGAGAAAAGGGCCTTAGTCAGGGAGGTGACCAAGAACCCAATGGTCTCTCTGTCAGCACTCTAGAGGTCCTCTGTGGAGAGAGAAGAACCTCCAGAAGGACAACCATCTCTGCAGCAATTCCCCCAATCAGACCTGTACGGTAGAGTGGCCAGACGGAAGCCACTCCTTAGTGAAAGGCACATGGCAGCCCGTCTGTAGTTTGCCAAAAGGCACCTGAAGGACTCTCAGACCACGAGAAACAAAATTCTCTGGTCTGATGAGACAAAGATTGAACTCTTTGGTGTGAATGCCAGGCGTCACGTTTGAAGGAAACCAGGCACCGCTTATCACCAGGCCAATACCATCCCTACAGTACAGGTGTTGGCAGCATCATGCTGTGGGGATGTTTTTCAGCAGCAGGAACTAGGTGACTAGTCAGAATAAAGGGAAATATGACTGTAGCAATGTACAGAGACTTCCTGGATGTAATACTGCTCCAGAGCACTCTTGAACTCAGACTGGGGCGATGATTCATCTTTCTGCAGGACAAGATATCAAAGGAGTGGCCAAGGAGGACAACTCATTTACTGTCCCCAAGTGGCCCAGCCAGGACCGAGACTTTAATCCGATTGAATATCTCTGGAGAAATCTTAAAATGATTATGCACCGACGCTTCCCATCCAACCTGATGGAACTTGAGAGATGCTGTAAAGCGGGATTGATAAATATACCCAAGGATAGGTGCGCCAAGCTTGTGGCATCATATTCAAAAAGACTTGAGGCTTTAATTGCTGCCAAAGGTGTATCGACAAAGTATTGAGCAAAGGCAGTGAATATTTATGTCCATGGGATTTCTTATTTTTTGGGGGTTTTTTTATATTTAATTAATTTGCCAAAACCTCAAGTAAACTTTTTCACGTTGTCATTATGGGGTGTTGTGTGTAGGATTCTGAGAAAAAAAATTAATTTAATCCATTTAGAATAAGGCTGTAACGTAACAAAATGAATACTTTCTGGATGCTCTGTATCTTTCAAATTTATATCTGCTCAAGAAGTGACCGCTAATGGTCTCCCTGGAAAATGTTATGACAGGTTGTCCAATCAGCCTTTGTTCGATATATTGCTCAATACTGCTAGGCAACAGACACCGTACGTGGGTGGATTTTTTCAGGCAATTTGATGGAATTGATGAAACCAACTTTCACCAACAAACCAACAAAATTGTCCCAGCCTATAGAAGTACTGAAGGAGAGGACACAGGAATGTTTATTAAATAATCAACAAGCAGAGCAGAAGTGGCGAGGGACCAGGTCAGGTAAGTAAGTTCTGGGGGATCTTTGAAATATACAAAGCATGCAAAAGAGAGGTATGGAAATCATTTTAAAGCAGTTATTTTTAGGCTGGACATTCCCTTTAAAATTAAGTTTAAAGGGCAAGTCCAGCCCAAAAATGAAAACTTACCTACAGGTGAATCACCCCCCAAAACCCTAAACGGTAATACTTTGTGAAATATAGAAGTCTAACCTGAGGCTGAAATCCTTAACAATGTCCTGTTGCCCCTGTTTCTGCTTCCTGGTTTTTCCAGTTAGTAACTGTCAGTTATGGATTTGACAGTTGACATTACAGCCAATGGCTGAATGTTAATCCCCTGTCTGCCACTTCTGAGCATGCCCAGGCTCAGTACAGGTTTCTAAATTGCTCAGTTTCCATGAGGCATCCAGAAGCATAGCAGGCATACAGTAATGAAATCATATGACAAACTATGATATATCAACATATTTTAAAGAGGCCATTCTTTCTAAAAGATGTTCTTATGAGAGTGGAGTTGTCCTTTAATATACATATTACAGTATAAGGATATAATTTACAGAACACTGTAACTTTATTCTAACACTAACTTTATTAACCAACAGCTAGCAAGGTAGATTAGGTTTTATAAAGTTTCAAACATTTATGAAACTAGCTGTTGGTTAATAAAGTTAGTGTTGGGTTTATATGAGAATATATATCAGTCATATGTTTAACTAAATATAATTTTATTTTCAGCAACTTTTCTGCAAACTGTAAATGTCACGTGGATGCCTCCCAAGGAGTTTTAGCTTTAAGGAAATCTTGTTGTGACCCCTGGAATTAAAATTATAATACTTAGTAGCAAACCATTATAATTGAGCGACTAATTATATTAATGTACACAAAATTCATTGTGCTTTGTAAGTGGTCTAGAGAAGAATAAAAAGTAGAATGTATTATTCAGTTAAATTATGTTCATTAGGACCATGTTCCTGACAGTATAAATAATTAGCTTTAAACAATCTGTAAAGAAAAGAACATTGCAAACTTATTCTTATTTTTCTTGCATTTGACCAATGATTCTGGGTTACATTTCTTAATTTAGAAACATTTAAAAGTAAGTGGCCACTTAATTCTGTGAGCAATATATAAAGGGGATTGTTTAAAGAATTTGTACAGTGAAAATTTTATTTTGCCTCATTTCATTCTATAAATGAATACATATAAGCAGCACTGGGTAAGGGAATTTCCCACCATGCAGTTCACGTACCAAATGTCACCATTCCAGCTATAGCAAAACTATACATATCAGAAAAGTTTTGATATTCATTTGATATGTATGGGAACTACAATACGTAAAAATAAAATGTCGCAAAGAGGAGAATATACAGTATCAAGCTTTCATCTGAGAGATTGGTTGGTAATGCGGTAGCTGTATTTCAGAAAAGGAATTCAAGTCAGTCATAAAATAGTAACATAGTTGAACAACGATAAACATCATTATACTGTAGGTTGCATCTAGGTTAAAAGGCATGTCCATCTGCAAAATACATTTTTAACATGGTAGGGCACCCTAGCCCATCCCCAACTGCTGAGTGCGTTTGTTTAAAAAAGCTGCAGAACTCTACTTACAATCCTTTGATTCCCCAGCGCTCCGATCTCAGCCCTCTGCTTGCCGGAACTGAAGGGCAGCCAACCAGAGACCTTGCAGCCGCTATACAGAACGCAGAGGGAACGAAGGATTGTAAGTAGAGTTCTGCATTTTTTTAACAAACGGTATTAGTGGTTAGGGGGGGGGCTAGGCTCCACTGCACATGCCACTAGAGGACAAGGAGGAGGAGACGAAAACATTTCAAACAGGAAGACAGCTCTTACTCTTAAGTATGCTGGACTTTGGATGGACACTGCAGGAGAAACATAAGGAGCAGATATGTAAGGTAAGGAATTTTTAACATTACATAGTGGGACCAGTATGGGGTTAAATTTTAGTTTTGGGATTGGACATGCCCTTTAAACTTTTATTCTATTTAATACACTTATATTACAGCTGAAACCGAAGAAGGTAGCATATACTAGGTATAGCATATACAATTTGCACTAGAATGGAATGAAAGTAAAATCATGGTAATCACATATTTATCTGTGTCTTTAAGTCATTAAGTGTTTAATGTTTGCTCTTTATTGAAACCCCCCCCTCCATTAATCCCTGCATTCCTGTAGTGCCTGAGTTTTTTTCTCTGCCGATTCTCTTAATTGTTGCAAACTTATTTTTTTCTGGTTTGAGTGACAGGTCCTTGTAAATCCTGTCATTTGAAATTGTGATTTCTCAGAATCTACAACTCAGATTTAAAGGGCAAAAAAAAGGTTTGGAGTAGTGGGATCTTGCTCTGAAGGTAGATACAAAGATACCCTTTAACTCTTTCATTCTCCAGTTTTTCTGCCAAAATCCATAATACATTCTGATAGGCTGGGATTGTGTGTGATATGGTAGTTAGGTTGTAAATTCATTGTAGCAAATTACCCAGAAGTCTCTATTTGCATATGGAAAATTGAGTTTGAGCCTGAACTGTCCTATACACTCTCTCCAAATTCCTCCAGGTTTCAAATGAACAATCGATTGAGGGTCGCACTCCAAGAATTCTTTTCAAACTTTTATTGGTGACCACACATCAGAACACAACTTTTTTTGGGGGGGGTAAATGTGCCCCCTTCCTTAGGTGATGTTGGTGTAACAGTCTCTTACAGTAAAATAGCAGTGCTCAATCTCAAGGGCCCTAGAGACTGAGCACTGCTAGTTTACTGTAAGACACTGTTACACCAAGATCACATGAGGAATTACACACGTTTAGCCTGAACTCTCCCTTTCTTACTGATATTTTGGTGACATCCATCAAAAGGCGTTTGATGATGCAAACCAAAGGCCTGTACTTTACTGATAATGGCTCAATAAAGCTAGAATTGGTCTTCATCTAGCATTCTCGATCTGCACTTGCTGCAATGCTGTCAAAGGCCTCAAAGAGGGTATCACATTTGCTCAAGGGCTGCCACGGAGATATGGAAATTACCCAGAAGTCTCTGCCTTTATTTCCAAAGTAAACAGATTAATACGTGAATATGTTAAATTAAACATTTCTTGAAATAAATTGTTATATATGGGGAATCCCTGAACTCTTGACTCATGAGACTGTAATCTTCCATACCTTCTGTGGATGTAGTGTGTATGTGATTCTGTTTAACAACCAAGGTTGATGGAGCATATGTCTGCTCGAATGGAAAAAAAAATGTTGCTGATTGCTTCCCATTAATCTAGAACTTAGCATTCCCAGGCAATTATGGTTCATGTGTGTTCAATGGCATTTTGTTGTTTTATTTGGAAATCAATTCTCGGCAATCACTTCATGGCAGATCATTATGTTTTCCCATTGAAAGAATAGGGCAGTCATGACACAGAACAATGAAATGGAGCGATTTCTTTTCTTCTATTCTCATTGTACTGTGTGTGCTACGTTGATCAATACAGATCATTTTCATTGGGTTTTTATTTCTGTATGAGGCTAAAATGCTTTAGTGATATCCAGCTGGTTATGTATTTTAGGGGAGATATAACTTTGCATCTTCTGTTCTTTATTGGGAAATGTTTTTGTATTAGTTAGAGGATTGAATTGTACATTAAAGAGTGTTAAAAGGGAAGTTCAGTGGAAATACATATACTTTTAAGAAAAAAACAGCAGTAGATTTCCATCCTAATGACCTTAACCTGCCCATTCAGCATTGTGTCTGTGTATAAATAAATGCTTCTGAAATACTGACTTCCTGTTTGCAGGACCCCTAATAGAGACTGTTACGGTCTTGCCCTTGACCCAACACCTGGGTTGATTCAATTGCTCAGTAGAGATCTGAGCATGTTTGACCCATCAAACAGCCAATCAGTAGAAATTACTGTTAGGAACATTCCAAGGTAGTGTGCATTCTGGGAAGAAGAAGGACCGTTACAGAACCTAAAATGTCAGCTCACTAATGTTAACATTGGGGAATAGCAAGTGGTATAAATGCAACTGATTTTTCAAAATAGGTGAATAACAGAATTTGTGAAAAACAATACAGGTACTTTCCCTTTAAGTATCAGTTTCTGTGAATAGTGCCAGGTTGAAGAAAACTGCTTCTTCTGGTTTCATCCTGGCTTCAGCACTATCTTTAATACAGAAATGTCCAGTGTGCTGGCGCTCCTAAACTAAATGATATTAAGATAATCCTACCTTTTTATTTGTTAAAGTTTAACCTTTACAGTGCAGTTGTCCTTTTAGTAGTTTAAACTTTAACAAAAGGTTAATCCCCCTTTAAGTCATTAAAGGGTATCTCAACAGGAAAAAAATAAAATTTCCAATTTAGTTTTATTGAAGAACGGGCGGTAAAGAAGTTGTGTCTTACCTCCCGTTCTTCAATAAAACCTGAAGGAGCCAGGAGAGAAGGTGAGCTACTTACCCGATTGCTCGCTCCTCAGACGCGTAGTCTCCTAGGTCTTGACGGACTCTGTCTTCTATGCGCATTCTCCTTTACCTCACATTCTTCGATATAACTACATGCCAACATTTTTTTTCCAGTGGAGATAACCCTTTAAAACTTTTTTCTTTCTGAAGTGGAAATCTGTGGAAAAATCGGAGCCTCAAGGTAGAAAACTTTGAGTTTTGCATTGTTAGATATCCAATATGTAGAAAACTTTGAGTTCACCATAAAGTATTAGCACAGACCCTACAGACCCCATATAAGCACTCTCCTCCCTTGAGACCCTAATAAGGACAATATATCAGTGTTACAACCTCCCACTGCATGTGTGCAGCGGCTATGGCATTTCTTTCGCCGATAATGGACATATTCCTTCTACGGTGCCTCCGGCAGGACAAGTCTCCAACCTCCGATACCAGGAACTATGACCTATGTGCGTTTCTGGGTCTCTGTTCATAATAGAAAACTTTGAGTGTTACATTGTTGGATATCCGACCCTAGGAACATTTGCATGTGTATGGCCAGCTAAAGAAGCAATATACTGCTGTTTTTATATGGATAGTTCTGTTTCCATTTAACCTGTCACTTTAATGTAGCTGTAGGACACATTGCTGGTGAACAATTTGTTTTACATAAATAATTTGTTGAACAGAAAAGACAGACTTGTTCCACGGAAATTATTTGGTGGACTAAATTCTTCCACAGAAATTGTTTGGTGAACAGAATTGACAGCAGCCAGAGGATACTGCTCCTACCATGCATGCCTCTTGTGGACTGGGAGTTTCAGCTAAAATATGGAAGCAGGTAAGGGGCCTTTAGGGTAAAAGGGACTGGGGAGAGACAAGTCTTCTAATGGAGCTGGTGGGGAAGAAAGTAGATGTGATTGGCTTCTAACTGACATGAAGTAGTGTTAAAAGTAGTTCACTGACACCCACCCCCAGTGTCACATTCCCACTTATTCCCCAGGGTCACATTCCCACTTATCCCCCAGTGTCACATTCCCACTTATCCCCCGTGTGTAAGTGTGTGTGTGTGAGAGAGTGTGTGTGAGAGAGAGTGTGTGTGTGTGTGAGAGTGTGTGTGAGAGAGAGTGTTTGTGTGTGAGAGCGTGTGTGTGTGTGTGTGTGTGAGAGAGTAAGTGTGTGTGTTTGTGTGAGAGAGTATGTGTGGGAGTGTGTGTAAGATTGTGTGTGTGAGAGAGTATGTTTGTGAGAGTGTGTGTGAGTGTGTGTGAGAGTGTGTGTGTGTGTGTGAGAGAGTGTGTCTGAGTGTGTGTGTGAGAGTGTGTATGTGAGTGTGTGTGTGTCAGAGAGTGTGTGTGTGTGTGTGTGAGAGAGAGAGTGTGTGTGAGAGAGAGTGTGTGTGTGTGTGAAAGAGTGTGTGTGAGGGGGCCCATCTAGTCTTCGAGGCCCATCCTGTGTGCACAACTGCTGACAGCAGCCAGAGGATACTGCTCCTACCATGCATGCCTCTTGTGGACTGGGAGTTTCAGCTAAAATATGGAAGCAGGTAAGGGGCCTTTAGGGTAAAAGGGACTGGGGAGAGACAAGTCTTCTAATGGAGCTGGTGGGGAAGAAAGTAGATGTGATTGGCTTCTAACTGACATGAAGTAGTGTTAAAAGTAGTTCACTGTCACCCACCCCCAGTGTCACATTCCCACTTATTCCCCAGGGTCACATTCCCACTTATCCCCCAGTGTCACATTCCCACTTATCCCCCAGGGTCACATTCCCCCACTTATCCCCCAGTGTACATTCCCACTTATCCCCAGTACACCCCCCCCCCACATTCCCACTTATTTCCCCCAGGGTCACATTCCCACTTATCCCCAGGTCACATTCCCATACCCCCAGTGTCACATTCCCACTTATCCCCCAGTGTCACATTCCCACTTATCCCCAGGGTCACATCCCCACTTATCCCCCCAGGGTCACATTCCCACTTATCCCCCAGTGTCACATTCCCACTTATCCCCCAATGTCACATTCCCACTTATCCCCCAATGTCACATTCCCACTTATCCCCCAGGGTCACATTCCCACTTATCTCCTAGTGTCACATTCCCCCCAGGGCCGGATTTATACTTTTTTCTCCCCTAGGCCAGCTAACTTGTACTGCCTGTACACCTGTACGCGGTCATTTATTAGCTGAAGCAGAGCTTTGTAAGTGGGGGAGGGACCTGCTTCCCTAGCAAATCGGCAATCGCTGCCCATTTCTGATTTAACAAAGCTCTGCTCTGTGCCAACTAACGTGCATTGTGTAAATTTAAAATGGGGGTGCAATGCTGCTTTACCCTTTTCTTTCTTTTTTTTTTTTTTTTTTTGCCGCCCCTAGTGGCTGTGCCGCCCTAGGCCACGGCCTAGGTGGCCTAGTGGGAAATCCGGCCCTGATTCCCCCTTAAAACACTCTGTTTTGTTTCCAAATGTTCTGAGCTCAAGGTCTTTTGCCTCCTACATTGCGTGTCAACCTGACTCTATCCTTGCATTCCAATGGATGTTTTACCTCATCTGCAGACACAAAGTCTGGCAATGCCCCTTTCTCTGGCAAAGCACACTTCTCCCATGTGCCCCGCACGTCTGTACCGAATTTCATGTCTCTAATAGAGATGTCCGAACTTCGAAAAATCCGGTCCGTTCGAGGATCCGCGAATTTTCTAAAAAATGCGAAAATTTGAAAATCCGCGGGCGGACCCACTAAAATGAAAATATCCTCGAAATTACAAAAATAAGAGATATCCTTGTATTTTCAAAAATTTTCGAAAATACGTACTTTCGGAAATTCACGAAAATACGAAAAATCTCATGATTTCCGCGGTTCAGAAGGCAGAAAATCCAGAAAATCCGGAAAAATACGCCATTCGCGGATCCGCGAACCGGCCATCCCTAGTCTCTAGCTCAAAAACTGTGGGAGGAGATACAGTCCAAAAAAGCCGAAGAATAAAACGGAAAAAGAAGAAAAAGAACAAGAAATAGAAAGAAAAGTAATTTGGCTCTTCAAGCCAAATTAAATATAACTTGCCAGACACACTCCAATTTAGGTATATACAATTAAGGTATTGTTTACTATCTGAATTTCAAAGTTTATGTATTCCAATAGTATCTCATCCAGGTATAAATTTACTAAACGTTGGAGAGGAAAGAAGACTAATTTCTAGATTATACACATGTCTGGTAAACGCTAATCTACCCACAGACACTTTAAGGATATTGAATAAATGGGCCAGATACAGTATGTTCCTACTGTAGAAACAGCTGATTGGGAAGACCTGTTGGAGATGCATCTCAGGGCATCACAGGCTGCAAACAGTAAATCAATAAAATTTTACATCCTGCATCAGGTGTACATGACACCAAAATAACTAGCCCATGTATCCCCAAGATATTGACCATGATTTGACATTTCTGCGTGAAAAAATACTTTATGCAAGAACTGGATGACCACCCAAACTAAGATTTAAGTGTGGAAAGAAATGATTAACACAGCCACATCTTATATAAGGGTAATATATATAGGGAGAGGTTGTCCTGATAAATGTAAAGAAATATGGAGAGCATGGTATGACTACATGGGACTGAATATACCTCAGCAAAGGTAAACGTGAAACAACTATTATTACTGTATCACAATGTAATATCTCTACAAAAGCTAAACCAATACCACTACTGCTAAATGTACCCAAATAGTGCAACAGCTGATTTAACCCCTTAACTCAGACCAAGTTTATGTTCCCAATGTTTTTATATTTAAGTTAAAATACTGAAATATGTTGAAATATGGTTATGAATGGGATGGGTGAAACTGCAAAAATGGAAATAACCAAGTATTTATTTTTACTATAACAATGTGTAATGTTGTACACTTTTTTTTCTACTTGTAACAAATAAACGAGTTTAAAAAAAAAATGTTACCCATCCACAGTCAAGACACAAGTCGAGGACTAGAGAAATTGGCATCAGGTAAGTATAGTGTAGCGGAGGGGGAACGCCAATCACAATAAAGCCGGATGTGCTTCCCCCTCACCGTGAGACTTATTTCAGCGGTTGCAAATGACATCACCTAAATCCTGTCTTTTAATACCCAACTCTCTTGCGATCTAAACTACCAATAAGTGACGCGATACTGCGCGTGTTACCGGAAGTCACCAGTATAATCGTCAGCATGCATTACAAAATCCCGGAAGTCACCAGTATATTCGTCAGCATGCATTCCAGAATCCTGGAAGTCACCAGTATGATCGTCAGCATGCGTTCCAGAATCCTGGAAGTCACCAGTATAATCGTCAGCATGCGTTCCAGAATCCTGGAAGTCACCAGTATAATCATCAGCATGCATTACAGAATCCTGGAAGTCACCAGTATGATCGTCAGCATGCAAAAAATGTTGAGCTACCGAGTATATTGGACATCCCATTTCCTTGTGAGTTCTAGCCAAACTCATATTAGATAAATGCTGGCTCAGTCTCAGTTTTCCACACATATAGAAGGTTGCAAGAGCACTGTAAAACATATATCACATTAGTGGTGTTGCAATTAATTTTGTAAGTCCCTTTCTTGGAGCTGTCTTGAAAAATATTTCTTTGATACATATGTTGACAAAGGTTGCAATTACCACAGGGGTAAGATCCCTCAAGTCAAGACCCTCTCATAAAAAGACTGTTAGTTAATAAATTGCCCAAAGTTTCCCCTCTTTTAGCAGTTACTTTGGGATGGTTTTCTATAAATTGACTGAGTATGGGATCAAGAGAAAGTAATGGCCAATGTCTAGGCAGTTTTGCTTTAAGTGAAGTCCATTTTCATCCATATGTAGTAATAAATCTGATTTTACTATTCTGTTGTCTTTGTTAATGAGGGACCTAGGGTAACCTTGTTTATAAAAATGTTGAGACAAGTCTCTGGCTGCTACAATGAAGTGTTTTTCTTTACTGCAATTCCTTCTAATCCTAAGGAACTGACCTTTCGGTATGCCGTTTTTCAAATTGGTAGGGTGTGCAATTTGATAATGTAGTAGAGAATTTGATGCAGTTGACTTTGTGTATAAATTAATATATAGTTGTCTCCCTTTGTCAATTCCCACCAATACATCCAGGAATTCAATAGACTTAACAGAATAATGTAAAGTTTGTTTGATATTATGCATATTATTGTTTAGAAAGTTAATAAACACTATCAAGTACAGAAATGTTATCTATGTATCTAAGCCAGTGGGCTACCACGGGGGACCAATGCACGGAGGCATCCAAAAACACTACCTCCCATTCCCACCAACCTAAAAATAGGTTGGCATAGGATGGAGCACATTTTGCCCCCATGGCTGTCCCTCTGGTCTGCAAATACATTCTACCATCAAAGATAAAGTTATTGTGTAAGTACAAAATGTAGCAATTTAATAACTAGGTCATACCTAAGCTGATCTTGTGGGTTTCCCATCTTCAGGAAGAAGGGTGTAGCCTTTATCCCAATACAAGTGTACAGTGACTCTTCATCTAGAGTCAGCAACCAGACTTCTTCAAGTACATTTCCTTGTATTTTCAGGATAAAGTCTGACGTATACCTCAAATACGAATCTAGGGAGAAGTCAAATCATTGCAAATAGTGATCAATAAAAATACAGAGTGGTTCCAGAATACTGCCAATGCCAGCCAAAATAGATCTACCTGGAGGTCTTTCCATAGATTTATGCACCTTAGGTAAGGCAAAAAATGTTGGAATGGTGGGGTGAGCAGTATCCATGAATTTGGATTCTTCCTGTGTAAGAATGCTGTCTCTTTTGGCATCTTCTATCAAAGTTCTTAGGGTTTTTTGGTAATTTATAGTGTGATCTGCAAATAAACGATAATTAGATCTATTATTAAGTTGCCTCATAATTTCAGTAACATAAAGATCCAATGGCCATAAGATTATATCTTTCTGAATTGAGAAAGCCAGTCGGGTGTCTAGCGAAACGTCTTCAACTTTAAGTCCAGTTGATCTAACTGAATACAACAGATATACAATGACCTGGATGAATGAGAACCTTCACAAGCAATAGTAAGGCAGCTAAATAGCTTAGGGTGAGGTGGGCCAAAAGGAGCAAAAAGCCCTTCACAGAGCATAAAAATGGAGCAGAACTTACTCTGGGGAACCTGGGAGTAAGAAAATTACTTCTTGTTTCTTAGATATTGTGGGCAATGCTATTCATATAGCATGAGCCTGCAAGATACCTTCTGCTCCATTTTTCTGCTCTGTGGAGGGCTCTTTGCTCCTCACCCTAAGCTATTTTGCTTCCTTTTCTATTGTGTGCTCAAGTCCTACCCCATAGCGCCATGAATCTGTGTCTTGCATGTATGAGATCTGGCATGATTGAAACGTCATGTCTGCAAGTCAGATGAATGGCTGGGCTCTATACAATAGGCTGTACTGCATTTTATTAAGCCAGCGGTTATGGACACATGCATTAGCCAAAGGTCATAAAGGAGAATTTTGCATATCTCTGCCCCTAACTCTGGGGAACCTGGGAGTAAGAAATTACTTTTTGCTTCTTAGATTTTGTGGGCAATGTTATTCATATAGCATGAGACTGCAAGATATCTTATGTTATAACAAGGTTCTACTCAATTAATCAATGTTTTAACACAGCCAAAAGGTCAAGACAACATACCCTACTTACTCCCAAACAAAGGCAACAGAATAGTTAAATCAGATTTATTACTACATGTGGACACCAATGGACTTCCCTTTAAGCAACACTGACTAGACATTGGCCATTACTTACTAATGATCCCATATCCCATATTTATAGAAAACCATCCCCAAGTAACTGCTAAGAGAGGGAAAAATGTTGGCGATTTATTAACTACCGTGTAACAGTCATTTCACTAGAGAGTTTAAAGGGTATGTCCACCCTTTAAACTAACTTTGTGCCATATTATAGTTATTGGTCCCCCAGCCCCAACTGCATTACTATTATAGCAAGAAAGTCCCCCGATCTTTACTTACCTTACCTCTCTCCTTTGCCACACAATCCCAACCCTCTGCTTGCAAGCAGGGGGCAGAACCGGCAGCCGCGTCCGTGATTGGCTGAGAGGCAGCCAATCATGGATGCGGCTGCCGGTAGTGTAGAATGGTGAAGGAGACAGGTAAGGTAAGTAAAGATCGGGGGACTTTCTTGCTATAATAGTAATGCGGTTGGGGCTGGGGGGCCAATAACTATATTATGGCAAAGGGGTTTAATGTTAGGGGGAGGGAGACCAAATTAGGAGGGAGAGGGAGGGGGGGCTCTTCTGCGCATGGCAAAATTCTCCCGGAGGGGAGACAGGAGGCAGAGTCCTATATGGAAACTGGTGGGCAGTTTTTGGGACTTTGAGGAGGGATTACAGGTGAACCATTTGGAGCTGGGATGTGAGGTAAGGATTTTTATACACTACAGATTAGGGCCAGTAGTGGGGGGATTATATTTTTGGGGGTGGACATGCCCTTTAATATTTTTCAAGAAAGCGACCTACAAAATTACAAAAAGCTATATTAATTGAAACACCACTAATGTGATATATGTTTTAAAGTGCTCTTGCAACCTTCTATACATGGGGAAAGCTATGCAAAAATTAAGAGAGACTGAGCCAGCATTTATCTAATAATAGATTGGCTAGAACTCACAAGGAAATGGGATGCCCAATATCCTCGGTAGCTCAACATTTTTTGGATCATCACAACTCTCTAACAAGGCATCTAGTTTGCTATGGAATTGAACATATTAAACCACATCCAAGGGGAGGTAACTCAGATCAACGGATTTTGCAATGTAAGGAATCAGCGAGGAATTAGATTTCTCTATGTATATTTGAGAAATGAAAAGGGGACCCCCTACAGGGAATATACTTACCTTTCTATCCATATGGAATCTGGATGAATTATAATTTGATTTTCCACCATCAAATGTTCTTTTATGAATTTAACTTTATGATGGGGGGCATGGCTTTCAAGGCAATGGAGCAACACACAGTTTGAGTGAGCTCCTGCATGCCGACTTGTTGAACATTGCTTATCGACCATTTACCACCGAATCCTGCACCCACCCGGTGTGTCACATCGCCTAAAGATGACCAGAAGAGGTTCCAACAAAAATAAAACAAAACTGAAGGAACTTACTGCGTACTTCAACTCAGAGGAGAGACCGTGAATCATGAGGAGAGCAGCGATCCTCCCAAGAACGGAATGCCAGAAAGACAGGCTTCACCTAAAGAGAAAAAAATAGAAGTACAAATCAAATCCCCAACCCCAAAGTTGGACTCTCATCCACAGAAATGATCACCAACTACAGCAATCACCTATCAGGTACTGTTAAGCTCCTCACCCGCCAGTGAAGGGAACAGTCCTAACCATGACATGGAAATGGAGACAGAAACACGAGAAAATTATATATATTATATAAATTTATATAGGTAACAGTTATTCTGACTATTGTTTCACAGCTCTAGCAGAACCTGATGCCCAATTACTATAAAAATTATATAAGGGATAATACGCTACCTACAGTGTAATATAAGGATATTACGCCACCGAGGTGTTCCATGACCATATGGAAGCATGAGGCCGCAGGCAGAGTGCTTTTATATAGGGCATGGAACTCCGAGGTGAAGCAAATCCATATATTACACTGTAGGTAGCGTATTATTTCTTATAATACATAAGGTCAGCCAAAAATAACCTGTCCACTACCACTGTCTGTCCCCCTCCCTGTATTAGTCATTTATATAGGAATCCCTGTTTAGTGTATAAATAGTTAATTACCGTTTCTATTGAAAGAGAAAGAAGGACTGAACATTGTCTGTCAACAATAAACAGGGCTTCCTATATAAATGACTAATACAGGGAGGGGAGACAGTGGGAGGGTCAGTGGAATACAGGAAGTCACTGAGTGACTGTAATATAGATTCTCGCCACTGCACCTCCCCATTGAAAATGCCTAGCCTTATGTATTATATATATATATATATATATATATATATATATATATATATATATATATGTTCACATCTCAACACAAAGCCTTTATTTCAGATCTGTTCATGTTATCATCAGAGCTAAAAAAATACATTAATGATTGGAGATAGAACACTGCACATAGAGAATAAATTCCAAGAATTCTCCACATCAAATGAGTTAGTTGACGCTCATAACACTTTGAATGATAAAGTGGACAATATCCAAAGCAAACTTACTGACTTGGAAAATTCCAGCAGGCGTAATAATTTAAAAATAAAAGGGGTTCCAGAACTAATAAAAAATGATCAACTGATGGAATATATGACAAACATCTTTAAAACCATACTACAGAGCTAGAGCTTGTTATAGATCGCATACATAGATTACCTAATCCTACTTCTCCTCCACCTAATGCAACCAAGAGACATAATTCTAAGGCTACACTTTTTTCAAATAAAAGACAAACTTGTTCTGGCTATGAGGAAAACAAAAAACTTACCTACTATGTACCAATATATATATTTCCTAGCAGATCTTGCTCCACAAACGTTACTCTAATGGAAACAATTCCAAGACATAACTGCCATTTTAAGGGCGCGGAAAATACCCCATAGATGGGGATTCCCCCTAAGACTCAACATGACATCTTGTAGTTAACTATTTTAACTATTTAATTCTAATAATGCATATTCACAATACTTTTGAAATTTGATATTTCGGGGAATATGTGTTTACCTATGTTCTTTTTTTTAGACTTTATTATCTTTATTTTTACTTGCTAAAAATATTATTTCTATGTCAAACCAATGTGAGTTTAATTATAGCAATATTCAACCTAATGGAGCATATGGGCATGTGAATACCATAAGAGCAGACCCTGCAACCAAAGTTGGAACCCAATTCTTACTTTTCCTGCTAAAGATGCAGTACCCACCACAGAAAACCACTGTGTTGTAATAAAAATCTCATTTGCTCAAATCAAATGGAGGGCACGGGAAGGACTAGAGGGGGAATATACAAAGAAAGATTTTTTTCCCCCTCTCTTCATCTACTCTCTTTCACTATCTTCTCGGGATATGTGTACATGGAAAAATCTGAATACAGTTCCTTCTCATTCACTCAAGAAAGGCAAGGTTACAAATAACCTTACGTATACTTAAAATTGTCTCTAACCGAAATGTTTATGTATAATCAAAAACCAAATAAAGAACTACAAACAAAGTATGTCAATAAAGGGATATTGAATTACAGTTACAGTTATATTTATGAATTACATAGGTGGTTTAAACATAGCAACAAGTAAAGCTAAAATGTTTTTCCCCCATATAATTTAAAGAGGATTGGGAATCCTCTAGTTCACACTTTTTTAAATAAATGTTATTTTGAAAATGTTAAAGTTATTATGGATCAAATAATTTGTATTAAAAATAAGGCATCCTTATCTAAGAGCAGTAGCTACACGAGCATACTGGATAACAAATTAAACTCACGGATCAAAAGTTTCTATTAGACAACAAAATAAATGGTACTCAAAATTATGAGTTATAATGCGAGAGGACTAAACTCCACATTCAAAAAACACTCTCTTTGGAAAGAAGCCCTATATAACAACATAGATATTCTGGGCATTCAAGAAACACATATAAAGAAAACACCTAATAAACAAATACCCATACATATATAAAGCATCCTTCCATACAAAAAAAAGAGGGGTGGCACTAGCAATAAGAAACACAGTAACATTCGAGGAGAAAAAAATTGAAATCGACAAACACGGCAGATACATAATTCTCCAATGTAACATCAATAATAAACAATATATAATATTAAACATATATGCACCTAACAAACATCAACAAAGATTCTTAACCAAAATCATCAACAAAGCCAAACAAATACAAACATATAACATGATTATATTTGGAGATTTCAACCTTTATTGGACTCAACAGGAAAGAATATCAACCAAAATAACACTGCCTAACATAACACGAAAGCCCTTCTAATCAAAGAAGACTTATATGATACATGGAGGACTTTACATCCAGGAGACAGAGACTATACCTACTTCTCCAAGACACATAACATGTACTCCAGAATAGATGCCTTTCTTTCTGATAAATGGCTTCTACAAGAATTTATAAACTCCCAAATACTAAATAGATCTATATCAGATCACTCATCTATTATCTCCTATATTAGAGATAAAGGCTAGCCCAACCCTACAAATTTATGGAAATTGAACATATTATCTTTACAAGAAACACAATTATCCATTAAAAACTCAATTGAAGAATACTTACAAAGAATACAAATTAATAAAAACAACCAAACCGACTCCTTTATAATATGGAACGCTCATAAAGCGGTCATTAGAGGTGAACTGATAAAAATTGCAGCTAAACAAAAAAAATTAAAAATGGAAAAGAAAATAACACGTCTAGAACAAATTAAAACACTAGAAGACATATATAAAATACACCCCTCAAAACAAAACTACTAAAAACTATTAGAATCAAAGCATAAACTACACTACATGAAATTATATACGTATGATAAATACATAAGAAGACTGAATGCCAACATTTATGTTCAGGGACCCAAAGCAAACAAAATCCTGGCAAACTAATTCAAAAATAAAATAGCCAAATCTAAAATAGCTTACATAAAAGACAAGGAAAATAATAAAATATATAATCACAAAGTTATATCCAAACAATTCACCTAATATTACCAAACTCTTTACAATCTAAAAAACGCTAACCCAACCAACAATGAGATTAAAAGATTCTTAGACAACATCAATCTCCCAAGTCTATCCAAATCACAAACAAAACTAATAAGCAAATTACACTTAGTGAAGTCAAAAAAATCATATACTGTCTACCTAAAAATAAAGCACAAGGAATAGATGGCTTTACAAATGAATATTATAAACTATACAGCGACATCTTAGCACCACACTTACAAAATCTATTCAATACAGCATTCAATAAAAATGGTTTCTCTCAGGAAATGCTTAAGGCCACAATAATACCCATTCCAAAACCCCAAAAAAGAAAATTATATTATTACATATTACAGGCCTATCTCCTTACTAAATTCAGATATAAAAATCTACTCTAAAATCCTAGCCAACAGAATACAACCGATCTTAAAAAACTTAATCTCCCCAGACCAGATCGGGTTCATATCACAAAGACAACCAGGAGATAAAACTAGACGATTTATCAACATTATAGAATGGGCTGAAAAAAAAACCATTACTGCCTTAATTTTAACCCTAGATACAGGAAATATGATTGCTTAAACTGAAAATATCTAGATAATGTCTTAGATAAATTTAATATCAAAGGCTGGATCAAACATGCAATTATGGCACTATATAGCAACCCCATAGCAAACGTTTACATTTCAAACATGCTATCAAACACATTTGATCTAACCAATGGTACTAGACAGGGTTGCCCCCTGTCCCCCCCTAATCTTTGATCTGGAAATAGAACCCGTAGCTGAAACAATTAGAACCAATTCAAACATCAAAGGTATAAAAATAGGAAAAGAGGAGCATAAAATTTCACTTTACGCAGATGACATAATTCTCTCAACAACAAACCCCATCCAATCACTAATCCACCTATAAGATATCTTCAAAGAATTTGGAAGGATCTCCTACTATAAAATAATTCATACATTTTAGGAATAAATGTGTCATAACCCTAAAATTATTCCTATCATCAAAATACAAATACAACTGGGGAAAAAATAACATAACATACTTGGGTATACAATTGACAACCCCTGTGAATAACCTATTTAAAAAAAATATATATATCCATGGGAAAAGAGATAAAAAAGGACCTCACAAGTCAACACAGAGTCCTCAAAATACTTGTCGTGGCTTAACAAATGTTCCATAGTTAAAATGGTCCTTGAAAGTTTGTTGAAAGTTTCTGTCCATTTTGAGGGACAAATATTAATAGTAGGTTACTGTAAATAACACAGAGACCTGGGGAATGGTCTGGGGAACCCATAAATATAACCAAAACTTATTTTTAAATTATCTTTCCTCACGATCGGGCTGTTTTCAAGCTTCCGCATTCTATTTTCGAGGGTTACCGAAATTTATCATTATTTTCGAGGGTTACCGAAATTTCGATTTTCGATTTAGATAATCATCTATTTTTGATAATCATCTATTTTCGATCTTCGATAACAGTCTACTTTCGATTTTTGATAAAAAATCAAAAATTCGTGAAATCCGGAAGTTTTCCGAAAATTGAATCGGGACTTCAAAACCCTCAGATTTAATTCGAAACCGGGTTCTATTCTAACCCACATTACATCTCTACTAATTGGTTGGTGCAAAATTAGCACCGTTTTTAACAATAAGAACATACTGCACATTTTATTTTTTTATAAAAGTAAATAATCCATTACAATGTTTTAGGGTTCCTGGTTTCAATTTTTAGAAGATGACTATTACTTGCCCTTACCTCGATGTACTGAAAGCCATAACATTTTAAAAGACTGCACATGCCTATCTCCGTACTACTGCAATTGTGTGATCTCTTTACATAGCTTGTAAGATGCCAAAGATCTTTATTTTTGCAGTATTTATAAATGCAATTGTTTTTGCCATGAAAAGTATCACTGTGGCGATGTGTGGCAGTTGTATTGGTGATAAGCACCAGCGACTTCACCGTATTTATTGTGTAAGTCCGGTATTGAGGCAAAAATAGAAAATGGCTGCAAGCGAAGGTAAAAAACTGATCTTAGTAAAAGTGGAAATTGCCAATTGTATTACAGTAAATGCAGAAATAGAGCCTAACATCTCCCCTGGACCCTTATTAGTATTGAGAAACACTCCACAATGCACTTCCAAGGACACTTTCCAAGGACATATTACAAGGACTCACTGGCTGGCTATACAAGGATTGTGGAAGCACTCCAATTATGCTCTGATTTGTATGTGGGGGAGACCAAACAGCAACTGCATCAACATATGGCCCAGCACAGAAGAGCCAATTCCTCGGGTCAGGACTCAGCCGTGTACCTGCATCTTAAGGATAAAGGACATACCTTTGAAGATTGTAATGTTAACATATTGGCGAAGGAACGTGACTGGTTCAAGAGAGGTGTAGGAGGCCTTATGTAAAATAAAGAAACCAAGCCTAAATAGAGGTGGGGGGGTTCGACACCACTGTCTGCCATGTACAATGCTGTTTTAACACCTTACTCTGGGCGTTCCTATAACACCTCTTAGCCACTATCCATCACACCCTTAACACCTGGTGTGATATGCTATTGGGATTTTCCAGGGTACATAATTGCCACAGTTTCTTGTACAAGTCATTCTGAATTGAGAAAGCCAGTCGGATGACTAGCGAAACGTCTTCAAGAACACATTTCAAGTCCAGTTGATCTAGTTGAACCTTCACAAGCACACTCCAATTAGGATAATTTACAACTACATTTTGCGGAAGTGCTACTGATCTGGTCAAACATTTATACAAATATATAAAAGATAATCAATGCACATTCCTAGGCCCCATACAATATCATATTATCTGCACACTGGCATACTTTATAAACAAAGGGGTTTTAGTATACATTACTGTGATTACATCACTTTTCATTCATGTGATCACAGTAATGTATACTGAGACCCCTTTGTTTATAAAGTATGCCAGTGTGCAGATATTATGATATTGTATGGGGCCAAGGAATGTGCATTGATTATCTTTTCACTGGCAGGCTAGCCATATAGGCCACCTAAGACTTAATAATTTTAAGCAGGTGAACTTAACGGAAAAACACACTTATCACGTTTAATAAATAAGATTGTGTGATTAATCCACTCCAGTTTTAAACCAAAAGAGTCTTTTTATTTAAACACATGTAACGTGTGTGTGAATAAAAACAGTTTTGGTTTACCTCAAAGTTCTTTGACCTGTATAAAAGCACAAAGTCGCATATGGCCCTATTTGGTCAGGTAACTTCTCTGTGACATAATATACTTATACTGTAAGGGGCGCATTGTCCCTTATATATATTTTACACTGTCCACATTTTTCTTATATTCCAATGCTGAATATGGGTGTGAAATCTGTCAATTTAGATGTGAGAGAAAACTTCATCCTTCTTACCAGTGACTCAGAAATGGATGAAAATCACTATAAATTGTGTGTAGGCTATTAAATTCAACCCATATATAATGGACAACCACAATGCAAATGCTTTTTTTTTTTTTTTTTTAAACTCTGCCTATCTATATGACATCTTGGACATCTTGGAGCACACTATAGAGAATATTCAAAGAGAAACAAGAGGTAAAATTGGCTTCTACAAAAATGCCTAGTTTATTTACTGAGCATTAATATATCCAATCATATCTCCTTTTATTCAATCTACAACACTCACTATTTATACTTCACCATAGATTGCCACGTAGAGTGAAATGAAATGATGACATGGTATTTTATTGCCCCCCATCATTTCAAATTCTAGTTCATTGACTAAGATGGACTAGAAGGACTAGTCTTTATATTGTTATTATTTATATCTGTATTATAGTTTTTATTATTGTTATTATTATTATTATCATTATGTACATCTGTATTATAGTATGCATTATTATTGTTATTAAATTAATTATTATTATTTATATCTATATTTATTATAGTTATTATTAACATCATTAGATATGTATTATAGTATGTATTATTATTGTTATTATTTATATCTGTATTTATTAAATTAATTATTATTATTATTATTATCCTCCTATATTCTACTTGTGTTTCTCACTGTGGTTGGCCAATTTTACGACCTGTAACTTGCCCTTTGTAAGCGCTATGATATCTTGTTGTCATACATCCTTTCTACTGTTTTTGTAGATCCCTGGTATATAAATCGCATAGAATGCCATTCATTCTGATACGGTTCCGTTAATCAGCTTAGAAAGTCCGCTTGTCTTCAGACAACATCCTGCTGATGTCAGAGCGACCTTTACACATCTACACATCTTTCAGTTCTGCCCATACTGACAGATCTACCTGCCAAATTCAACAATTTAAATCAAAACAGTTGTCATAAATGACCTCTATAACTATGACATCTCTGGAATTTCCTTTAAATCACTCTATTGTGTGCATGCATCTAATAGATTGGAGACTCAGAATGCAATTACCTATTGGGGCAGGTTAGTGAACTCCTTGGCACTGCATAATTCACCAGTTACAGAACATTTTTATCTCCTTTCATAGCTTGTCTTTATATTAAAAAAAAATCACCAAATCGCACATTCACAGTTATGCCTTTTCTAGCGTGTACAAACCAGTACATTGATTGATTCATGTAAAACATGGTTGGAGCTCGGAATCTTGGTATGTGGTTTTTCTCCACACAGACATTGCCAAGGTGACAGTGAGTCAATTCCATTTTTAAAGTCAGTTCAACTATTTCCTCAATAGAGACGAGTCCCGGCTTGGAAACAAACATGGTTTAGTTTCGGAATGATTCGTTTAGAAAATCTGCAGATCCGATGAAATTTCTGGAAATTCCAAAAGTCGGAACTTTTACAAAACAGAAATATCAAAAATTCAGGAAATCCAGTAGAAAACTGGAAAATCAAGATAGAAAACGTGAATGTCCTGGTGAAAGTAAAAAAAAAAAAAAAAGAGGTTGAAAAGAAATCAAAATATTCTGCTTCAATTAGCTTTGAATCGGATTTTCGGAATTTCAATAAGTTTCATGGAATTGTCATTTTCGTTCATTTCTGTTCCTCAGTCATTTGCTGAACCTGTTCTATTAACTATGCAATACGTAAACTAAGGCAGTAACAAAACTCTGATTGCATTTCAGATCATTGTATTACCTTGACTTAATGAACGTGGAACAGTAAGTTCTGCACTATCAATATGAAAGTGCGAAATCTCCTGTTCTGTAGATTGCAGCAGAGAATAAATTGAAAAGAATTGCTGGAATTACACTGCAATGGGTTAATCTTTCTACAGAGGAAGATTAAAGGGGCAGTTGTGAAACATTCACATTCTTGTCTTTGGAGAAGGGGTACCCAACTGGCATCAGACTGGGGGCTGCACTAGTGGAACACCAGGTACCAATCAGTAGAAATTATGTTCCACTGAACATTCTCACAGATGGGGCATCAAGAGTTCTTAGATGGCTTGATCTATATAAATGTATAGTTGTAACCTATATAATTTGACTGATATAATTAAAGTATGTATGTAGGTGATCCAATGTTATTATTACACCATTAAGACCAGACAAGAAATGTTCCATATTAGACCATTGGAGGATTTTAGAACGTTCAGCGAAACTCGAATGGCCGATTCCGAAAATTATGGATTGCCGAACGGCCGACAACCCGGCTGGACATTCAGGCCCCTTGGGGCTTAAGGGGTCCCACAACTCAAACCGGGACCCTCCTCCCTTGCCCTATCAGGGCCCTTGCGGCACTTATAATTGCCATTGTGGCCCTGACAAGGGCCCTTTGTGGATTAAGGGGTCCTGCAGCTCGAACCGGGACCCCCCTCCTCGGCCCTTGTAAGGGCCCTTGTGGCACTGATAAGTGCCTTTGTTGGGGAACCCGCAGCTCAAACCGGGGACCCCCAGTGAGCAGTTCTTAAAAGAGCCCTTGGGCGAAGTCTTCATTCTTCCCTCCCCGGCAGTTATAAGTGCCTTTGCGGCCCTTTGGGGCATAAGGGGTCCCGCAGCTCAAACCGGGACCCCCCTCCCGGGCCCTATCAGGGACCTTGTGGCACTGATACGTGCCTTTGTTGGGGGTCCCGCAGTTCTAAGCGGGACCCCCCGTGAGCGGTTCTTAAAACAGCCCTTGGGTGACGTCTTCTTTCTTCCCTCCCTGGCACTTATAAGTACCTTTACGGCCCTAACAAGGGCCCTTTGGGGCTTAAGGGGTCCCACAGCTCGAACTGGGACCCCCCTCCCCGGCCCTATTAGGGCCCCTGGGGCACTTATAAGTGCCCTTGTGGCCCTGGCAAGGGCCCTTTGGGGCTTAAGGTGTCCCGCAGCTTGAAAAATATACTAAAACATGTACGTGGCAGCAAAAAATCCAGCAGATACCTCTGAGTCCCCTAGCTCAGAAAACAAAGAGAGGCCCAACGGGTCGGAACCTCAAAGATAAAAAGAAAGATGGTACTCTGCTTGTGATATCTATAAATAAGTGATAGCTCAATAACCCAATAATATAACAATATTTAATATCCGGATAATACATAAAATACCATAAATCAATGTAAGGCTGGCCAGCCACAATAGTAATAGGTATATTAGTCCCTATACAAAAATATACATATATAGATATAAAGCTCTATAAATATCTCGCAATACCATATAATACGTATAAATATAAGTAAGAACACATAAATATAAGAAATCTCAATATAAAAGTTAAGGTGTCCCGCAGCTTGAACCGGAACCCCCCTCCCCAAGGGCCTTTGCGGCCCTTGGAACTGCCCTTGCACCCATGACAAGGGCCATTTGGTGCTTAAGGGGTCCTGCAGCTTAAACTGGGACCCCCCTCCCCGGCCCTTGTAAGGGCCCTTGCGGCACTGATAAGTGCCTTTGTTGGGGGTCCCGCAGCTCGAACCGGGACCCACAGTGAGCGGTTCTTAAAAGAGCCCTTGGGCACCAGCTCCGCTGAGGCCACCGACGCTAAGATGTACCCCTGCGGCCACCGGGGGTACCTCTGGCGCCGGTGGCCTCAACGAGGCCGATGTTACTGGCGTCTTGATCCGACGTGCCATATTTGGGCTAGTGACACCAACACCACTGAGGTCACCAATGCCAGGCAGGCTCACTTCGGCCAACAGTGAGCCTGCTGACACCACTGGCCTCAGTGGAGCCGATGTTGCTAGCCACTTCTTTCTTCTTTCTCCTGCCATCTACTGCAATGACTTCTGAGCTCCGAGGAGGATTGCACCTCTTTATATAGGTTTTTAGAAAGTCCTAATCCATTTCTGATTGGTCAATTTTGCAATGCTTGGTTAACATGGTTTACATTAACCAATCAGATTTCAGAAAATCGGAAAATCTGATTGGTTAATGTAAACAATGTAAACCAAGAAATGAAAAATTGACCAATCAGAAACACATTAGGACTAGTTCGAATAATTCGAGTTCATCCGAACTCATAAAGTCGAACTCAGGTTCGAATTCGAGTTCTAGTCCATCTCTATTCACTAGGAATTTGTAGCACAAAATGTACGTTAAGTAAGGATCAAAATGCTATTTCCTGCTATTATATAGTGTAGCGTGAGTTTTTCACTGGTTTGGGCAATAGGGCCATTTATGCATGTCCCTCTCAGTGTGTTGTAATGTTAAATGGCAAGTTCCTCCCCTTAAATAAAAAATGATCTATCAACCCCCAAAAACTACCATCGTTTTAAAGCTGACAGACTAAGGGGTAACCTGTTATGCAACAAAATGACCTTCTCCACTTTTCTCTGCCTCTCAAAGAGGCTTCTGCCTCCTCTTCAAGCTCTCGAAGTTTTTACATGCTCAAAGGAGTCAGCTAGGGAATTAGCATTCAGTCATTGGCTGTGATGTCACATGACATCCATGACTGACAGCTGCTAACTGCAGGAAGCAAAAAAGAGAGGCAGCATTAGGCAGCATTTGAGGTTATACTTTCATCTCTCAACTTTCTAACTATTGCAGTTTGGGTGGGGGCTACGATATACAATTTATCATTTGAAGGGTGAACTTGCCTCACACACATACATTAAAAGGTAATAAATAAAAGTTCTACTTATCAAATCCATAATACGAAAATTAATAACATAATGTTAACATTGATAAATAACATCATTAATGAATGTACATGTACTCCTTGGTTTTATTTGTGTTTTACTGCAGATAGTTGTTTTAGAACCATCAGATAATATCTACAGGGGACAGTTCAGTGTTATATCATAATTCAGAGTGTGAATAGGAAAGGAGCAACTACTTTCCCCTTGTGGTTCTCCACCATGTCTTGTGGTTATGTTTGAGACACTGCTCTGGAACTAGAGATGGCTGAACTTCATAAAGTTTGTTCCGTTTTCCAACTTTCGAACTTCAGAGAAAGTTAAAAATTCAAACACGGACCCCATTCAAGTCAATGGGGGAAGTTTGAAAAGTTCGGGTGTTTTACAGCTAAACTCACAATGGTAACTAGCTCTAAATGGCTGTGGCACCTAGGAAATGGTCTGGGGAACATGGCACTGTCACCAAAACTTGTAAAAACACTTGTGGAATACGAGCGGGCAATTGTTGGTTTTTGCACAAGCTACATTCGAGGGTTATCGAACGATACATTCTAGGGTTATCGAAAGGCCCGTAAATTCGATAATTATCGAAAATACAGCCGTAAGTCTGGAAAAACTAACTAGTTCGAATAGTTCGAGTTCGTCCGAACTCATAAAGTTATTACTGCATTATCAAATCCAGTATGTTCCTGGCAAGCAAACTTTAATGGTTCTTCTGTTGATCTAACCAAGGGTTGAAGGACCCTTCATTATATGGTAAATTAAAGCAACTGGTGGTTTATCATTTAAAGCTTTTGGTTGCCCTCTTTTTATAGGGTCAGTAACCACACAAGGTTTCCTCACAAAGTTGGAACCCCTCCCAGGCTAAAACTGAAGATGTGATGCAGAACTTCATGCAGCTGTCCAGCACATCCCTTTAGCACATTAGTTTTTCTTTGGTCTGCTAAACCTTTTCCTCACCTGTTTGGCTGTGAAAGTCTATTGTTACAGGGAGAATGGAAAGGATCCGTGTGAAGATCCGTGTTTGAAGTCAATCTGGAGTCAGGTGATGTAGTGGGTGTCAACTTCAAACATATTAAAAATGTATTCAACTTTTCCGTTTCAGGAGATGCATCACACAGTCCCCTACTCCCCCTTTATTAGGAAATGGCAATGTGCTCAATTTTAGCATAGAAATGTTCCTTTCTCAGGCATACCTAGGAACCTGCTCTGCACCTGGTCACTGTTTTTTTCCAAATTATGCTGTCAGCAATACTTTCTTATATGAGTAAAGTGAAGGCGATCTAAAATATTTACCATATATGGGATCCTGTTATGCAACTGACCAATGTTTCAGAATACTCCCTTCAATAGTGTGAGGTGAATTCTTTCAGCCCAGATACCATGATCTAACACCACTCGTTTCACCAATAGAAAAGCTCCCTCTTGCCAGGAGGCTTGTAGCGCCTACCGGGGATCAGTTGCCCCTTGGATTTGGAATGCGAGGTATCTGAGATGAGGCTAAGAATACATGAAGAAACTGGTGGACGAATGCCCTTACCTGTCGGCCGCATGGGATCGGCGACGGCGGGCTGTGTAAGCTCCCGGCAGGGAGCTTTCGTCCATTGCGGGGGGCGGGACAGGCTGGTGCCGGGTGGCCAATGGGAGCGCTCCTTCAGTCCCTCCAGGCGCGGATTGGCTGGTTCGCCTGGGGACTGTTTGGGCGCGCTGGGGGGAGGAAAGGGGGCGGTCCTTCTCCCTCAGGACACACAGCTGGTGAGGCGGCGCGTCTGTGAGGAGGCTTCCATTCCTCTGGGGTCCAGAACTTCGCCCTCAGGAGCCCAGGAACCAGGTAGTCCTTCAAACCCTGCTTCCTCTGCCAAGAAGAATGGAAGGAATACCAGAGGCAGTCCTGGAGTGGGTAAGGCAGCATGGGAGAGAGGGCTGGGATAGGGCCTGTCAGGCAGCAACTGAGGAGGTAGGGGGAATGAAAGTGAGGAGTCGAAGTGGCAGCTAGCTGTGGGAGGCGCCAGTTAAACGCTGCAAGCAGAGTGTCCCAAAAAGAATATTAGAAGAGAAGTTGTGTGGTAAGTAGGAGCAAGAGCCAGGGCAAAGGAAAAAAGAAGGCAGAAAGAAATAAAGGTGTATAAAGAGCGTGGTTGGCAGCCAATTCCAGCAAAGAGAGGAGGAGCAACCAGGTCCTAGTGGTTTTGGGGGATTATATGAGGACAGAGGTGTCTCAGGTGGATTCGGAAGGGATCGCCTGCCCCTATTGGTAGTGAGGAGATTCTGAGCCTAGGACCCAGCTCCGATGCAAGTGGAGACACCGGCGCAAAGCAAAAAATCGGCTACAAGTGGAAAGGAGCAACACGCAGCGTCACGCGGGAAGGTAATGACTTTTTTGCTTCTATACCAGGTCTAAAAGAGTTTTTAGCCAGCTATGTCAAAGACAATGCTCCTGACAAGGCCTCGGAGCAGGAGAGCGGGGGGAGTACATGAAGTTAACCTCAAGGACACAATCACCTGTGATAAACCCCGTTAGGACTACACTTAACCCCGGCAGTGAGAGAGAAGATATTAAAGGGGATTACGTAGACATTTTATCATTACTACCGTCAGCCAAGGACTGGGTTAAGAAAAGCGAAAAAGCAAAGAAGAGGAGAAAAAGCGCCCGGTTCCACGTACGTTTAATCATTGGCTACAAGCATTTTGCATATATGCAAACATCATATGTACAAAATTTCCAGAAAGAAGTGCAGGTTTATTAAGCACTTAGATGCCGTGGCTGATGCATATAAAACGTATGGGGGACTTGGTTGGTTCATTTACGATGACCGCCTGCGCCAGAAAATGTCAGTACATAAGAACATGCAGTGGGGCATCAAGGATGTAGACCTTTGGTTGTCTATGATGACAGCCAAAATATCAGGCATTTCAGGGGCCAGGGGTAACCAGCCTCAGGCGGGGAGAGGGACCACTTGTTGGGCGTACAATGAGGGAGCCTGCAGATGGGGTAACTCGTGTCGTTTTCGACACGAGTGCTCGATATGTAAGGGGCAACATCCATCAACAAAGTGCAACAGGAGATTCTTGGTGGATTTCAGAGACAAGCAGGTAGATTTGGAGGAGGGAGTGGTGACAACATCAGTGAAGCTGGCAGAGCTCATTCCGTTTTTAAGAATATACAAAGCATCAGGAAGCCAGAATCCTTGAGCAAGGGTTCAGAGAGGGATTTTGGATCCCTTACATAGAAAAAAGGGTACGCTAGCAATACATGATAATTTGCACTCAGTTATGGCAAAATTTGAAGTAGTAGTAGGGAAAATTTTTAAAAGAATTGAAAACAGGAAGAATAGACCGGTCCTTTTACAACCCCTCCCCTAGATAATCTCAGAATCTCACCATTAGGCCTAGTCCCTAAGAAGGAAAGAACCAATTCCGGCTTATACATCACCTTTCCTTCCCGGCCGGCAATTCAGTTAATGATGACATTGATGGGGAAGTCTGCAGGGTAAAATACGCATCCTTTGACACAGCTTTGGAGATGCTCAAAAAGACGGGGCAGGGTTCGTTAATGGCGAAGTGCGACATTAAGTCGGCTTTCAGATTGTTACCGATTCACCCGGGGTGCTGGCACCTGTTAGGCTTTCACTTCAACGGAGCCTTCTATTACGATAAATGCCTCCCAATGGAGTGTAGCATTTCTTGTTATTATTTTGAGATGTTTTCAGATTCTTACAATGGACGGTAAAAAAGGTGTCACACTCGATCTGGGTAACGCATTACCTGGATGATTTTTTATTTATCGACCCTGCAGACTCCCCCTTATGTCAAAGAGCATTTAAGTCCTTTCTGTCCTATGTGATAAATTTGGCATACCAGTGGCAGGGGAAAAGACTGTATTTCCTACAACCAGATTGCAATTCTTGGGGATTACCATAGACACGGTCAATATGCAATTCTCTCTCCCACGGGATAAGATTGCGAAACTGGAGACCTTATTGAAAAGAGCCCTAGTTTGTAAAAATTAACTGTCAAAGAAATTCAATCACTGGTAGGCCACTTGAATTTCGCAACAAAGGTCATGCCCATGGGGTGAGCATTTAGCAGGAGCCTAATTAAACAGCATATGTGGCATGGAACAGGCTAACAGACATATTAGGATCGGTTATGAGATTAGGGAAGACCTCAAAGTCTGGGTGGCATTTCTAGAAGGTTATAACGGAAACACTCGGTGGCGGAAGATTTTGTGGTCAATGAGAGTCTCAAGTTGACCGATACAGCGGCATCTTTTGGCTGTGGCGGCTTTTTAAGATGATAGTTGGTTTTCAGTACCTTGGCCAGAGCGATGGAGAGAGAGTAACATTATTAAGAATATTGTACTGTTGGAAATAGTGCCAATCTGGTTTTCACTAGCGATATGGGGACCTAAGTTGCAAGACGGAAAATACTGTTAAATTGTGACAATATAAGTGTAGTTGCAGTAATTAATAATTTATCTGCAAAATCCAGGCCAGTTAGTCAGGTACTACGGGCAATTGTTTTGCTTTCCTAAGATTTAATTTTGGTTGAAGGCACGACACGTCCCTGGGTATACTAATATTTGCGACTCTCTATCACGATCACAGCTACATCAGTTTCGGTCCTTGGCAAGAGACGCCCAGGAGGTGGGGGAGTTAATACCAACGGATCTGTGGAATGTCATTCAGATAGAATGATGAACCTCATTCAACTGTCAGTAGCAGAAAAGACTTGGTTATCATATTCATCAAGCTGGGATAGGTGGTTAAATTTGGTGGCGCTTATCCCCAGACGGTTAATGATAGTACGAGGATGGTAGATAATTAGTATTAAACCTTACAGAGAAAGGCATGGCGGGGCCTTCCATTAAAAAAAATGCTAGCTGGTTTTCTTTCTTCTTAAGGATGCTGAATAGGGAAGATATTACAAGGAAGCTCGAATCGGGCAGATGCTAAAAGGGATAAGTAAGGTCAGGAATTCCGGTGATATGAGGAAGCCCATTACATTGAAGATTTTAGAAGCAGTAATTAATGGGTTAAGAGAGGTCTGTTCGTCGAGATACGAGTTCTGTTAATAAGATTGGCCTTTCTTTTGATGTTATTTTTGGCACTTCGTGTTAGTGAGGCAGTCAGCTCCAGCAAGTACAGACCCGGTGGTTTGATGTTTTCGGATGTGGGCACTGTGGGTAGTAAGTGAAGGTTAGGATAGCTCGGTCAAAGAATGACCAAATGGGATTGGGTAGAATCCTATGGCTAGGAACCTTCCCTTCAGGGGGGCTATGTCCCGTGGAGGCTTTTCAAGATTTCATAGCAGTAGGTTATCTGGGCCTAGCCCATTGTTCGTTCACGCTGACGGAACTTACCTATCCCACTACCAATTAAGGAGAGTTTTACAGTTAACACTATACAAAGTGGGCTTGGAAGGCCACAAGATAACACCCATTCATTCCGGATTGGAGCGGCAAAAAAAAAAATGTGTATAGTGTTTGGCTGTGGGTTTATCTGTCCACATCCATCCTTTCTTTCCGTTACAGGTACAAAGCAGGTAAAGATTGGATAGTTGGACATTCTTATATTGCTTGGGCAAAACGCAGGGCAGAAAAGCGATGCTATGGCAGGAATCTGAGTTTCCCTTATCGGGTAGCAAAAATTTATTGGAAAGGGCTCAGAGGAGCTGAATGGAATGACCTGTTACCGATGTTGTCTCAATTAATGTCACAATGGGGACTCTTATGTAATTATTATCCATCTGGGCGGGAATGACATGGGGGTTACTAAGAGTATTGAGTTGCTTAAAAATATAAGAAAGGATTTATCTATGATGCATTTCACTTGGCCACAGGTCACCTTTTGTTGGTCAGAAATAATCCCCAGGCTTATTTGGATACAGGACATTGAGCTCAAACCATTGGAGAGAAGCCGTAAAAATTGAACTTAGCCATGTCAAAGTTTGCACCTTCAATAGACCTGATAACTTACCGTCAGTGGATTTGGAGGATGGGGGTTCTGGCCTTTACAGCAGCGACGGTGTCCATTTGTCTGAGATTGGCACCGATATTTTTTGTCTGGATCTACAAAATATGTGCGAAATATGTATGCAAAGGCTTGTTGCACCATGAACAATGGGTCTAACCGCATGTTCATGTGCTTGGAGGATAAGTTGTTAAAAAAAATGGGGGTTCCTGCTTTTGAGAGAGGGACTCAAACAGTTAAAATGAGCATTAGGCAGCTCAGGGCTACCTGAGCAGGTCCGCTTGCTCGGATTGCTTAGATGGAAGCAGTCAGTTAAGATGTTATTAACCAAAATATGGTTACAGTTTTATAAAAAGTTTTACAAATTTAAAATAAAGTAATAAAGCTGCGGCCAGTCTTCTCCCTCCAAAAATCGGTGTTATGTGTCCATTATTTGCCTTATGTCTAGTTTATTATTACATGTGTAAGTATATTGGGCCCATCAGCTGGAGTCCGTATCCCATGGTGGACGAATGCCCTTACCTGTCGGCCGCATGGGATCGGCGACGGCGGGCTGTGTAAGCTCCCGGCGGGGAGCTTTCGTCCATTGCGGGGGGCGGGACAGGCTGGTGCCGGGTGGCCAATGGGAGCGCTCCTTCAGTCCCTCCAGGCGCGGATTGGCTGGTTCGCCTGGGGACTGTTTGGGCGCGCTGGGGGGAGGAAAGGAAGCGGTCCTTCTCCTCAGGACACACAGCTGGTGAGGCGGCCGTCTGTGAGGAGGCTTCCCCCACCCACCCTCCCTTATTGATAAAAAAAAAAAAATTGATATATGTAAGTTGTTGGTGAACGATGTCGCAGCTTGGAGGATAAGTTGTTAAAAAAAATGGGGGTTCCTGCTTTTGAGAGAGGGACTCAAACAGTTAAAATGAGCATTAGGCAGCTCAGGGCTACCTGAGCAGGTCCGCTTGCTCGGATTGCTTAGATGGAAGTAGTCAGTTAAGATGTTATTAACCAAAATATGGTTACAGTTTTATAAAAAGTTTTACAAATTTAAAATAAAGTAATAAAGCTGCGGCCAGTCTCCACCCTCCAAAAAATCGGTGTTATGTGTCCAATTATTTGCCTTATGTCTAGTTTATTATTACATGTGTAAGTATATTGGGCCATCAGCTGGAGTCCGTATCCCATGGAGTGTAACAGGCGGACAGGGCACAACGAGCTCGGGCAGAGCCAGAGGTAGACCACAGGAGCGGTACAGAAGGTTAAGGCAAAATTGTAGTTAAACTAGGAAGAGCCAGAAGCTAACTAGAGACCCTGCACCAATCACAGATAGTATAAACCACAAGATGATACATGCTAGGCAGTGGAAATTCAAATCTTCCCCAAACAGTGGGACCAATTGCTGCCTCAGTGTGTTATTTGGTTTAAAGCAGACGAGGATACTGTGTTTTTTGAAAATTCTTCTTAATTTCTCGGAGACCCCTGCTACATATGGGATGACCATGTTCTTTCTCCTGTCTTGCTTTTCCCCTTCACTGTTGGTATTCGTGTTCTTTTCTTTCCTTCTACTTCTTTTGACAAAGGCCCAGTCTGGATATCCACAAGTTTTAAGGGCTCCTCTGAGATGTTTCATTTCTTTAGCCTTCGCCTCTCTGCAGTGAAGAGTGCTCTGATTTGTATGTGGGGGAGACCAAACAGCAACTGCACCAACGTATGGCCCAGCACAGAAGAGCCAATTCTTCAGGTGCCGTTTACCTGCATCTTAAGGATAAAGGACATACCTTTGAAGATTGTAATGTTAACATATTGGCAAGGGAAAATGACTGGTTCAGAGAGAGTGTAAAGAAGACATTTATGTGAAAATAAAGAAACCAAGCCTGAATAGAAGCGGGGGTGGGGGGAGGGTCTCCCTAACTCCTGGCTGTGATATGCTAATTGAGACTTTTCAGGGTACATAATTGCCAACAGATTCTTGTACAAGTCATTCTGAATTGAGAAAGCCAGACAAAGGACTTCACGTCCAGTTGATCTACCTTAATACAATAGATATACCATGACCTGAATGAATGAGAACCTTCACAAGCATATTGGGAACTTACAGTCTACAGCCTGGTTATTCAATCCTTGTAACTCCGGTTGGTGTGGGCTACTCTGTTTGACTTTAAAGCAAGTACTAACGCTTTATACTCTCTCTATCTCATTTAATTTCTTAGTGACACAAGATCTAATAGGCACACTCAGATAAACATAATCTTACAGTTTAGCTTATTGCAGTACTGCAAACTCCTGATCCAAATTATCTCTGCCTCTAGTTTCTTTTCACTTAAAATCCTCTTCTTTAATACCCTTGAAGAATATGGCTGCAAGGGCATAAAGGTTTGTCCATAGGGTAAAACACATGGGAGGAAATCTACCTCCCAAAGCTAACAGGGAAGCACAGCTGGTGGCTCCCTCTGAAGGCAGATAGGGCCCAACACGTACATGTTTTCACGTTTATCTTTATGATTGATGCACTGTTATGATCTTAAAATGAAGCACTTTTTGTACTTTAGTTGTTTGTGAATATGAATAGCCTCACTGTGGAACCCTAGGTCTTCAATCAACTAGCCACATGGCATGTAGGTGGAGCCTAAGGGTATATATGTGTGTGAAGCACTCAATGCCAGTTATACCTGAGGAAGGGGCCAAGTTTCCCGAAACGTTGTATGCTTTTGTTTTTGCACTAATAAAGAAGTGTTCACTGAAGTAGTGTGCTCCCCTGCTTTTTATCTTGCTTGGATTATGGAGCCCTGGAAGTAGGGGGCTGAGAGGATTGCACCTACCAACTTGTCTGGCTAACGAGCCAACAGCAGTGTGCCATTGTACGTTTGAAACTTCTCCCAACATAGCAGTAGCATATATTCTAAAACCGAAAGTAATGTATCCAAGATCTCCTCCATCCTACACCATCCATCTCGCAAACTATAAATATAATTATTTATATATAATAAATAACCAAACTCACACTAATTCCTCTGAAGGATTTTACCATTCAATTTAGTCGACATTTACTTTTGCAAAGTTTAATTTCTTCAGATCTCTCTTTACTTGTTGTTTCTTGATTGCCCTGATTAGTGAATCTATTTGGTACAAATCTGCCCTAATTATTTTGTAAGCAATGAATTAAGCAACTGCTGAAAAGGATACAAATTGTCAAAGGATGTTTTAATGAAAGAAGAACAGTATGAAAGAACAAGTCGCAATGCTGGGAAGGTTGGAAGTCAAGCTGAAATTAATTATTAAGATTTTATTGGTGAATAACGTGGCCATGAATTTAAAAGTTTTAATAAACTTCCCACGCATATCGTGTAGCAAGTTGATAGATTTCTGGGGAGAAGTTTCTAGATTTGCTGCAGTACCTTCAATTAATTTCAAATAATAATTAAAGGGTATCTCCACCCTAAATAATTACTTAAATATGTTGTAGGGCACCCCTTCCCACCCCCAACTGCTTTATTAGATTGTTAAAAAAAGAAGCAGAACTATACTTAGAAACCATTTTACGCTAGGTGAAGGGCAGCCAGGGAGGGATCAGAAGGGTGGGAGCAAAGGTCTCCCCTGCACATGTCACAGTACCTCCTGGAGGTCAAGGAGGAGGCAGAAACCTTTCATACAGGAAGACAGCTCGTACTCTTTCCTGGACAAGTAATGCAGGAGAACCATAAGGAGCAGAGATGTAAGGTAAGGATTTTTTTAAACTACACAGTGGGGTCAGTAGTGGGCTAAACTTTAGTTTGGGGGGTGCATATACCCTTTAAATGTAAATGTTTACATTTATTCTAAAAAGCAAGGCTTTGTCTCTGGCCAAATGAATGAATACCAGTGTCAAATTGGAAATCTACAGGCTATCCCAGCAACATTAAACTGGGGGCCCATTAGGAATCAGACACGGTACAGAGATAAAACGAAACTGTTGTGTTCCACCAGTGGTTCCACGGGACTATTGGAGTTCTGTAAAATTCAGTTTCAACCCAACTGAAGCAGAATTTTCCACGCTTTCCAAATTTTCAACCACGATTTTCACATTTTTGATGTTATTTTGAACTCTCTAATTTCTTACTTTCAAAGTATTGCATTTTTACCCTAAGTTGTGCATAGTGGCATAAGTAGCAATCACTGAGCCCCCAGTAAAACTGTGGTGGGGCCCCTATCCCTTCTTCATCCACAGTTGTTTTCTACGAGTAGGCTATATCTGTCATAGGAAAAGTAAGGAAATGGGGGCCCCATGGCTCCCAGGCCCCTCTGTGGTTGCTCCCCTGGACTTGTGTGTAATATGGTGAATTAACAAATAGAACTTTATTACACGAGATATTAGTGAAGAAGGGTTTTTACTAGAGAGATAGTGAGTGTCCTATAAATACTGTAGTTGGTGTTGATGTTTTTTTTTTATAATTTATATGTCACATTAATAAATCATAATCCTCTTGTAATGTTCATGTCATTTTACAGTCAATTCATACATACATACTGTCATACAGCTATCAAAGTAACATCAGAAACTGTAATGTAACTGTAATGTGACAGGAATCAGTTAGATGATTGCAAAGTGTCTAGAGCACATTTATGGTTGACAATAGAAAATAAAATACAGAAAACAGAAACACAGAAGAGATGTAGACGACCCTATCGCAGGTGTTTGAAACATTTAGTGATAGCAACATTACATGTACCTGACCCATTTGTCCTTTGTAAAAGTCAGTACACTTAGTATATAAATCCAAAATAAGTGACATCATAGTCCCAGGTACTCTCCCCTCAGCAGTCCAGTATGCATGTCCTATGGAGGCCGTACATGCAAAGATATCCCGATATTGTATGCTAATCAAATCACACATGGTAACTAGGGATGGAATCTGGGTCCATTTCGAAACTGTTTAGAACTTTCGGATCTTGCCACTTTCTGTACTTTCGAAAATGATTGAAAATACTGAGCTATTTTCGAGGGTTACTGAGGCTACTTTTAAGGGTTACCAAATATATGAGGCTACTTTTGTAAACCCTTGAAAGTAGCCTTGTATATTTGGTAGCCATTAAATGTAGCTATGTATATTTGGTAACCTTTGAAAGCAGCCTGCGGAAACTCGAAAATAGCTTGCACGTAAAGGAAGTTTTTATTAATGTTTTGGTGGTTTGTACTTGTTTCCCTGAAGGTTCTCATTCATCAAGGTCATGGTATATCTGTTGTATTCAGCTAGATTAACTGGACTTAAACTTTTGTTCTTGAAGACATTTTGCTAGTCATATGACTGGCTTTCTCAATTCAGAATGACTTATACAAGAATCTGTTGGCAATTATGTACCCCGGAAAGTCACAATTAGCATATGACAGCCAGGTGTTAGGGACCTTCTGATGGCATGGATGTGATGGACACTTTTGACGGATAGGTACCCCAATACAAACCTCACACAGCAAAAGAGGGTGTATCAAAACTGCCCATGTGTAAGGTGTCAAAACAGCATTGTACATGGCGACAGTTGGTTTTGAACCCCCCCCCACACACACACACACCACCTTATTCAGGCTAGGTTCTTTTTATTTCACATAAATGGCCTCCTTGATACCTCTCTTAAACCAGTCTGTTCCATTGCCAAAATGTTGAAATTACAGTCTTCAGAGGTACGTCCTTTTTTATAAGGACAATATACTCACCTTCCCTCTGCTCCTCTTCCTTGTTCCTTAGCTTTTACCAAGGTGAGGACCTGAAATAAGTCCTCACCCCTGGGTTCGCACGAGACAGCAGACTTCAGAGACACGCGTGCTCTGGTAGCTCCCGCCCCTCCTCCCCGTTGGCGAGAGGCCAATAGGAAGGCACGCTCGCAACAGCGTGCCTTCCTATGGCCTCGTCGCCGACGGGGAGGAGGGGGCAGACCTACCAGAGCAGCATTGCTCTGAGACTTGCAAGTAGGCTGCGCAAACCAGGGTGAGGCACTAGCGGTTCAGGTCCTCACCCATGGTAAAAGTTAAGGAACAAGGAAGAGGAGAGGAGGAAAGTGAGTAAAATGTCCTTTAAGGTCCAGGGAATCTAACTGAATACAACAGATATTGTTTACCTGACCAACTTTAGGATATTTTCAGCTAGATCGACTTCTATGGGTTTGTTTTCGGATTTTTTTGAAATTCCAAAAATCTGAAAACAGAACTCGCCGATTTGAATCATCTCTAGTGGTAACCACTGACAAAACACTATACGACATGCAGGAAAGGTTTTGTCGTTATCTTAATTACTTTACATCTACTAATGATCCCTAAAGGATAATTGAGAGGACAAAGATACTTACTGCCATTTACTTGCCCAGGATATAGGATCTAATTGAATTGGTTGTTTTGTTTCTGCTTCATATAGATTTATACCTAACTGGTAGCTATGGGACATTTTACAAAGCAGTTTTATCTCACAAGAATTGCTCTACTAAAAACATAGATTTATGGCTATTTGGAAAATGCCAGCAAAATATTAACATGGCTGTTTTATTATTATCTAGAGATTCGCAGGAACAGTGATTTCTTTTATCATTGCTTTTATCATTTGTACAATTTGAAATAACCCTCCCAGCGGAGCTGATAGAGGCAGTCTGGAACTGAAAAACCACCTTAAGATACAAATGTTATTAATATAAAGAAAAACAAATATTATTTTTTGTCTTCAGTAAAAAAATAGGAAGGAAAAAAAAAAAAAAGAAAATATCCAGCTCTGAGTTTTATTTAAATTATGCTGCTACTGTGCTGCTACTGTGCTGCTACTGTGCCACTACTCACTGTTCATTAGTTTCCTACAATAAATAATAAATAAATAATTCATAGTTAATTGTAACTCTCCAGATCTTTCAGCCCAGATACCCAGATCTGGCTCTACTCGCTTTACCAATAAACAAGCCCCCACTTGCTGGAAAGCTTGTGGTGCCTACCCGGGATCGGTTACCAACCAAAATTAGAGTGCAAGATATCTGAGCAGAGGCCAAGAATACAAGAGAAAACCTGAACAAAATAAGGGCACTGAGCATGGGACTACTGGACAGAGGATAGCAAGTGTCTGGAGTACAAGGTACAGACAACAAGTAAACAGAAGCAGGGTCAGGGACAGAACCAGAGGTCATACACAGAGATCAAACAGACAGGTCGGTATCAGAAACAAGGAGCAGGATAGTAAAATAATCGCTATAATGGGCAGGAAGGGAGAATATAAAATCAAGAGGACACAATAGAGATGAGACAAGACAGGAAGAGAAGGGCTGATAGGAAACTTTCAATCTAATCGGAAGAATCAGTGTTGTAACTGAATCTGCCTACAAATGACATATGAGGATCTCACTGCACGCGCTCTGGAGGGACAAATTGAGCATTAAATCACAGATTGCTGCCGCCGGCAATCTGGAGTTTCAGAGATCACCGGTGATGACTGAAGCCAAAAGATTGATTCCAGAGTCCTCCGACAATGGTCGAAATTAAACATCGCCAAAGCTGCGTGGGAGGAAGAAGATGGCGATTGGACAAAAGGGAACAGTGAGAGCATATGGCAGGTAAGCAGAACCTAACATTAAAAGCATATGTAATGTTTTGTATATGCAAATCCAATTACTGCTATTTTTAAACTTGAGACAGAAGGCTAGAAATACTGCATTCAACACATTCTATTTTCTAACCTATAGACACAGAGTAGTAGTGACAAGATATCCATCAGAAACGTCACAGTTGGGAACTATTGATCCCCTCAGCTACATCTACAAGGGATTTGTACATTTTGTCCTGTGCTCCCCAGATACATTTTTACACTACTTTGAAAAAGGAATGTAGAGTTTAGTTTTACTGGAAATTCTGTAGAAATTTAGTGCTTAACTGTTCCCATTTGAGCTCCATTTTCTTTCTTGTGATGACCTGCCTGTTTGTTCATCTTCTTGGACATTGACCTTCAAACAATCGTCATTCATCATTTTATGTCTATTAACTACATGACTCACATAACATTTATCAAATAGAAAATAAAAAATGTTTTCCGGTTGAGCATTTTTAACAAGGCAGTACGAGAGATATAAATAAACTTTCCCAGAAGACTATCTGAGCATTTACTGGAGGAATTAAGGGCCAAAAAGCATTTAAGAATTATACATTCTCCAAACCTTTGTGGCTGTAACATACACCCTGGGTCTTGTACTGCACTCTTACCAGGTGACGTTATAAGTAAAGAGATGCGTCTAACCTTCTCTAGATCTTACGATGCAGTAAATCCCTTTGCAAGATTTATCACAGAATTGCGGTCAGGAAAGATGCACCACTTTGCTACCTCTGCCTTAATAACACGTGCTGCAGTAATTCCCATAAGATTGATAAATGGCACAGCCACCACAAAATTAGTGTCAAATCCACACTAACAGGGTTATTCAATAAATGTTCTTATTGTTCAAATGGTGCTAATTTTGCCCCAACCAATCAGATGTTAGCTTTCAAATGATAAATAAGATCTGATTGGTTGAGGCAAAATTAGCACCATTTTAAACGATAAGAACTTTTACTGAATCTCCCTGTAAATTTTTAATATGTTTAATTTATCCTGGATTACATTCTGTAAATCCCTGTTCCATTTTAGGGTTTCTTTTATTTTCCTTCACATGCCATGGTCCTTCGAACCAAAGAAAATACAACTTTTCTTACCACAAACCCACTTTCTGCTTTGGAATAAATTAGTCAGACAAAGAATAATAGTTAAACCAACTAACACAGCATAGTCTTTTGTGATGTCTCAAACTTTATTATCATTGCAGTCCCTCGACCACCAATGAAAATGAGCTGAGTACAAGGTGTTGTTAGTACTGTAGGTGTACAAGGAAAAGGGAAGACTTGTGGAATGAAAGTGCAGTGTTCTCCCCAGACTTTTTTTTTCCAGCCAGGTAGCTGAAAAGTGATCTGGGTGGGGCAGGATGGGGAAATTTGGTGGTGGGAAAAATTAAATGTGCTCTATTTTTACTTGTAAATTATTATTAATTATTTTCAATGCCCTTTTAACTCATGCAGTATAACTTCATTGAAACAAATACAGCCTTCCTCATATATGTATGTATTTTATTTCTTATATAGGGCTACATTTTCCGTAGCGCTTTACAATTATTTACACAATTCACATCAGGCCCTGCCCCAAAGAGCTTACAATCTAATCACTTTTATGTACACCCACAACCTATCAATATGTCTTTATGATTGTGGGGGTAACCTACACAAGCACGGTAGAACATACAAACTCCTTGCAGATGCATCCAAAGGTGAAATCGAACTCAGGGCTGCAAGGCATATGTGCTAACCACTGAGCCACTGTGCTGTCCAATTATAATATACTGAACAGCTTTGCATCATGCTCATTATACAGGTCAGGGATGTCTAACTTTTGTCCCACTGGATGTTTGAAAACTATGACTCTCAGCATTCCTTTGTTGTAGAATTCAGGGAGTTGTAGCTTTCAAACATCTGAAGGTAACCCAGATATAACATGGCAGCACAAGCAGATGTGATCTACATACAGATTGCATTGCAAGTTTGCTGTGCCACCCTTTTGCAGCCTTGGAGATCTTGGAAAAGCTAGTTAACATGTGCTAAAATAATCTCGCAAGTGTAAAAAAGGAGTCTTGACTGGGCAGTTTTGGTGGGAGTTTTTACTGACCTATTGGCACCTATTGTATTAAACCTACATCTAAATTATAATTTTTTCCAGCCGGGTGGCATCAAAAAGTAGCTGGGTGGGCCGCCAGGCTAAAAGACCCCAGGGAGACACTGAAATGGAGAACTTTCTGATTAAGGGTTAGAAAGTTGAATGCCAATATGGCATTGTTATAGACATTTGATGTACATCAGACTATAAACGTATGAGAAAAACAACCATAGCTTTTAGGGAATAAAAGGTACATTAAAAATGTAATTATGCATAGATTTGCTGGCGTCCCAGATCTGGAACTCTCCAGATATACATGGTTTAACCATCAATAAAGAACTGTATAAGATCTCTCTAAATGCAGATTATGTGCTACTTACTGTCACCCATCAACTTCCTTGCAAATCCCTCCGTAACATTTTACAGCAAAATATGGTATCCTCTCAGGGTATAATCAAGTCTGAAGCTCTCCCAATAAACATCCCATCTCCAACACTAACAGGGTTATTCAATAAAAGTTCTTATAGTTTAGAATGGTGCTAATTTTGCCCCAACCAATCAGATGTAAGCTTTCAAATGTTAAATAAGATCTGATTGGTTGGGGCAAAATTTGCACCATCTTAAACGATAAGAACTTTCATTGAATATCCCTATAAATCTCCTTCAACTTAACTACCCCTACCAGTTGAAAAAAGAACACATCCAGTATTTAGGGATTCCGTTTCATCAGCTATATAGGGCCAATATGGATCCTATGACTCTGGAAAATAGATACCTCCTCCAGGAATGGAAAACCTATTCTGTTCCATGGTTTGGTGGAATAAACTCAATAAAGATGACAATACTCCCATCACTCACTTAACTTTTTATGACTCTACCAACGGATATCCCTCTGCAAGTTCTTCGCCAACTTCAGCATGAGATCCCAAAATTTCAATGGGAAATCAAAGCGTATTACGTAAAGTACCTATGGCCAGACACTTACAAGGGGGCTTTGGGGTCCCAGATCTAATTAAATATTATTATGCAGGTCAAAAGCAGCATATTACCCACTGGGCTTCTGTAAAACCTCAGGCTAAAATCGAGAGTGAACAAATATACCCTTCTCACCTTATTGACTCCACACAACACACACATACAAAATGTACAACACCCTATGAGAATCTCCTACACATTATGCTGCTAGATTAGTAGACAACACTCTTTTATTCAGGAACCACCCCAACTACTCCCTTTGGCCCAGACTCCTGATATTCCCACACATTTAATTGCACCTAATTTCAAACCCTGTATAAGTCATTCAATGGTCAGATATTTCGACACTCTAGATAGAATAACTAAACATCTATACTCATTTCAAGAAAGTACCTCCCACTCTTTCCTACATGTTTTGTCAGATAAAGCAATACAGTCCAAAGGTATACTCCAGCACACCGTTGTTCGCTTTTAGCCAGACAATTGGGTAGGTGCAATCATCCCTGCCCTCTACTCCTTAGAGCAAATACACCCAAGCAAGAAATGAAGCAATGGAGGAGCACATCACTTTAAGTGATAACTTCAAATTATTAAGTGCAAAACAACATGTACATATGACATTTTGGGAACGCTATGTCCCTTCCTCAGGTTACCATACCTCCCTGTACCATATTTTCCTATTTGGCCACATATACATGATCAAATGGATGATATTACCTAAACTTCTCTATCTTATTAGGGAATCCCACTGTCCTTACCCAGACCTTACTACCTGCAAAAATCTATCACCAAATTTAAATGGGGCAACAAACAAACACGAATTAGGGAATCAGTTCTCTTATGCCCTAGATCCCATTCTACCTAGCCAGACTCGCTCAATCCCTTACTTGGCACACCACCTTAGATTCTGTTTGATGGGTAAAACTAGAACAGGAGATATTAGAGAGAACATCTGTTAGGGTCTTACCTGGCCTGTGCTCCTGCGGTGGTTTCGGGTGGCATCTTCAGGGATTTGCAGATTCACCACTGCATCTTTGGCTCCCGTTGGCAGCTTTCATCACTTCTGGTGCCTCGCGGACGCACGCAGGCACCTCTTTTTATCTCCTCCGTCTTTGTAAGTAGCCGATTGGATGGAGGAGGTCCAATCAATTTGAAATTCCAACAATAAAATTGACTATAGATACCTGGACAAATACTACAGATAGATATAAATCATCACCCTCATTCTCTCATGATACCTATTCTTTACAACCCCAATTTCCCTCCAGGCCTACAAGACCATGAGTGGGGTGGATGATTAACAATGCTGTTTTGACACCTTAGCCTGGGCGTTCCTATAACACCTCTTAGCCACAATGCAATCACGCCTTGCATTCAGAAGGTTTCACACCTATCTGTGATATGCTAATTTGGACTTTCCAGGGTACATAATTGCCAACAGATTCTTGTACAAGTCATTCTGAATTGAGAAAGCCAGTCGGATGACTAGTGAAACATCTTCAAGAACTAAACTTTAAGTCCAGTTGATCTAACTGAATACATCGGATATACAACAAATAACCTATTTACCGTATGTGACCAGAAATAATATTTACAAAGTTGGGATGAGTCGTTGGTTCACATAAACAATATGAGTTCCACCTCAGGGATCGCATTAAATTTTAGGTTCCTATGGAGCAAAGTGGTGACTAAGCAAAAGAAGGGAGTCTGGAGCTCCTTCCATCCTTCAAGGGATCTATGTGGCCTCTGAGCCATTGCCCTGCCAGTATATACAGTTTATGAATGATTGTTTTTTTTGCACTGCATACTTCTCATTTCAGCACTATTGTATTTTGTTACTGTACAGCGCTGTGTCCCCTAGTGGCGCTTTATAAATAAACTATACATACATACATACCAATGCCATTGACGTTTCAGATTTAGGACCTTTTTGTTAAAAGGCGTTTAAAGCACCGTGATTAATATTTTTCGCTGCAAAACCAGTGAAAGTTTACACATCAACAGAGGAAACCAACTTTGCAGTAAAACTTTTTCCATCTCTCCCAACAACACAAAAGAGGATTTTTACGTCTCTTTCTTTGTCATATAAACAACGTTAATCCCGTGTCTAGGCGATGATTGTCCAGAAGTTATTGCTTGGTGAAGTGAGGGAGCAGTCTGCTATTTTTCATGATAATTTGACCACTGGGCGATCGGTGTCATTGAGGTTTGTGATTAATATTTCTTTTCATTTCAGCAAAGCAAGAACTGCCTGAAATATAAATAAACACTGATCTGTGGAGATCTACAACTTCCTTTATCACACATAAAGGCAAATGAAATAGATTCATTTAATGGGGACGATAATAAAAATAAAAGTTAATTTGTTTGAAAACAAACCTGTTTTCTTGTCGGAACTGGCAGTTTCACAAATTTGCGTATCTGATGGAATTTTTCTAAAGTCGGAACTAATAGAGGAAAATCAGAATCATGGCGAAAGTCGAAAAAAGTTTAAAATTCGGGGGGGGGGGGGGGGGTGGGTTTAGTTGGGTTTGATTTGGATTTACACAATTTTTGCTAAACGAAAATGACCAGATTTCTTCATCTCTGTTGGTCACATTCACAGCCTCACAGATGTCTGATTTAGGGGTTAGCATGCTCTAATGCTCTGTGAGTGTGCTTCTTCTTTTCCCTCTACTTTTGTAAAATAATTCCAAGGCTATGTACCGAAAGCCGCAAACGCCCTTTTCCCTCCATGGGTATTGTAAATTTACAATCTTTAAACCGAGATCAACGATCGTAAATTTACAATACCAATCGTAAATCTACTATAACGAAATCGTAGATTTACGATCCCCATAGAATACCATTGCCGTAGTTTACGGCATATGGCGGTTGCGGAAGTATGCAAAGAGCGAGGACTTCTTTTTATCTAGCAATTTTCCCCACTGATTTTAAGGTATTTCACCTTTCTTTAAGGTAACTCCTGGCATTGCAATTTTTCACATTTCAGTCCTGGTTAGACGTCTATATCCCATAATACTACAATAATTATACTGAGGTGACCGTTCACTCAAACCTCTCTCTGCAATTCTCTTTCCTCTACCTTTAATTATTGTCTCCCTGAGGTTCTGTGCATACATTCTGTCACGTACTTTCTGTTATGTTTTTGTAAAGGCTACAGATGGTTGTTTTTGATATTACATTACATTACTTGCCTGTTAAATCATTGGGGCTTATTCACCAAAATTCACTATTATGAAATACCGCCTTTTTAAAATGTTTGCTAAATTACCCCATTATCCATCTCCAGCTAGTAAAGAGAATTGTTTTCTTTCCTCCTTGAGGACCAGTGAGTCCAGGTATGTTCCTTGTTATTTTCATTAAAGTCTGTAGATTGATGAGACCACCACCCGAAATCTTTTGCAAAATGACCTACCCATAAGATTAATTTGGGAAGCCCAGCAACTCTTACGCAGACAAATCAGGAATCGGAGCATTCTTTGATCAGGCTATGTACAAGTAAGTTACTTATAGAACCAAAGCCCTCAACAGAAGGTTGACACCTCCTCTGCTGCTGTTGTAAGCTGGTGATGAGCTTGCACAGCAGCAAAGTAGGCAGCTTCAGTAACGACCATCAACCATTGGCTGTGACGTCAGTGTCACAGCTTTGACTGACACCCTTTACCCAGAAGCTGCAGAGGAGAGAGTCACAGCAAGGGATCAGGTTCTGTAAGTAACTTTAGAAGCATCTTTGGAAAAAGTAATGAAATTAGGTTGGGGGTAGAGATGGTCAGTTTTCAAACTTTCGAACTTTGGAAAAAGTTCAGAAGTTTTGAATATGGAACCATTAAAGTCAATGGAGAGTGATAGTTCGAAAAGTTTGGATGTTTTACCGACAACTAATAATGGTAACTTACTGTAAATGGCTGTGGCACCTAGGAAATGGTTTGGGGAACATGTGACTATCACCAAAATCTGTTTCAACACTTCTTACTTTATGATTGGGCAATTGTCGGGTTTGTGCAAGCTATATTCGAGGGTTACGGAAAATTCGAGGGTTACCGAACGATACTTTTGAGGGTTACCGAAAATAGAACCATAAATTCGAGGGTTATCGAAAAGGAACGATATATTCGAGGGTTACCGAAAGTCGAAGGTTACATTCAAGGCTTAGCCAACGATACATTCTAGGGGAAGTGAAAATGATCTATACATTCGAGCGTTACTGAAAACAAACGATACTTTCGAGGGTTACCAAAAACCGAAAGCTACATTCAAGGGTTAGCGAACGGTACATTCTAGCCTTAGCCAATGGCTTGTGAATTCGATAATTATTGATTTTTTCCGATGATTATCGAAAATACAGCCGCAAGTCCAAAAAAACAAACTAGTTCGAGCCTGAACTAGTTCGAATAGTTTGAGTTCGTCCGAACTCATAAAGTTTGGCCCGAACTCAGGTTCAGATTTTGTGTCCATCTCTAGTTGGGGGTCCTTTAAAACACATCAGAAATCAGTATGGTTTTCTGAAATGCTAATATTTTAAACATTTTATCTTCTGCTTTTTTTTTTACTAAAAAAGAAAAAGGTTTATATAACGTGTGCCCAGGAGCAGAGAAAAACTGAATTAATTTATTCAATTTCTACTCCTCTTTTCTTTCTAACTGTGATCTTATAAAAGACACGTAAATTACACATTAGCCGGTTTCCTTAGGGTATGTCAGTAAATTAAGACTTTTGTTTCGTGCTGTGGTGACATAGCAGATTTAATTATAAAAATTACCTGGATCTTCTACTTGCCAAAAGAGAAATCAAGGCAGTTATCTTCTTCTAGGTGCAAGTTTGTGAAAGGGGGTAATTTGTTCTGTTTGTTGATATTTTTGCAATTACATGTTAAATTGGTTATTCTCCAAAGCTCCAAGTCTGTAAGGAACATTCTCATGTTATCACAGGTTACAGAGGCCACCTCACCATTGAAATATCATTCAGTGTGGTCAATTCAATGAAGATGATTTAGTTCAAACAACATATTTTATTAGTTGATTCTATTCTGCAGCAATTGATAACATTTTAAATGTACAGTCCATCTATCTTATATATTTTCTTAAAAGTCCATAAATACACAACTCAGTGGTACAATTTATCTCTGTAAAAATTCCTGTTCCTTCAATGGTTAAGATCCCCAAGCTCCAGGCAGTGTATGTATCGGGGTTATTCTGATCTAACACAGGAAGAGAGCCTTTACCTACAATGTATTTGCTTTGGATGTTGATAAAAAATCTCATAGTATGTATTTTGAGGATAAAAGTCCATTTGCAAATCTAAAACATAAAAGTAAATAACTAAAGTGCAACTCTACCCTCCCAACTACCCTCCACCTTGGGGCTGCTTTAGTTTACCCAGGCCAAGCCAAAGACTGGCTTGTAATATCGCCCCCTTCTAAGAGTCTTGGATATTCCTGGGCTATCCATTGGGGACTCTTCCCATTGAAAACAAGTGGTCAGGAGCCAGAACGGCCCTATTGATGTTCTTTCACAGCTTAGTATGGGGAAACTAAAACAAATGGAGGGGTAAGGACCTAACAGTCTTGAAGATCATTACCCTGGGTACTTTTAAGGGAGATGGTAGGTTTGGGAGGGTCCTGTCCACTATAAGTAGCTATCATTTAATGCCATAGTTGAGTAAAGTCTTTTATACACTTTTAAGCTCTAAAACGAAGAGGCATATGATAATGAACAAACAATAATTAAGACTTGTTGATGATTCCCCAATTGTTGCAAAACTAGAATTATGGGTTAATAAATAGATAATAGAAAAAGTTATCAATAAAATCTTTATATATAAAATCCCAGACCTGATTATGTAATTCCGTGTGTGTGTCACTGCAGTTCCTGTGGACTCACCACTAGAGGGAGATTCCCTGCAGTTTCAATTGATTCACCACTAGAGAGAGATTTCCTGCAGTTTCAAATGATTCACCACTAGAGGGAGACATAAGAAACACACGAGGAAGCAGGGAGACCATAGCAGATAAGGTAGATTCCTTTGTACAGGGGGGGGGACTCTGCCACAGGAGGGGACTTTGCCACAGGGGGGCTCTGCCACAAAGAGGGACTGTGCCACAGAGGGAGGGACTGTGCCACAGAGGGAGGGACTGTGCCACAGAGGGGGGATTGTGCCACAGAGGGGGATGTGCCACAGAGGGGACTCTGCCACAGGGTGGACTCTACCACAGAGGGGTGACTCTGCCACGGGGGGACGGGACTCTGCGGGGGTTACACGCTCTGAGACAGAGGGGGAACTCTGGGCTTCTAGCGCCCGTTAATGTAACGGCTTAATGTCAAGTGTTTAATAAAATAACAATAGTTTCATGGAAATTGTGTTATCAGTATCCTAATGTTATATTTCTTGTATTTGGGGGAAGGTTGAGAAAGTGAATGGACTGTCTGCTCTAGTGAAAGATTTCTGTGTATGAAAATATGCAGGTAATCAGTTAGATTCCTGGGATTTTTATTGAGAGAATACAGCATTCAAAATGTTTCACATTCCTGTACAGTCTAATTATATTTAATTAGGTATTTCTGCTTTTATAGCACACGGGACCATGACCTAATATTTAAAGTGCATTTTATTGCTGTTAATTTATGGGGTATCAAAAGTCAATCATCAGTTAACTTCTTTAACTATATTTGCACAAAACACTTTTCTTTCAGCAAAGTAAATATAGAAATAAATAAAGTATGAACTGCAAAGCAAATGATCTATGTAATATACTGAAACCCAGCGGGCATCGCACTGAATTAAAATGTATATAAATATAAAAATGATGCACAATGTATCAGGAAGCTTAATGTAGTTACCAAGGGCACATCCCATTTTTGCCCAAACACTGTAGTTATCAACACCAAACAAGATTTTGAAAAATAAAAAGCTATAAAGGTCAATATAAATTTTTCATTGGGCTTTCTGCTAATTATTTATTTGGCCTTTTGAGCATATACGGTGGCTGTAGGTGAAAAGTCTTATTATTTTTGTGATCCGGTTAATTTTTATGATAGCTCACGAGTATAAATAAGTCTACATATCTGTATAGCAAAAGAAAAAGAAATACAGAATTTTTTGTTCTGTGTTTTTTAATACAATAGCTGTAATGTCTGTGACCTTGGTATACATTTTAGCCCCTAACCATGGTATTGTAATCTACAGCATATGAAGCAGAGTATACATTTACTGTGGGATTTCAAATATTTGTTCTAATAAGAAAAGCTTTTGCCAAAATCCTTGTAGCATGCAGAACAAAAACAAAAATACACTGAATGGAAGGATGTTACCCCCTATTATTTGAAGGCCATGGCAGACACAGAACATCAAGACTGAAGGGGTGTAAAAGGCACAGTACCTGTTTTCCTTGCTTTAGATGTGGAAGGGAGTGTTTGATACTTATTTATAAGCCACTGTTACACTACAAAGTAAAAATGCATCTTATCTGCCTAGGGTGACAGAGAAAGTTCAACGTTTGTACAATTTATAGAGAAAATATGAAACATGTTTTAGTCCATTCATTCTTTTCACTTGGATTACCGAGATTTATTAATGTTAACCTATGTGTTATTGATTTAATATACCATATGGAACTGAAGACATTGCACATAGTAGCAAAACAACCATATATAAAAGTTGTAACCCCAACAGAGATGTTAGATTGTAAATTCACTGTTATGTCAACTGTTATTATCCAGGAACATTTATCATGGTCTACTGGATGCTCTTGCGATAGCTCAAATCTTCTGCACTGTAAAACATTATTCAACATACATTGCAAGAACAGAAAGAATGCAGGACCTCTTTAAGGCTATGAATTATAAAAGGCTAAACATGTGTCTTTATTATTTATAGTCCTGAAGAGCTCCTGTTATCCTGGTAGGAAAGTTGGGATGGGTAGGAAATTTAGTTTTTCTATGTGGTTTGTATAGTTTGTAAACAAAGAAAATGTTGAAACACTTTAGGGCTATAAAAATAGATATACGCGCCTGTATTCGATTGATTTGTTTTGAATATATTTACTGTGCATTGAACTGTCACAAGGACCCAGCACAATATTTGATCAATAACTAACAAATCATCTGGTTTGTTCACAATAAAGGTAACAAAGGTGAAATAATTAGGTTGCTACCGATAAGGGAAAGGGGGTAAACATTTTGCCAGCTGGTTCACTAAGGCAAAGATAATGACTGAATCCTGGCTATTTCATTATTATGTAGCCACAGGTGTCTTTAAGGCTGTATGTTGTTAATACCCTATGGCTATAATGGGACATGGTTCCAATATAAACAGTCATGTGGACAGGACATTAACAACCATTTCCCTTCCATTGGACAAGTAATAATGACCCTTTTGAAGGACGAGAATCATTCCTGTCTAACCAACATCAATAAAAATGATGATTATTTTGACAGAAAACTGCACTGATCGCAGGACAGCAAAAACATAATTCTCCTAATAACAGTGATTATTATTTACATGTCATTGGGATGGGTCAGGGTCACAAAAGCTGTTTTGCTCAGCAGCAACTAAAATGATTGTTGATCTGGTGGTAATTGAGGTTTGGTATTGATTGTCTCAATGAGAAACCAATGAAGCCTTGACATGTACAGGAGGCGAACAGAGAAAAAAATATTTTGTTTACAATAAAACTGAATAACCATGGAATAACAGAGTCTTATGTCAGGTCAGTGCAAAAGTTAAAACAAGGTGGACCCCAGGCAATGCAGGAAGGATTCAAGAATGTGTTCAACCTATGACCCTAAATGTAGAACTACAAATCCGATCAAACCAATAGAGATGGACTAGAACTCGTACCCGAGTTTGGTCGAGCTTAAAAAGTAAAATTTTTCGATAATTTCGAATTTACAGGCCGTTCCTAGAAGTAGCGTTCGCTAACCCTCGAATGTATCGTTCATTTTCGGTAACCCTCAAATGTATGGATTGTTTTCGCTAACACATAAGTATTGTTCTCTAACCCTCGAATGTAGCCTTCAATTTTCGGTTACCTTCGAAAGTATCATTCGTTTTTGGTAACCCTCGAATTATGGATCGTTTTCGCTAACCCAGAATGTATCATTAGCTAACCCTGGAAATTATCGTCCTTTTCAGTAATCCTTGAATGTATTGTTCGATTTCGGTAACCCTCGAATTTATGGTTCTATTTTCGTTAACCCTTGAAAGTATCATTCAGTACCCTCGAATTGGCCGTAACCCTCGAATGTAGCTTGATCAAAACCCGACAAATGCCCGCTCATGTATAGGAAGGGTTTTAAAAGTTTTGTGGATAGTGACATGTTCCCCAGACCATTTCCCAGGTGCCATAGCCATTTACAGTAAGTTACCATTGTTAGTTTAGCTGTAAATCATCCAAACTTTTCGAACTATCACTCCCCCATTGACTTTAATGGGCCCGAATTTAAACTTTGAAGTTTACTGAAGTTCGATAATGGACTAAACTTTATGAATTTCGGCCATCTCTACAAACTAAGAACCAAAGGATGGGTAAACATATCCACAGCTTATTAAACTCTGTAATAAGTTGCACTCCTTTTTTAATGTATGTATATTTTATTTATATAGTGCCACTTGGGTACGCAGCACTGTACATTATTATTATGATTATATTATTATTATGGATTTATATAGCACCAACATCTTCTGTGGCGCTTTACAATTACATAGTCATACTTACATACAGGGTAATACATGTTTACAAGTCATACATTATACATTATATACACAGATAATATATAATATAAGCACGCAGTAATGAGTTACTTACAGCAATACAGTGATACTATAGGAAAGAGAGACCCTGCCCAAGAGGTTACAGTCTAGAGGAAATGGGGGTGAGGCATAAGGTTGCGGGAATCGGTAGACTGTAAGTAGATTGCAGTGGAGTGTGAAGGCTGTTGGATATATTGGGTAGTAAGTGGGGTAGTGTCTAGGCCAGTTATATGCTTGCTTAAGGTGGGTTTTAGGTTACGTTTGAAGGTATTAAGGGACGTGATGACGGACAGACTGAGGAAGGGAGTTCCAGAGCAGAGGGGTAGCACAAGTAAAGTCCTGAATACGGGCATGAGAAGAGGGACAAGGGTAGATGAGAGGAGGAGATAGTTTGCGGAGCGGAGGTTGTGCCTGGATGATATTGGTGGATCAGCTCTGAGATATATGGAGGGGATGTGTTGGATAGTGCTTTATAGGATAGGGTAAGAGCTGAACTGGATTCTTGCATGATGGGCCACCAGTGTAGGGACTGACAGAGAGAAGAGGCATTAGAGAAGCAAGAAGAAATGAATGAGCCGGGCAGCAGAGTTGAGGATAGATTGAAGCTGTGCCAGGCGGATGTTTGGTAAACCACACAGGAGTGTGTTGCAGTAGTCTAGCCGGGATATGATTAGGCATGGACTAAGATTTTTGTAGCATTATAAAATACAGAGTTACAAACAGGGTGATAAGTGCAAAAGTGTGTTGCAGTAGTCTAGCCAGGATATGATTAGGGATGGACTAGGATTTTTGTAGCATTATAAAATACAGAGTATACAACAGGGTGATAAGTGCAAAACATTATACAGATAATTACATTTACATAAAAATGTTTCAAAGGTTAAGAATACATATATATATATATATATAAATTGTGAGTGTGCCTTAACATATTAGGAAATAGATCCCTGCCGCGAATAGCTTTAGCAGGGCTTTAAATCTTAATCATATTCCCAAGTGCACATTTTTACCTTGTACAGAGGCAAAAAAAGACCAACCCAGTCTGGCATTAGATTTTCTTGGTTTTATGATGCAGTTACTATGTTTTGTTTGGTGTTAAAAATGCATGTGGCATTAATTGCTTTACACTTTTTATGACATTATTGACTGCACTTTGACATATGGAATGTAACAGTTTTGATAGATGCAAAATCTCATTATAAATAAGTTATTTGTTTGCATTGACTCCCATAGGCTCCAAGCAACACAGGCCAACCACATAAAGACTGCTTGTTCTGCATCTGAACAAAAGGTTTCCAAAGGCCATGAAACTAATATACTAAAGCCTAAGTTTTATGAGTAATGTATCACTGACACTGCAAAGCACCAAACCTTTTACTTCCTATTTTAATAAATTAGCAAAGTACAAATCAACACAACTAAAATTAAAATTCTCTGGATTTTTCTTTATAGTTAACTTAATTTTATTTTACATTTCAAGAAAGAGTTATGCAATGCAAGATGTTTCACTTAGAGGACAGCCATTTTGGTGATAGAGGACACTGCTCTTTAATTGGACATTACTCAACAAAAAAACTACAGACTGAAAGTGGATGGGATATAAAATATACATAGTAATAAGCTAGATTCCTCCCAAGGTTTATTCACACATTTATTTCTCTGGCCTGATTTGGAACAGGTGCCCTTGAGCCTAGAGCCATAGATTAGCATTAGATCACATTGGATAAACTGTAAAAGTAAAATACATGTTGCTATCAATAAAATGTGTATTCTTTTTAATAATTCATTTGTAGTTCGTATTTAAATTTTCCCTTCAGTTTTTTGTCCACATTCGAGTTTTACCACCTTTCTAATTCAAACCCTAACTGGTTAATAGAACCAAAAATGGATCATCTATTTTTATAGATAGACAAGTATACAGTTCACACACAAGCACACATACACATTCTTTCCAGAACTATTCCACCTATGGCTCTAGTAGTACATTTATGCATTATACAATTATAGATTCCAGGCTTCAAAATATTTGTCTGCTTTTTGGCAGCATAACCTGGCAATAGTTGTTGGCCACAGAATTGGTGGTTTTCATAACATACACATGTCTGCTAATTGCCAAATCCTTTCCTGTCCAAGACAATATGTCAATTATCAGCCATGAGACTAGCCAGTAAAATTACATTAGGATGCGGTTGGCTCCCTGTATTACAGAATATATGTTGTAACCCCCCCTCTCTTGGGGCTATTTACTTATGGGTTATTGGAAATAAACTGTAACAATCCAAAAGAAAGTCCAATAGGATACTCCAAGATGGAAGCCAATATACAGTCTGCCCAATGGGCTTAGTAATGTTCCTTGGTTTGATGTTAAATGTGTTTGAGAGGTGTCTCCTGCTTTCTGGAGGGAAACTTTTCAACTTTATTTCTATCTCTAGTCTGTACTGCGAGTACTGTACATCTCACAAACAAATATTAACATTTTTGTGATCCACTAATTTTACACAATACAAAGGTACCAAACATGATATATATCGGAGTTTGTATGATCAAGAAGTAAAATATATATTTATATATATATTTTCTGTGTCCAGGCAGCACTCCGTCTCTCTTCAATGTGTGGTGCAGATCTCACAACTGGATGCTGTCAGTCCAGTATATATAAAATACAAAAAAAAAAAGAAAAATAATCCCGCACACACAATTTTGCAAGTAAAATAAGTGTATTCTCAATACACAGCTATTTAACAGTGGTGCACGGCCCCTTCCTCAAGCACACACATTAAGGCTATACAATGGACTCATACATCAGCACAATTTAAAAGTACCCCACAGGGAATGAGGTATTTCTACCTGTAACATGGAAACCTCAACAACCAACATTACACCATCCCTGCCCATGCATTTTTGATAGAAGGGTAATACATTTTATATACTTTAATAACATGCTGAGTTTAACTCACCCTGTAAACTTCACTGGGTCACAATTTAAATGTGGCAGATGGACTTGATTCTAGCATAAGTTGACATTATTTTGGTAAATATGACATAATTCCTTTCCCTGAATTATTATAATAGTAGTAGATTGGGGTTACTTCTGCCTATGGTGTGGTAGGGAATGTCTACTTGAGTAGGGTGGCTGCACTGCAAGTTGTCCAAAGAATTGTTTATAATATCTTTAAAAGTATCTTGCTTGCGCTTGGGGTATTGGTAGGGGAAGGGTTAAAAACAAAAGTAAAAATAAATAGGTTAGATCAAGATCTGTGTAAAAAAACTGTTTAAAATACCACTTCCATATATTAAAATACTTAAAACACTCACTGTGCCTATCCCACCACTAGGGGCACTGCGGGGTTTACCTGTGCTGTTCTGGTGCTTGCTTAGTCTGTGTAGCTCCCAAAAACCTTTGCACACAGGAATAAGTTTGCGAACAAATTTTATTATGCAATATAACACTAAAAACAATAAAAAGAAATAAAAACCTTGCAGTAACAGTCCATTAGCAGTTGTTGAAGTTGCACCTCTCTGCTATGGTGTAATGGCTTGTGATATAGTTCCTACGCATTTCTCTGTTTTAATCCTTACAGCTTCATCAGGGATAAAATTTTAAAATGTCTCTCTGCCTTATAAGCCATGATTCAAACCACTTCCTGTTTCTGTAACAGGAAGTGACATTTGTGTTCCATTTGCAGACAGCCAAAGAGTAATGGTAGCCGTAGAGGTATCAATAATATTAGTTGATACCCAGCAGTGGTGGATTATCACTCCAAGAATTGCTGCTGTCATTGGCTGTTACATTACCCATCATAGCCAGAAAACCACTGTGGATGAAGCACGCCCCCAATGAGCCCTAGTTATGCCACTGATTATAATGGTTTTCAGGTTTTTGGGGAGTATTCTGTCTGGATACAACACATTTTGTGGGTGGACATGCAGTAAGATGTAAGAATTATTAACAGAGTTAACAGATGTTCAATCAAAAAAAGAAAGCAAAATTATGAATCCTAAATGTTCCATCAAATATAAATTAACCCACGGATTTAAAATACATTAATGTCTGCAAAAAACTTAAACGTTCATGAACAGTAGAAGCGATGTGTACTTTATCCATAATTTTTTATAATTGACAATCCACCATAAAATGTATTTCAAAATATTCTCGAAAGGTCACGGAGAACAGATCCGTCAGCATTCCGCAGAGATAGATTACTGTGTGAGCTTTCTAGGCCGCTAAAATCCTTTTCATAACACGCCTAAAACATTGATACCGAGCCTCTCAGGTGAATTCTCATCTGACCCAATTCATTTCCTTTCCAAATGTTTCGGGGGCTTTAGGAAATTGTTTTGTAAAAACAATCAGCGACAACACAATGTTATTTCCATGAAATTGCCGACTCCAATAAGAACCGGATCAATCTTTTCTATTTTAAAAATAATTTTAATAATTATATTCCTAACACTATTTATATACAGAGAGCCTAATACATGACAATAAATATATTAGACATTTTCCATAAAATGATTTAAACGAAAACTGGAACAATAAATCCTTATCATGTAGAGGTGAGGAACTAGCATTTTAGATCCTCACCTCTTGGGGTACAAAAGATTACCCACAATACTTGCAAAGAAGAGCTCATTGTCAAATACTCCCGCTTTCTCCACTAGAAGATGTATGCATGGCCCATTTAAATCCCACTCTCAATTCCTCTCACTCTATCTTCTCCTCCTAGGTGATATCTTCCCAATCCCAGTCCCTCTACCATACCGCATTTGTAATCGTTCCATCCCCACCCTGACACCCACTGTACTTTATCCTCCCTCATCCATTAGTACCCATAACTCACAGATTATCGCTAATGTACCTCTTCTTCCTTCTATCTTTACCCCAGCTCCTATATCTGGGGCCTGGAAGTCACCACTGTCTGTAATAAACTTGCACACAAGATGACCTATTCATCTCAAACTCCTTTACTTTTCTTGGCTTTACTAAACATGGCTGTCACCCTCTGATTGTCTTACCCATACAGATTGCGGTTACAGTATTTATCAACCCACCCGGCCAACCACTACTTTGTGGATCACTTCTCTGCTTCGTTAACTCACTTTATATTTACTGACATCCCCTCAATTATCCTAGGGGATTTCAATATCCCTATTGATACTAACAATCTGCTACCACTAAATTACTCTCTTATCTCCTCCCTTAGTCTTACTCAATGGTCTTCTGCTCAGACATATTGTATGGGCATACACTCTATCTGGTTTTCATTTGCCTCTGCTCAATATCTAACTCCTTCAACTCTCCCTCTCCTTTATCCGATCACAATCTCCTCAAATTTACTCTTGTGTCATCTGTCCCAACCATAACCCCTAATAAACAAACGTTCAGATGCAGGGACTTATGTAATCTTGACCCCTATTTTCTCTCTGGCCCCCTCCAACAACTATCTCTATGCCCTTCTTCTCTGACCCAGACCTTGCAGCCATCTATTACCATACGGTTTTCAATGCCCTAGACTTTTTGCTCCCTCATCGACCTGTCGCCTTACTCGTAAGAACCCACAGCCATGGCTTACAGATTAATTAAAAGGTTAAAAAGGCAATCCCGTATAGCTAAACAACGCTGTCATAAGAGCAACAAAAATAACGACTTTCTTGAATTTAAAAGTGCCAGAAGTGCTTTGTCCTTAGTCCCAGCAAAATTTTCTCATATCCACACATCCCATAGCCCCAAAAGCTTCTCAAAGTATTTAACCCCCTACGATGTCCCTCCTCCACCTACCCTGTCTATCGGCTTATAAAATAGCCACATGTTTCACAGAAAAATATTTGAGCAAAAATGTTTTTTTCTGCTCACCCTTGCTCATCCATTCAGCTTCTACTCCTACCACTACACTGCCTAGCTTCCCTTCATTATCTACCCTCAACAACTTTACACCCTTCCACTGCACTGCCTAAACCCCCTTTATTGGTTAATCCCTCTACTTGCCCCCTAGCATGCTTCACCACTGTTTACAAAACAGGACCTCATCTCTCACCACCTACCCCCTTGACCCTATCTCTCTTATCTCCACTCTCCTCCTTCATACCAGCCTAATCTCTCTCTTTAACCTGTCACTATCCACTAGAACCTTTCCCCTCCTTATTTAAACATGCTGTGGTACCCCTATTATTAAGAAACCTTCCCTGGATCGTCCGCTCTTTCAAGCTACCAGCCTATCTTTCTCCCTTTTACTTCAAACTGCTTGAAAGACATGACTACACTGACCTGGTTCACCACCTCTCTACAAACTCTCTCTTCAACCACCTCCAGTCAGGCTTCCGCCCAACCACTCCACTGAAACTGACCTTATTAATGAAACCAATGATTTACTTTGCTAAATAAAAGGTCACTTCTTGTTGCTCATTCTTCTTGACTTTCCTCTGCTTTTGATAACTGTTGATCACCCTCTAATTCTTTAGATCCTGGCCTCCTTAGGCATCCAGTATACTGCACTTTATTGGCTATCCTCCCATCTCTCTGGTGGGACTTTTTAGTGTTTTTTACACTGGAATTAGTTCCACCCTTCCTCCCTTCCTAGTGGGGGTCCCACAAGGCTCAGTACTCGGTCCTCTTCTTTTCTCCATTTACACCAATGGCCTTGGACAACTCATTTTTAATTTGGATTAGAGTATCACCTGTATGCTGATGATACCCAATTTGTATGTCTGCCCCAGATCTTCATACACTAACTTGCTGTGTCCCCACTAACTGCCTTAGTGCGACCTGTGCATTCATGTCCTCCTGCTTCCTTAAACTAAACATGGACAAGCCTGAGCTTGTAATTTTCCCATCCTCAGGATCTATTCCCTCTCTAGCTCACTAATATTAACGACACACCAATATCCTTATCTCCTCATGTCCGCTGCCTGGAAATAACGCTATATTCAGTCTTTCTTTCAAACCCCATGGCAACTACCGCTTGCCAAACCTGTTGACTTCAACTCGAAACATCTCTCGCATCCGTCCCTTCCTCTCGCTGATGCTACACAAATCCTAGTTAAATGCCCTAATTGTTTCCTCCGGCTGACAACTGCACACACTCCTGTGTGGTTTTACCAAACAACCGCCTGGCGCCACTTAATCAATCCTAAACTCTTGCTGCCCGGGTTAATTAATTTCTTAACCCTCTCCTTTCTGGTCAGTCTCTCCACTGGCTGCCTATCATGCAAAGGGATCCAGTTCAGTTCTTACCTATCCTATACAGCACTAGGCAATACAGCTCCTCCATACACTCAGAGCGATCCATTGATACCGCCCCGGCGTAACCTCTGCTCTGCTAACGCTATCCCTCTCATCCACCCTTGTCACCTCTCCACGCCCGCATTCAAGACTTTAATTGTGCTGCCCCCCTGCTTTGGAACTCCCTTCCTCCATCTGTCTGTCATTCACCGTCCCTTAATATCTTTAAATGTGACTTCAAAAACCCACCTCTTCAGGCAAGCATAAAACCTGGCCGTTAATCAAACAACACTGCCTACCGATTCACGTCACCTAGGTCTACCCTATTTCCTCTAGATTGTAGGTCCACTTTCCTCATCAACAACTCATCAGGCTGTTGTATTATAATGTATGCTTTACCTTTGTATGTAATTATGAGTAACTTTGTACAGTATAATTGTTTACCCTTGCATGTAATGTATAATTGAGATATTGTAGACCATGGAAGATGTTAGCACTATATAAATCCTTAAAGGGACAGTTCAGTGGAAATCCAATATTTGCAAAATTGTTAGTTTGTGTAATGCCTTCTAGTTATTCTACTTTTCTCTCCCATTTTGAAAAATCAGTTGATTCATACCCGTTTGCTGTTCCCTGCTGTGACATAGTGAGCTGACATTTCAGGTTCTAACGGTCCTTCTTCTTCCCAGGATGCACCACATCCTTGGATGTTCCTAACAGTAATTCCTACTGATTGGCTGTTGGATGGGTCAAAGATGCTCAGATCTCTACTGAGCAACTGAATCAACCCCGACTGTCAACAAACCATAATGGTCTCTATAGGGGCCTGCAACCAGGAAGTCAGTATTTCTGGTGCATTTATTTATACACAGCCAAAATGCTGAATTGGCAGATTAAGGTAGTTGGGATAAAAAAAATACTGCTCTTTTTTCTGAAAAGCATATGTATTTGCACTGAACTTCCCCTTTAATAATATAAATAATAATACAATATACTCTGGCTGACTCCTCCTAAATAGGTAGGCACAGTAACATATAGGAAGATAGATTTTTGCAATAAGTGCCAATATTATAATTAGATTATAGTTTTTATTTATAGGGAGCAATTCAATCTTTACAGGATGCAGTATTGTTGTATGACAAGGTCATAAAGTAATTCCACAGTTTCCCTTTATTTTATTACAAGGTCGGTAAATTTTTGCAGGCACAAGTGGTATTAATCTACCATGATAAAGGATTGATTTAAGAAATACCAATCATTTAAAAAATACCACCCAGTGTGTCTTCCCTTTCACTCAGCCCAGGACAGAGACAGGGGGTGGAGCAGAGACTAGATTATAACACATGGGGCTTACCCACTGATACTTACTAGACTGAATTTAAACATATAAATATAGTGACCAATGCAAATGATATGCAGGAAGAATGTCACTGAATAAATACAAGGTGTGAAAACCTTTAAAATTGTATTGTTTGTATTATGGTGATCTTAATGGGGGAATGGTCCAGATATTTGTTGCAGAGTAATGGTTGCCATATATTAATTGATTTTTTTTTTGATTGCTTTAATCAAATTGGTAAAATCTCAAATTACGTTCCCCTTCTGTTTATAGACTGCTCATCAGTATCGATGGACGTCATCCATCATATCCAGACTGAATGCTGCTACCAGGAAGACAAAGAACCAGAGAAGGGTCAAACTGAATACTGGACTCAATATCTTCCTTCTGGAATGGGAGACAGGTAGTCACTAGTGGTCTTTATGTGTGGGGTGGACTAACGTTTAACAGTGATGGCTCTTAGACATATTAGCAAATAAAAAAAACTTACCTTTCTTGCATTGTCTTGCTTATCATTATTTAATGAAATAAAACATACAGGTACTTGCAATTGACCCTAGTGGAACTTGGACCTTGTGTAATTTATTAACTTTGTGATAGGGTGCTTAAAGGACACTAAAGACTCAGAACACCACTGAAAAGAAGGCAGAGCACCTTTTATACAGCAATAATCTGTGTCTTGCTGGGAAAACCTATCAAACATGGGGTTTGATGTTTTATTTCCCAGCATTCCAGTATTGCACAATGGTCACTAAACATTGTGCCCTTTGCACATACCCAGTCCTAAGATACTGCAGGAACTTGTTACAGTAATGGTTCCTGTGTATTACAGCCATTTTGGACAATAATCGTGCCATGTATGGGCACTTTATTGGCTGAAATGGGCGCTCATTCAAAGATCTGCCCGGCTGGCCGGCAACGATCCCTGACCGACGGCTGCATGAAACTGCAAGCAGGGAGCCGACCGGCACCGCATCCATGATTGGCTGAGTGACTACCAATCAACGGACGTGGCTTCCGGCAGTACAGAACAGCAGGGGAACTAGGCTGTGTAAGTAGAAAAAAGCTCTTAAAAAAGCTCTATTAGCTCTACACCTGAAACCAACAGTTTTAACTATAAAATCCTTCTACTGTGGGCCTTCCCTTTAGGGGAAATAAAATGACCTAGAAATGTGATCTTGCGGTGCATTAACAATGATCAATAAAGCAATTACATACTAGGTCTGAATGCCAGGAAATAATATTTTATAGCAACATTTCTGTAAAGAATAAAATATTTAGTGTGTTTAAAAAAAAAATATGTGACTGGGTTGTAACAAAATGGATGAGTAAAAGCAAACTATAAAATGTTTTATCTGCTATTAAATGGACCCTTCATTCTGTAGATATTCAGTAAAAAGTCACTTGTTGATGAGATAAGAATCTAGGGTTATTGAAGGAACCTTCATGTTCTGGTTATCGGGTTCATAAACAGATGTGATGAAGCTTCACTTTATCAATGTTTAGAATTGGTTAGTGTTTAGCTTGTTTCTTTGCAGAGATCAAAGTGGTCTGTGAGTTTAATTCATTGCCCTGCTGTGAATAATGGTTACGTTGATTGAGATTGTCTGCCCATAGCAGTCTCAGTCTTTCTTATTTTAATCACTCAGTGCATTGAGATGTTTGAAAAGTTGGAGGGTCGATAATTGTGTTTTTTTTAAATATGTTTTGATGTTCCATGTTCCATTCTCTTCTGCTCATTCAGTGCTTGTACCAGCTGGCCCAACATGGTGTTCGTAGGCAGCCTGCGGTCTAAAAAGTCTGTTTTTAATGAAACTTAGACCCGACAAAAAACTAAGGCAAGTTGTTATTTCAGTGCTAAATATTACAAACGAAGTTAGTTGTTTTACAATTAATGGTTCTATTGTATCATTACTTTTGATTGAGATACATGCTTATATCCAATTTTCTTTGTATGCCAGTGTTTAATGACAAATTTAGTTTAGTTAGCAAGAATTGTTGTGTAACTACCACCCTCATGACCCCACAAACGTGGTGGGGGTTGGGGGCTATGGACAGGGGAAGCCCACCAGATATGTAAAATCCCAACTGAAAAATGTATTTTATCTATCAATGTATTATACAAAATGCCGTCATTTAAAAAATGCATTATCGACCAAATTTTAAACCTTGACAGAGGAAATCTCTTACTTTTGAGGTGGGGAAAACTGGGTGCCCGTCACATTTTTTATATTAAAAGCATTAAATGGAAACGGAATGTCAGAAGACCCCACTTCAATTTAATTAAGGTAGACTCTGTCCCACTTCTATATGAAGAAAAACTGGCCAACCACTAGAAAGTGGGCTATGGCAGAAGGGGCCATTGTTTGGTCTTGGTCTTAGCAGGGGGGGGGATCTACCTTCATAAAATGGAAATGTGTTTTTTTCACACTTTAGTTCCTCTTCACACTGATTTTAATCAGTGACTGAAATAAAAGTGAATGAGAAATTGACTGAAGTCTAACATTCATAAGGGTATGTCCATCCACTTTTAACTTTTTAATGTAGCCTTTCAATTAACAGGAAACAATTTCAAAAATTGACTTTCAAACTACTAATTTAGCAGCACAAATCACCAGCATTTTAAAGGGGAACTGTGGTCTTAATTTTAAATGAAGTCAAGGCTCTTGCCTTTTAAATAAGCCTCAACCACCTCTCTACGTACTGCATAGCCAATTATGAAGATATCACTAATCGAAAGTTAGGGGTGGGAGGTCTGATCTGTGGTCAGAAAAACTACTTCTCCTAATTTGCGGTTGGCACATGCTCAGTGCATGACTGAAGGTAGGGGGAGTAGGGAGAACAGCACAGACCACAGCACTGCTTTTTTTAATGCCTCCCACTTGCTGGCCTCTTCCCACTTGAGTTGATGTGTGGCCCCTCCCCTTGCAGACCCATCCTGGCCCCTTCCCTTGTAGCCCCCTGTGCCCCACCCACTCGCTGGTCCCATGGCCCTGCCCACTCGTGGGGCCCTTGGCCCCTCCCCCACGTGCACCTCAGACAATACTCCATACCTCTACAACAGAGACTGTGTAAAACAGCCTTTTCAGCAGACAAAAGTTTAAAACTGCGATTCTTTTCTCTGCTGTAGGGGAGGCGCAAGTGGGGAGGGGCAATGGGGAGCCCCATGGGGGAGGGCAAGTGGGGCCGATGAGTGGGAGGGCCGAGAAGGCTGCAAGGGAAAGGCTCAGGGGGCTGCAAGGGAAGGGGCCGATGGTCTACAAGGGGAGGGGCCACAGGGCCCACAGTGGGAAGGGCTCACAGGGGGCTGCAGAGAAAGGCCAAGGGGGCTGCAGGGAAAGGACCAGTGTTGGGCCTGCAAGGGGACACAAAAGTAGAAGGGGCCATAGGTGCTGCAGGGAATTGGTCAAGGGAGATTGCAAGGGGAGAGGCCATGGGGGCCCACAAAGAGGAGCAGACACAGGGAAGAGGATTGTCACGGGTTTCAGATCCAGGAAGCAGGAGTGCAGGGGGATCTGGTGATGCCTACTATATTACACATAAAAATGTAAATATCTTAATATATATGTAAAATAAATATAAAAATGGATTGCAAAATCCTCAGAAAGCATTCCTGTTAATTTACCTAAGTCATTTTTGGACCACAGTTTCTGTAACCCTTTAACTGCTAGAATGATCCAGACCAGCAGGATTCTGGTTTCTGTTTCTACTCTCTGCTGCTTGCCTAGTCTCTTTTTCCTTTCCTATTGTTTTGCTCAGTTAAGCATGCAAATGTTAAAGGGGACCATCCACAACTTGCTTCAGCTCCCTTGAATGAGGATTTATGAGCCATTCAGTGGCTGGTCTATAGAACTTTGTTTCTAATAATGGGGGCCTAACAGTATAGTCACAGAAGTGCACGAGGATTTGTGTGTGCCTTTGGCTATTTATAGAATATCATGAGATATGTTGACTAATGTATGGGCACCATACCGGCCCTAGTTTGTTTGTATTGACAGTCTTTTATTAATATCATTGTGTGACTTTTGGCTACATTTAATATGGAAGCACTTAGTTACTTTACTGCTCTGGTTGAACCCTGGAGATAGTTATTAAATTACTGATTGATATCATGTTATAGTTGCAGAACACCAAACATTATTATTATACTTGGGCACCCTCTGTAATGTAAGGTATAAGACATTATTACCAAAGATATGTTAGTGTGGGCAACATTTGGACTTATATAAGGGGGGTATGTCGGTATGTGTAAAGTCTTTATAAATATTATTACTGAGATTTTTTTGGCTTGAATTTGTATTACTAAACTGACCGAGCATTTTATTACAGTTGAACAATCACCGCGCAAATAGCGTAATATTTTTACTAAAAAAGAAAAAGGTTTATATAACGTGTGCCCAGGAGCAGAGAAAAACTGAATTAATTTATTCAATTTCTACTCCTCTTTTCTTTCTAACTGTGATCTTATAAAAGACAATCCTGTTACAAATTACACATTAGCCGAGGTTTCCTTAGGGTATGTCAGTAAATTAAGACTTTTGTTTCGTGCTGTGGTGACATAGCAGATTTAATTATAAAAAATTACCTGGATCTTCTACTTGCCAAAAGAGAAATCAAGGCAGTTATCTTCTTCTAGGTGCAAGTTTGTGAAAGGGGGTAATTTGTTTCTGTTTGTTGATATTTTTAGCAATTACATGTTAAATTGGTTATTCTCCAAAGCTCCAAGCCTGTAAGGAACATTCTCATGTTATCACAGGTTACAGAGGCCTAAACTCACCATTGAAATATCATTCAGTGTGGTCAATTCAATGAAGATGATTTATGTTCAAACAACATATTTTATTAGTTGATTCTATTCTGCAGCAATTGATAACATTTTAAATGTACAGTCCATCTATCTTATATATTTTACTTAAAAGTCCATAAATACACAACTCAGTGGTACAATTTATCTCTGTAAAAATTCCTGTTCCTTCAATGGTTAAGATCCCCAAGCTCCAGGCATGTGTATGTATCGTGGGTTATTCTGATCTAACACAGGAAGAGAGCCTTTACCTACAATGTATTTGCTTTGGTATGTTTGATAAAAAATCTCATAGTATGTATATTTGAGGATAAAAGTCCATATTGCAAATCTAAAACATAAAAGTAAATAACTAAAGTGCAACTCTACCCTCCCAAACTACCCTCCACCTTGGGGCTGCTTTAGTTTACCCAGGCCAAGCCAAAGACTGGCTTGTAATATCGCCCCCTTCTAAGAGTCTTGGATATTACCTGGGCTATCCATTGGGGTACTCTTCCCATTGAAAACAAGTGGTCAGGAGCCAGAACGGCCCTATTAGATGTTCTTTCACAGCTTAGTATGGGGAAACTAAAACAAATGGAGGGGTAAGGACCTAACAGTCTTGAAGATCATTACCCTGGGTACTTTTAAGGGAGATGGTAGGTTTGGGAGGGTCCTGTCCACTATAGAGTAGCTATCATTTAATGCCATAGTTGAGTAAAGTCTTTTAATACACTTTTAAGCTCTAAAACGAAGAGGCATATGATAATGAACAAACAATAATTAAGACTTGTTGATGATTCCCCAATTGTTGCAAAACTAGAATTTATGGGTTAATAAATAGATAATAGAAAAAGTTATCAATAAAATCTTTATATATAAAATCCCAGACCTGATTATGTAATTCCGTGTGTGTGTCACTGCAGTTCCTGTGGACTCACCACTAGAGGGAGATTCCCTGCAGTTTCAATTGATTCACCACTAGAGAGAGATTTCCTGCAGTTTCAAATGATTCACCCACTAGAGGGAGAAACATAAGAAACACCACGAGGAAGCAGGGAGACCAATAGCAGATAAGGTAGATTCCTTTGGTACGGGGGGGGGGGACTCTGCCACAGGAGGGGACTTTGCCACAGGGGGGGCTCTGCCACAAAGAGGGACTGTGCCACAGAGGGAGGGACTGTGCCACAGAGGGAGGGACTGTGCCACAGAGGGGGGATTGTGCCACAGAGGGGGGATTGTGCCACAGAGGGGGGACTCTGCCACAGGGTGGACTCTACCACAGAGGGGTGACTCTGCCACGGGGGGACGGGACTCTGCCACGGGGGTTACACGCTCTGAGACAGAGGGGGGAACTCTGGGCTTCTAGCGCCCGTTAATGTAACGGGCTTAATGTCAAGTGTTTAAATAAAATTAACAATAGTTTCATGGAAATTGTGTTCATCAGTATCCTAATGTTATATTTCTTGTATTTGGGGGAAGGTTGAGAAAGTGAATGGACTGTCTGCTCTAGTGAAAGATTTCTGTGTATGAAAATATGCAGAGTAATCAGTTAGATTCCTGGGATTTTTATTGAGAGAATACAGCATTCAAAATGTTTCACATTCCTGTACATGTCTAATTATATTTAATTAGGTATTTCTGCTTTTATAGCACACGGGACCATGACCTAAATATTTAAAGTGCATTTTATTGCGTTTAATTTATGGGGTATCAAAAGTCAATCATCAGTTAACTTGTCCTTAACTATTATTTGCACAAAACACTTTTTCTTTCAGCAAAGTAAATATAGAAATAAATAAAGTATGAACTGCAAAGCAAAATGATCTATGTAATATACTGAAACCCAGCGGGCATCGCACTGAATTAAAATGTATATAAATATAAAAATGATGCACAATGTATCAGGAAGCTTAATGTAGTTACCAAGGGCACATCCCATTTTTGCCCCAAACACTGTAGTTATCAACACCAAACAAGATTTTGAAAAATAAAAAGCTATAAAGGTCAATATAAATTTTTCATTGGGCTTTCTGCTAATTATTTATTTGGCCTTTTGAGCATATACGGTGGCTGTAGGTGAAAAGTCTTATTATTTTTGTGATCCGGTTAATTTTTAATGATAGCTCACAGAGTATAAATAAGTCTACATATCTGTATAGCAAAAGAAAAAGAAATACAGAATATTATTGTTCTGTGTTTTTTAATACAATAGCTGTAATGTCTGTGACCTTGGTATACATTTTAGCCCCTAACCATGGTATTGTAATCTACAGCATATGAAGCAGAGTATAACAGATATACTGTGGGATTTCAAATATTTGTTCTAATAAGAAAAGCTTTTGCCAAAATCCTGTAGCATGCAGAACAAAACAAAAATACACTGAATGGAAGGATGTTACCCCCTATTATTTGAAGGCCATGGCAGACACAGAACATCAAGACTGAAGGGGTGTAAAAGGCACAGTACCTGTTTTCCTTGCTTTAGATGTGGAAGGGAGTGTTTGATACTTATTTATAAGCCACTGTTAAACTACAAAGTAAAAGATGCATCTTATCTGGCCTAGGGTGACAGAGAAAGTTCAACGTTTGTACAATTTATAGAGAAAATATGAAACATGTTTTAGTCCATTCATTCTTTTCACATTGGATTACCGAGATTTATTAATGGTAACCTATGTGTTATTGATTTAATATACCATATGGAACTGAAGACATTGCACATAGTAGCAAAACAACCATATATAAAAAGTTGTAACCCCAACAGAGATGTTAGATTGTAAATTCACTGTTATGTCAACTGTTATTATCCAGGAACATTTATCATGGTCTACTGGATGCTCTTGCGATAGCTCAAATCTTCTGCACTGTAAAGACATTATTCAACATACATTGCAAGAACAGAAAGAATGCAGGACCTCTTTAAGGCTATGAATTATAAAGGCTAAACATGTGTCTTTATTATTTATAGTCCTGAAGAGCTCCTGTATTCCTGGTAGGAAAGTTTGGGATGGGTAGGAAATTTAGTTTTTCTATGTGGTTTGTATAGTTTTGTAAACAAAAGAAAATGTTGAAACACTTTAGGGCTATAAAAATAGATATACGCGCCTGTATTCTGATTGTTTTGAATATATTTACTGTGCATTGAACTGTCACAAGGACCCAGCACAATATTTGATCAATAACTAACAAATCATCTGGTTTGTTCACAATAAAGGTAACAAAGGTGAAATAATTTAGGTTGCTACCGATAAGGGAAAGGGGGTAAACATTTTGCCAGCTGGTTCACTAAGGGCAAAGATAATGACTGAATCCATGGCTATTTCATTATTATGTAGCCACAGGTGTCTTTAAGGCTGTATGTTGTTAATACCCATATGGCTTATAATGGGACATGGTTCCAATATAAACAGTCATGTGGACAGGACATTAACAACCATTTCCCTTCCATTGGACAAGTAATAATGACCCTTTTGAAGGACGAGAATCATTCCTGTCTAACCAACATCAATAAAAATGATGATTATTTTGACAGAAAACTGCACTGATCGCAGGACAGCAAAAACATAATTCTCCTAATAACAGTGATTATTATTTACATGTCATTGGGATGGGTCAGGGTTCACAAAAGCTGTTTTGCTCAGCAGCAACTAAAATGATTGTTGATCTGGTGGTAATTGAGGTTTGGTATTGATTGTCTCAATGAGAAACCAATGAAGCCTTGACATGTACAGGAGGCGAACAGAGAAAAAAATATTTTGTTTACAATAAAACTGAATAACCATGGAATGAACAGAGTCTTATGTCAGGTCAGTGCAAAAGTTAAAACAAGGTGGACCCCAGGCAATGCAGGAAGGATTCAAGAATGTGTTCAACCTATGACCCTAAATGTAGAACTACAAATCCGATCAAACCAATAGAGATGGACTAGAACTCGTACCCGAGTTTGAGTCGAGCTTAAAAAGTAAAAATTTTTCGATAATTATCGAATTTACAGGCCGTTCGCTAGAATGTAGCGTTCGCTAACCCTCGAATGTATCGTTCATTTTCGGTAACCCTCAAATGTATGGATTGTTTTCGCTAACACTATAATGTATTGTTCTCTAACCCTCGAATGTAGCCTTCAATTTTCGGTTACCTTCGAAAGTATCATTCGTTTTTGGTAACCCTCGAATATATGGATCGTTTTCGCTAACCCTAGAATGTATCATTAGCTAACCCTGGAAATTATCATCCTTTTCAGTAATCCTTGAATGTATTTTTCGATTTCGGTAACCCTCGAATTTATGGTTCTATTTTCGTTAACCCTTGAAAGTATCATTCAGTAACCCTCGAATTGGCCGTAACCCTCGAATGTAGCTTGATCAAAACCCGACAAATGCCCGCTCATGTATAGGAAGGGTTTTAAAAAGTTTTGGTGATAGTGACATGTTCCCCAGACCATTTCCCAGGTGCCATAGCCATTTACAGTAAGTTACCATTGTTAGTTTAGCTGTAAATCATCCAAACTTTTCGAACTATCACTCCCCCATTGACTTTAATGGGCCCGAATTTAAACTTTCGAATGTTTACTGAAGTTCGATAATGGACTAAACTTTATGAATTTCGGCCATCTCTACAAACTAAGAACCAAAGGATGGGTAAACATATCCACAGCTTATTAAACTCTGTAATAAGATGCACTCCTTTTTTTATGTATGTATAATTTTATTTATATAGTGCCACTTGGGTACGCAGCACTGTACATTATTATTATGATTATTATTATTATTATGGATTTATATAGCACCAACATCTTCTGTGGCGCTTTACAATTACATAGTCATACATTACATACAGGGTAATACATGTTATACAAAGTCATACATTATACATTATATACACAGATAATATATAATATAAGCACGCAGTAATGAGTTACTTACAACAATACAGTGATACTATAGGAAAGAGGACCCTGCCCAAAGAGGTTACAGTCTAGAGGAAATGGGGGTGAGGCATAAGGTTGCGGGAATCGGTAGACTGTAAGTAGATTGGCAGTGGACTGTGAAAGGCTGGTTGGATAATATTGGGTAGTAAGTGGGGTAGTGTCTAGGCCAGGTTATATGCTTGCTTAAAAAGGTGGGTTTTAAGGTTACGTTTGAAGGTATTAAGGGACAGTGAGTGACGGACAGACTGAGGAAGGGAGTTCCAGAGCAGAGGGGCAGCACAAGTAAAGTCCTGAATACGGGCATGAGAAGAGGTGACAAGGGTAGATGAGAGGAGGAGATAGTTTGCGGAGCGGAGGTTGTGCCTGGGATGATATTGGTGGATCAGCTCTGAGATATATGGAGGGGATGTGTTGGATAGTGCTTTATAGGATAGGGTAAGTAGCTTGAACTGGATTCTTTGCATGATGGGCAACCAGTGTAGGGACTGACAGAGAGAAGAGGCATTAGAGAAGCAAGAAGAGAAATGAATGAGCCGGGCAGCAGAGTTGAGGATAGATTGAAGCTGTGCCAGGCGGATGTTTGGTAAACCACACAGGAGTGTGTTGAAGTAGTCTAGCCGGGATATGATTATGGCATGGACTAAGATTTTTGTAGCATTATAAAATACAGAGTATACAAACAGGGTGATAAGTGCAAAAGTGTGTTGCAGTAGTCTAGCCAGGATATGATTAGGGAATGGACTAGGATTTTTGTAGCATTATAAAGAGTATACAAACAGGGTGATAAGTGCAAAACATTATACAGATAATTACATTTACATAAATAATGTTTCAAAGGTTAAGAATACATATATATATATCTATATATAAAATTAGTGAGGTGTGCCTTAACATATTAGGAAATAGATCCCTGCCGCGAATAGCTTTAGCAGGGCTTTAAATCTTAATACATATTCCCAAGTGCACATTTTTACCTTGTACAGAGGCAAAAAAAAGACCAACCCAGTCTGGCATTAGATTTTCTTGGTTTTATGATGCAGTTACTATGTTTTGTTTGGTGTTAAAAATGCATGTGTAGCTTTCTTCATTAATTGCTTTACACTTTTTATGACATTATTGACTGCACTTTGACATATGGAATGTAACAGTTTTGATAGATGCAAAATCTCATTATAAATAAGTTATTTGTTTGCATTGACTCCCATAGGCTCCAAGCAACACAGGCCAACCACAGTAAAGACTGCTTGTTCTGCATCTGAAACAAAAGGTTTCCAAAGGCCATGAAACTAATAATACTAAAGCCTAAAGTTTTATGAGTAATGTATCACTGACACTGCAAAGCACCAAACCTTTTACTTCCTATTTTAATAAATTAGCAAAGTACAAATCAGACACAACTAAAATTAAAATTCTCTGGATTTTTCTTTATAGTTAACTTAATTTTATTTTACATTTCAAGAAAAGAGTTATGCAATGCAAGATGTTTCACTTAGAGGACAGCCATTTTGGTGTATAGAGGACACTGCTCTTTAATTGGACGATTACTCAACAAAAAAACTACAGACTAGAAAGTGGAATGGGATATAAAATATACATAGTAATAAGCTAGATTCCTCCCAAGGTTTATTCACACATTTTATTTCTCTGGCCTGATTTGGAACAGGTGCCCTTGAGCCATAGAGCCATAGATTAGCATTAGAATCACATTGGATAAACTGTAAAAGTAAAATACATGTTGCATATCAATAAAATGTGTAATTCTTTTTAATAATTCATTTGTAGTTTCGTATTTAAATTTTTCCCCTTCAGTTTTTTGTCCACATTCGAGTTTTACCACCTTTCTAATTCAAACCCTATAACTGGTTAATAGAACCAAAAATGGATTCATCTATTTTTATAGATAGACAAGTATACAGTTCACACACAAGCACACATACACACTTCCTATTCCACCTATGGCTCTAGTAGTACATTTATGCATTATACAATTATAGATTCCAGGCTTCAAAATATTTGTCTGCTTTTTGGCAGCATAACCTGGCAATAGTTTGTTGGCCACAGAATTGGTGGTTTTCATAACATACACATGTCTGCTAATTGCCAAATCCTTTCCTGTCCAAGACAATATGTCAATTATCAGCCATGAGACTAGCCAGTAAAATTTCATTAGGATGCGGTTGGCTCCCTGTATTACAGCATATATGTTGTAACCCCCCCTCTCTTGGGGCTATTTACTTATGGGTTATTGGAAAATGTACTCCATCTAACCGAAAAGACAAATAAACAGAATGGAGAAGGGGGGGAGTGAACATAAATACACAGCACACACTAAAATATTTCTTAATACCCAAAGATAGGCTGCGACCACATTCCGAGACAGCGAAATGACCTGCTAAATATATCTGAGAGATTATACACACCCCTAAACTGTAACAATCCTGTAAGAAAAGTCCAATAGGATACTCCAAGATGGAAGCCAATATACAGTCTGCCCAATTGGCTTAGTAATGTTCCTTGGTTTGATGTTAAAATGTGGTTTGAGAGGTGTATCCTGCTTTTTGGAGGGAAACTTTTCAACTTTATTTCTATCTCTAGTCTGTACTGCGAGTACTGTACATCTCACAAACAAAATATTAACATTTTTGTGATCCACTAATTTTACACAATACAAAGGTACCAAACATGATATATATCGGAGTTTGTATGATCAAGAAGTAAAATATAATATTTATATATATATTTTCTGTGTCCAGGGCAGCACTCCGTCTCTCTTTCAATGTGTGGTGCAGATCTACAACTGGATGCTGTCAGTCCAGTATATATAAAATACAAAAAAAAAAAAGAAAAATAATCCGCACACACAAATTTTGCAAGATAAAATAAGTGTATTCTCAATACACAGCTATTTTACAGTGGTGCACGGCCCCTTCCTCAAGCACACACATTAAGGCTATACAATGGACTCATACATCAGCACAATTTAAAAGTACCCCACAGGGAATGAGGTATTTCTACCTGTAACATGGAAACCTCAACAACCAACATTACACCCATCCCTGCCCATGCATTTTTGATAGAAGGGTAATACATTTTATATACTTTAATAACATGCTGAGTTTAACTCACCCTGTAAACTTCACTGGGTCACAATTTAAATGTGGCAGATAGGACTTGATTCTAGCATAAGTTGACATTATTTTGGTAAATATGACATAATTCCTTTCCCTGAATTATTATAAAATAGTAGTAGATTGGGTTACTTCTGCGCTATGGTGTGGTAGGGAATGTCTACTTGAGTAGGGTGGCTGCACTGCAAGTTGTCCAAAGAATTGTTTATAATATCTTTAAAAGTATCTTGCTTGCGCTTGGGGGTATTGGTAGGGGAAGGGTTAAAACAAAAAGTAAAAAATAAATAGGTTAAGATCAAGATCTCTGTAAAAAAACAGTTTAAAATGACACTTCCATATATTAAAATACTTAAAACACTCACTTGTGCCTATCCACCACTAGGGACACTGCGGGGTTTACTCTGTGCTGTTCTGGTGCTTGCTTAGTCTGTGTAGCTCCCAAAAACCTTTGCACACAGGAATAAAGTTTGCGAACAAATTTTATTATAGCAATATAAACACTAAAAACAATAAAAAGAACTAAAAAACCTTGCAGTAACAGTCCATTAGCAGTTGTTGAAGTTGCACCTCTCTGCTATGGTGTAATGGCTTGTGATATAGTTCCTACGCATTTCTCTGTTTTAATCCTTACAGCTTCATCAGGGATAAAATTTTAAAATGTCTCTCTGCCTTATAAAGCCATGATTCAAACCACTTCCTGTTTCTGTAACAGGAAGTGACATTTGTGTTCCATTTGCAGACAGCCAAAGAGTAATGGTAGCCGTAGATGTATCAATAATATTAGTTGATACCCAGCAGTGGTGGATTATCACTCCAAGAATATGCTGCTGTCATTGGCTGTTACATTACCCATCATAGCCAGAAAACCACTGTGGATGAAGCACGGCCCCAATGAGCCCTAGTTATGCCACTGATTATAATGGTTTTCAGGTTTTGGGGAGTATTCTGTCTGGATACAACACATTTTGTGGGTGGACATGCAGTAAGATGTAAGAATTATTAACAGAGTTAACAGATGTTCAATCAAAAAAAGAAAGCAAAATTATGAATCCTAAATGTTCCATCAAAGTATAAATTAACCCACGGATTTAAAATACATTAATGTCTGCAAAAAACTTAAACGTTCATGAACAGTAGAAGCGATGTGTACTTTATCCATAATTTTTTATAATTGACAATCCACCATAAAATGTAATTTCAAAATATTCTCGAAAGGTCACGGAGAAACAGATCCGTCAGCATTCCGCAGAGATAGATTACTGTGTGAGCTTTCTAGGCCGGCTAAAATCCTTTTCATAAGCACACGCCTAAAACATTGATACCGAGCCTCTCAGTGAATTCTCATCTGACCCAATTCATTTCCTTTCCAAATGTTTCTGGGGCTTTAGGAAATTGTTTTGTAGAAAAACAATCAGCGACAACACAATGTTATTTCCATGAAATTGCCGACTCCAATAAGAACCGGATCAATCTTTTTCTATTTTAAAAATAATTTTCATAATTATATTCCTAACACTATTTTATATACAGAGAGCCTAATACATGACAATAAATATATTAGACATTTTCCATAAAATGATTTAAACGAAAACTGGAACAATAAATCCTTATCGAATGTAGAGGTGAGGAACTAGCATTTTAGATCCTCACCTCTTGGGGTACAAAAGATTACCCACAATACTTGCAAAAGAAGAGCTCATTGTCAAATACTCCCCAGCTTTCTCCACTAGAAGATGTATGCATGGCCCATTTAAATCCCACTCTCAATTCCTCTCACTCTATCTTCTCCTCCTAGGTGATATCTTCCCAATCCCAGTCCCTCTACCATACCGCATTTGTATAATCGTTCCATCCCCACCCTGACACCCACTGTACTTTATCCTCCCTCATCCATTAGTACCCATAACTCACAGATTATCGCTAATGTACCTCTTCTTCCTTCTATCTTTACCCCAGCTCCTATATCTGGGGCCTGGAATGTCACCAGCTGTCTGTAATAAACTTGCACACACAGATGACCTATTCATCTCAAACTCCTTTACTTTTCTTGGCTTTACTGAAACATGGCTGTCACCCTCTGATACTGTCTTACCCATACAGATTGCGGTTACAGTATTTATCAACCACCCGGCCCAACCACTACTTTGTGGATCACTTCTCTGCTTCGTTAACTCACTTTATATTTACTGACATCCCCTCAATTATCCTAGGGGATTTCAATATCCCTATTGATACTAACAATTCTGCTACCACTAAATTACTCTCTCTTATCTCCTCCCTTAGTCTTACTCAATGGTCTTCTGCTCAGACATATTGTAATGGGCATACACTCTATCTGGTTTTCATTTGCCTCTGCTCAATATCTAACTCCTTCAACTCTCCCTCTCCTTTATCCGATCACAATCTCCTCAAATTTACTCTTGTGTCATCTGTCCCAACCATAACCCCTAATAAACAAACGTTCAGATGCAGGGACTTATGTAATCTTGACCCCTATTTTCTCTCTGGCCCCCTCCAACAACTTATCTCTATGCCCTTCTTCTCTGACCCAGACCTTGCAGCCATCTATTACCATAACAAGGTTTTCAATGCCCTAGACTCTGTTGCTCCCTCATCGACCTGTCGCCTTACTCGTAAGAACCCACAGCCATGGCTTACAGATTAGATTAAAAGGTTAAAAAGGCAATCCCGTATAGCTAAACAACGCTGTCATAAGAGCAACAAAAATAACGACTTTCTTGAATTTAAAAGTGCCAGAAGTGCTTTGTCCTTAGTCAAGCAAAATTTTCTCATATCCACACAATCCCATAGCCCCAAACAGCTCTTCAAAGTATTTAACCCCCTACGATGTCCTCCTCCACCTACACCCTGTCTATCGGCTTATAAAATAGCCACATGTTTCACAGAAAAAATATGTGAGCAGAAAAATGTTTTTTTCTGCTCACCCTTGCTCATCCATTCAGCTTCTAACTCCTACCACTACACTGCCTAGCTTCCCTTCATTATCTACCCCTAACAACTTTACCCCTTCCACTGCACTGCCTAAACCCTCCTTTATTGGTTAATCCCTCTACTTGCCCCCTAGCATGCTTCACCACTGTTACAAAACAGGGACTCTCATCTCTCACCACCTACCCCCTTGACCCTATCTCTCTTATCATCTCTCCTCCTTCATACCAGCCTTAATCTCTCTCTTTAACCTGTCACTATCCACTAGAACCTTTCCCTCCTTATTTAAACATGCTGTGGTATCCCCTATTATTAAGAAACCTTCCCTGGATCCGTCCGCTCTTTCAAGCTACCAGCCTATCTTTCTCCCTTTTACTTCAAACTGCTTGAAAGACATGACTACACTGACCTGGTTCACCACCTCTCTACAAACTCTCTCTTCAACCACCTCCAGTCAGGCTTCCGCCCCAACCACTCCACTGAAACTGACCTTATTAATGTAACCAATGATTTACTTTGCTAAATAAAAAGGTCACTTCTTGTTGCTCATTCTTCTTGATCTTTCCTCTGCTTTTGATACTGTTGATCACCCTCTAATTCTTTAGATCCTGGCCTCCTTAGGCATCCAGTATACTGCACTTTATTGGCTATCCTCCCATCTCTCTGGTGGGACTTTTAGTGTTTTTTACACTGGAATTAGTTCCACCCTTCCTCCCTTCCTAGTGGGGGTCCCACAAGGCTCAGTACTCGGTCCTCTTCTTTTCTCCATTTACACCAATGGCCTTGGACAACTCATTAGTTAATTTGGATTAGAGTATCACCTGTATGCTGATGATACCCAAATTTGTATGTCTGCCCCAGATCTTCATACACTAACTTGCTGTGTCCCCACTAACTGCCTTAGTGCCACCTGTGCATTCATGTCCTCCTGCTTCCTTAAACTAAACATGGACAAGCCTGAGCTTGTAATTTTCCCATCCTCAGGATCTATTCCTCTCTCTAGTCTCACTAATATTAACGACACACCAATATCCTTATCTCCTCATGTCCGCTGCCTGGAAATAACGCTATATTCAGGTCTTTCTTTCAAACCCCATGTCAACTCGCTTGCCAAAACCTGTTGACTTCAACTCAGAAACATCTCTCGCATCCGTCCCTTCCTCTCGCATGATGCTACCAAAATCCTAGTTAATGCCCTAATTGTTTCCCGGCTTGACAACTGCAACACACTCCTGTGTGGTTTACCAAACAACCGCCTGGCGCCACTTTAATCAATCCTAAACTCTGCTGCCCGGGTTATTAATTTCTCTTAACGCCTCTCCTTTCTGTCAGTCTCTCCACTGGCTGCCTATCATGCAAAGGGATCCAGTTCAAGGTTCTTACCCTATCCTATAAAGCACTATGCAATACAGCTCCTCCATACATCTCAGAGCTGATCCATTGATACCGCCCCAGGCGTAACCTCTGCTCTGCTAACGCTATCCTCCTCTCATCCACCCTTGTCACCTCTTCCCACGCCCGCATTCAAGACTTTAATTGTGCTGCCCCCCTGCTTTGGAACTCCCTTCCTCCATCTGTCTGTCATTCACCGTCCCTTAATATCTTTAAATGTGACCTCAAAACCCACCTCTTCAGGCAAGCATAAAACCTGGCCCGTTAATCAAACAACACTGCCTACCGATTCACGTCACCTTAGGTCTCACCCTATTTCCTCTAGATTGTAGGTCCACTTTCCTCATCAACAACTCATCAGGCTGTGTACTTATAATGTATGCTTTACCTTTGTATGTAATATGTATGAGTATGACTTTGTACAGTATAATATGTATTACCCTTGCATGTAATGTATAATTGAGATATTGTAAAGAGCCATGGAAGATGTTAGCACTATATAAATCCTTAAAGGGACAGTTCAGTGGAAATTACCAATATTTGCAAAATTGTTAGTTTGTGTAATGCCTTCTTAGTTATTCTACATTTTCTCTCCCATTTTGAAAAATCAGTTGATTTCATACCCTTTGCTGTTCCCTGCTGCTGACATTAGTGAGCTGACATTTCAGGTTCTAACGGTCCTTCTTCTTCCCAGGATGCACCACATCCTTGGATGTTCCTAACAGTAATTCCTACTGATTGGCTGTTGGATGGGTCAAAGATGCTCAGATCTCTACTGAGCAACTGAATCAACCCAGGGACTGGGTCAAGGGCAAGACCATAATGGTCTCTATTAGGGGACCTGCAACCAGGAAGTCAGTATTTCGGTTGCATTTATTTATACACAGACAAAATGCTGAATTGGCAGATTAAGGTAGTTGGGATAAAAAAATACTGCTCTTTTTTCTGAAAAGCATATGTATTTGCACTGAACTTCCCCTTTAATAATTATAATAATAATAATAACAATATACTCTGGCTGACTCCTCCTAAATAGGTAGGCACAGTAACATATAGGAAGATAGATTTTGCAATAAGTGCATAATTATTATAATTAGATTATAGTTTTATTTATAATGGAGCAATATCAATCCTTTTACAGGATGCAGTATTGTTGTATGACAAGGTCATAAAGTAATTCCACAGTTTCCCTTTATTTTATTACAAGGTCGGTAAATTTTTGCAGGCACAAGTGGTATTAATCTACCATGATAAAGGATTGATTTAAGAAAATACCAATCATTTAAAAATACCACCCAGTGTGTCTTCCCTTTCACTCAGCCCAGGACAGAGACAGGGGGTGGAGCCAGAGACATATGGATATATAACACATGGGGCTTACCCACTGATACTTACTAGACTGAATTTAAACATATAAATATAGTGACCAATGCAAATGTATGCAGGAAGAATGTCACTGAATAAATACAAGGTGTGAAAACCTTTAAAATTGTATTGTTTGTATTATGGTGATCTTAATGTGGGAATGGTCCAGATATTTGTTGCAGAGTAATGGTTGCCATATATTAATTGATTTTTTTTTTGATTGCTTTAATCAAATTGGTAAAATCTCAAATTACGTTCCCCTTCTGTTTAATAGACTGCTCATCAGTATCGATGGACGTCATCCATCATATCCATGACTGAATGCTGCTACCAGGAAGACAAAGAACCAGAGAAGGGTCAAACTGAATACTGGACTCAATATCTTCCTTCTGGAATGGGAGACAGGTAAGTCACTATGTGGTCTTTATGTGTGAGGGGTGGACTTAACGTTTAACAGTGAGTGCTCTTAGACATATTAGCAAAATAAAAAAAACTTACCTTTCTTGCATTGTCTTGCTTATCATTATTTAATGAAATAAAACATACAGGTACTTGCAATTGACCCTAGTGGAACTTGGACCTTGTGTAATTTATTAACTTTGTGATAGGGTGCTTAAAGGACAACTAAAGACTCAGAACACCACTGAATCAGAAGGCAGAGCACCTTAATATAACAGCAATAATCTGTGTCTTGCTGGGAAAACCTATCAAACATGGGGTTTATGTTTTATTTCCCAGCATTCCAGTATTGCACAATGGTCACTGAACATTGTGCCCTTTGCACATACCCAGTCCTAAGATACTGCAGGAACTTGTTACAGTAATGGTTCCTGTGTATGTACAGCCATTTTGGACAATAATCGTGCCATGTATGGGCACTTTATTGGCTGAAATGGGCGCTCATTCAAAGATCTGCCCGGCTGGCCGGGCAACGATCCCTGACCGAACGGCTGCATGAAACTGCAAGCAGGGAGCCGGACCGGCAGCCGCATCCATGATTGGCTGAGTGACTACCAATCACGGACGTGGCTTCCGGCAGTACAGAACAGCAGGGGAACTAGGCTGTGTAAGTAGAAAAAAGCTCTTAAAAAAGCTCTATTAGTTCTACACCTGAAACCAACAGTTTTAACTATAAAATCCTTCTACTGTGGCCTTCCCTTTTAGGGGAAATAAAATGACCTAGAAATGTGATCTTGCGGTGCATTAACAATGATCAATAAAGCAATTACAATACTAGGTCTGAATGCCAGGAAATAATATTTTTATAGCAACATTTCTGTAAAGAATAAAATATTTAGTGTGTTTAAAAAAGAAATATGTGACTGGGTTGAACAAAATGGATGAGTAAAAGCAAACTATAAAATGTTTTATCTGCTATTAAATGGAACCTTCATTCTGTAGATATTCAGGTAAAAAGTCACTTGTTGATGAGATAATGAATCTGAGGGTTATTGAAGGAACTTTCAATGTTCTGGTTATCGGGTTCATAAACAGATGTGATGAAGCTTCACTTTATCAATGTTTAGAATTGGTTAGTGTTTAGCTTGTTTCTTTGCAGAGATCAAAGTGGTCTGTGAGTTTAATTCATTGCCCTGCGTTGAATAATGGTTACGTTGATTGAGATTGTCTGCCCATAGCAGTTGCTCAGTCTTTCTTATTTTAATCACTCAGTGCATTGAGATGTTTGAATAAGTTGGAGGGTCGATAATTGTGTTTTTTTTTAAATATGTTTTGATGTTCCATGTTCCATTCTCTTCTGCTCATTCAGTGCTTGTACCAGCTGGGCCCAACATGGTGTTCGTAGGCAGCCTGCGGTCTAAAAAGTCTGTTTTTTAATGAAACTTAGACCCGACAACAAAACTAAGGCAAAGTTGTTATTTTCAGTGCTAAATATTACAAACGAAGTTTAGTTGTTTTACAATTAATGGTTTCTATTGTATCATTACTTATTTGATTGAGATACATGCTTATATCCAATTTTCTTTTGATATGCCAGTGTTTAATGACAAATTATGATTTTAGTTAGCAAGAATTGTTGGTGTAACTACCACCCTCATGACCCCCACAAACGTGGTGGGGGTTGGGGGCTATGGACAGGGGAAGCCCAGCCAGATATGTAAAATCCCAACTGAAAATGTATTTTATCTATCAAATGTATTACAAAATGCCGTCATTTAAAAAAATGCATTATCGACCAAAATTTTAAACCTTTGACAGAGGAAATCTCTTACTTTTGAGGTGGGGAGAAACTGGGTGCCCGGTCACATTTTTTATATTAAAAGCATTAAATGGAAACTAGAATGTCAGAAGGACCCCACTTCAATTTAATTAAGGTAGACTCTGTCCCACTTCTATATGAAGAAAAACTGGCCAACCACTAGAAAAGTGGGCTATGTGCAGAAGGGGCCATTGTTTGGTCTTGGTCTTAGCAGGGGGGGGGGGATCTACCTTCATAAAATGGAAGCATGTGTTTTTTTCACACTTTAGTTCCTCTTCACCACTGATTTTAATCAGTGACTGAAATAAAAAGTGAAATGAGAAATTGACTGAAGTCTAACATTCATAAGGGTATGTCCATCCACTTTTTAACTTTTTAATGTAGCCTTTCAATTAACAAGGAAACAATTTTCAAAAATGACTTTCAAACTACTAATTTAGCAGCACAAATCACCAGCATTATTAAAGGGGAACTGTGGTCTTAATTTTAAATGAAAGTCAAGGCTCTTGCCTTTTAAATAGAGCCATCAACCACCTCTCTACGTACTGCATAGCCCAATATATGAAGATATCACTAATCAGAAAGTTAGGGGGTGGGAGGTCTGAATCTGTGGTCAGAAATACTACTTCCTCCTAATTTGCGGTTGGCACATGCTCAGTGCATGACTGAAGGGTAGGGGGAGTAGGGAGAACAGCACAGACCACAGCACTGCTTTTTTTAATGCCTCCCACTTGCTGGCCCTTCCCACTTGAGTGATGTGTGGCCCCTCCCCTTGCAGACCCATCCTGGCCCCTTCCCTTGTAGCCCCCTGTGGCCCCACCCACTCGCTGGTCCCATGGCCCTGCCCACTCGTGGGGCCCTTGGCCCCTCCCCCACGTGCACCTCAGACCAATAACTCCATACCTCTAACAGAAGACTGTGTAAAAACAGCCTTTTCAGCAGACAAAGTTTAAAACTGCGGATTCTTTCTCTGCTGTAGGGGAGGCGCAAGTGGGGAGGGGCAATGGGGAGCCCATGAGGGGGAGGGGCAATGGGGCCGATGAGTGGGAGGGGCCAGAGAAGGCTGCAAGGGAAAGGCTCAAGGGGGCTGCAAGGGAAGGGGCCAGGATGGGTCTACAAGGGGAGGGGCCACAGGGCCCACAAGTGGGAAGGGCTACAGGGGGCTGCAAGAGAAAGGGCCAAGGGGGCTGCAGGGAAAGGGACCAGGTTGGGCCTGCAAGGGGACACAAAAGTAGAAGGGGCCATAAGGTGCTGCAAGGGAATTGGTCAAGGGAGATTGCAAGGGGAGAGGCCATGGGGGCCCACAAAGAGGAGCAGACACAGGGAAGAGGGATTGTCACAGGGTTTCAGAGCAGGAAGCAGGAAGTGCAGGGGGATCTGGTGATGCTGCTACTATATTACACATAAAAATGTAAATATCTTAATATATATGTAAAATAAATAATAAAAATGGATTGCAAAAATCCTCAGGAAAGCAATTCCTGTTAATTTACCTAAAGTCATTTTTGGACCACAGTTTCTGTACCCTTTAACTGCTAGAATGATCCAGACCAGTGCAGGATTCTGGTTTCTGTTTCTACTCTCTGCTGCTTGCCTAGTCTCTTTTCCTTTTCCATATTGTTTTGCTCAGTTAAGCATGCAAATGTAAAGGGACCATCCACAACTTGCTTCAGCTCCCTTGAATGCAGGATTTATGAGCCAGTCAGTGGCTGGGTCTATAGAAACTTTGTTTCTATATATGGGGGCCTAACAGTATAGTCACAGAAGTGCACAGAGGGAATTATGTGTGTGCCTTTGGCTATTTATAGAAATATCATGAGATATGTTGACTAATGTATGGGCACCATAACGGCCCTAGTTATGTGTTTGTATTACTGACAGTCTTTTATTAATATCATTGTGTGACTTTGGCTACATTTAATATGGAAGCACTTAGTTACCTGTACTGCTGGTTGGAACCCTGGAGATAGTTATTAAATTACTGAATTGATATCATGTTATAGTTGCAGAACACCAAACATTATTATTATACTTGGGCACCCTCTGTAATGTAAGGTATAAGACATTATTACCAAAGATATGTTAGTGTGGGCAGACATTTGGACTTATATAAGGGGGGTATGTCGGTATGTGTAAAGTCTTTATAAATATTATTACTGGAGATTTTTTTGGCTTGAATTTGTATTACTAAACTGGACCGAGCATTTTATTACAGTTGAACAACACAGCCGCAATAGCTGTATATAAATCTCCATTTAAAAATTCACTATGTGCTTTGCCCACAGTGCAACTTTAATGCTAGCAATTAGCGTTAAATAGTTACACTGTTATATGCACAAAGCAAATATTGAATAAAAAAAAATAGTTGCGCCAGGTGCACGAGTGTCTTTTGCAATACTTGTGCAGCCAGCCCAATGAAGGATTTAATATTGGTTAGTGTGAATTTAACTCATTTAAATACCATTGACCCCATGATAAATGAGACTTCAAATGATAATATTCTACTTATGAGTGGTGAACTTTGCAAGTGTGTGTGCATAAGGGGTACATTGATATGTGGACAGTTTTTATTGCTAAACACAGATTATTGTTTGCCCCCATTATAATATATGGGACATTATATGATCCCTTTACCAAATATATTTACATATGTACTTGTGTGGGGGGTGGTGGTGGGCTTGGTAAGTGGATATGTGAACTGTTTATTAATATCATTGTGTATGTGCTATATTTATTATGGAAGCACTTGGTTAGCTGTACTGCAAGTTGGAACTTTGGTGCAAGTTATTTAAACTTGTGTTTTTATCACTGAACTAGTATTTTGTTATAGTTACACAACACCAAATTGGTCTGGCCACACTAGTTGTGCTGCGTTGCGCTGTAATCCGCTTTTCGGAGTGCATGTGATCACCAATTTTTTGTGAATCCCATGCGCTAGAGATGAATTGCGGTATACTAGAGATGGCCGAAATGTACCAGTTTTGTTCTGTTTTTGGATTCTTGGATCTCTGGAAAATCCAGAAGATCCGAAAACAGAATGAATTTTCGATTATTATTGAATAATAGAAATGTTCGAGGCTATTTTTGAATTCGAACCGAGGGGTTCCGTGTCAGATCCGGGTCTGAGTCGGACCCAGATCCCATCTCCAGTGTATACTAGAGGTAGCAATTGACATGGTGGGCCCTTAGCATTAGTTTTCCTGATGGGCCCCAGTGTCCCGTTCCGATACTGTAGAGCAGCACTGATTAATGAAATCTTCTTGAGTCTAAATTAATATTATTACTTTCTTAAATTGGTTGGGTGTTGATTAACCAATGTCCACCAAACAGGGGGTTTATAAATAGGCCCCTTAACCCCCCATTAAGGATGTGAGAATGTGTCCACCCATTAATACAGTTTAGTTGTAGGCAGGACCAGATTTACCAATAGACACCGTAGGCACGTACCAAGATATACCTGTGGTTGGAGGGGTGGCTTTCAATCTCCCTCCACCCCTTATATAGTCTATTTTCTTCTGAAAAAAGAGAATTTGGGTGTAGTGTGTGGTCTATGTTTAGGGGTGGGGGTAAGGGCGCCAGGCTTTTTGTGCCTACAGGCTCCTGTCCGTAGAAACCCATAGACGAGTGGCGCTTCCAGACAAGCAGACGAATCAGGAATGTGAAGTTAAAATATCCTTTATTATTCAAACATCTAAGACACAGGAACACACCTTGCGCATTTCGTGCTGATCCCAGCACTTACTCAAAGGCAGAGGAAAGTGGTCTAATCAGTAACGCTTATTTAAACGTCCCGCAGACACACCCCTTAATACATTTAAATGCACACAATATAACAATTAAAATCAATAACCATGTGTCCGAGTTCATATATTTTAGTAAAAATTGTATTAAAGATTGAATTATCATATTAACATGTTCATCTAAACAGTAAAAATAAATATAATTAATGAAACAGCCAATTCACAAACCACATAGCGACCCATTCACTACTTATATTCTAAAAGAGTTAACGTTAACTACTTAGGTCCCTGTGTTAATAGGGTAGGGATACAGATAAATCTCGGGAAGAAGCTAAATTGATTCAGCCTATAAACTACACGGTATATATCAACTATATCAACTATATCAAATTAGACCCCGCATGAGCCTCAAACAATTACTCTACATAACAATACACGTCAATACCCGTGGCCCTAATTTAAAAATCAATCTTGCCTCATGTCTCAGAAGTAAGGTTAACATATCGCCACCTCTCTTAGGGGAAGTTATTCTCTTTATACCCTGAACTGGTAACTTCTGAATGTTACAATCATTACAAATCATAAAGTGTCTGGCCACGAGCTATTGTCCCGTGTCTTAATGCTATAAATGTGTTCACATATTCTTGCCTTTAACTTTCTCGATGTGCATCCTACATACTGTGCTTCACATTCTTTACAGGTTAGTAAATATACAATCTATTTAGAGTTACAATTGATGAATTCCCGTATTTCATAAACTTTATCCAATTCACTCCCATGATACTAGTTACCTATTTGGATATGCAAGCATGTCACACATCTTTGGGCTCCACACTTAAAACACCCTACATATTTTAACCAGTTAGCCTTACAGTTATTATGTTGACTAATAAAGAAGCTAGCGGAAAGAAAAGTGGCTAAAGTTACATCAATTGTAACTCTAAATGGATTGTATATTTAAAATATATGAGCTTGGACACATGGTTATTGCGCCGCTCGTCTATGGGTTCCGGTGTTTGAATATTACAGATCTAGCGACGGGTCCTGGGTGCGGCTGCACTCGGACCATCATACGAGCCCGGTGAGTACGCGTTGCACATTGGTGTTTGTACTTTCCGCGGTTGTTTTACACTGTTTGGGTCGAGTAAATAGATCCAGGGCAATAGTGCACCCGGATCTCCTGTCTCTGTTGGTGAGAGACTTTACTTTATATATATGATGGACTATACTCTCCGGGTCTCTATCCTTTGATAGTAGTAACCCATGTACCTTCTTAATGTGTTTGCTCCTGTCAGTAGGACTGTGTGAAATATGGAATAGGTTTCCATGTCTAGATGACTTGATTACTGTTATGTATTGTTGTAAGCATTATTAATATAATGTGTAATAAAGATAATAAATTGGTAGCCCTGCACCCCATGATAAATGAGCCAAATAATGTTTCCCAAAGCTTTTCCTAGATATGATATAAACAGCAGTTCAGGGAAACCAGTCCCCTTCCTTGGGCATTTTCCAGTATATTTTACAACTCAAGTATTATCTATAGTTTTACAACTATCTATTGATAGTACCAACCTACACATAGGAGGTTACTGGTGGCAGTTTTCCTTTTTAAATGGAATCTGAATGCTGGCGGGGATGGCAGTAAGGAATTTAGACCAGAATCTGAACTGGGAACATTGACTTCTGCTGTGTATCTCCCAACCATCCAGTTTTGACTGCAGTAGCCATGTTTTCAGGGTCTGGCCCGAGTACTGAACCTCGCCCCAGAATGCACGCTCCCTAATTAACAGATCTTGCAGACAGTTCCGGTGATTTGGATGCCCTAAGCGTCTCCCTGGATCCCCCTTCCCAATTGAACTTCTCCCCAACCACCTCTTGGATTAATCTTTGCATAGACTGGAAAAGTCAGCCAAGAAGATAATATATTGTATGCAAGAAGAGAGGCTAAAGGAAACTAGATTGGCACAAATAATAAACTTCTAGGTTTGTGGTAAATTCAGTTACCCCAATCTATGCATCCATCCAAAGTGCATCAAGTAAATCTAATATAAAGTATAATGAATGGGGCAACAAACAGGCAGCAGGCAGAGTAACTGCTAGGGGCAACTTCATTCCATGTAGCTCATACACAACATGTTTCCTGCCTCATGGACACAAACCGGATAAGAACCCAGTAGGGAGACACTTCTGGGAATGTAATAAAGGGGATGTCTCCAAATTAGGGGTACAATCCATAGAACGTATTATTAGTGATGCAAGAGGAAACACGGGCAGCTCTGCTTAAGGCAGAAGCCAGGTGGATCTGGCTGCTAGATACCAGGATTCCCCAAAGGATTAAACGCCAAATGGGATATAGCCTGTCACATATAGTTTTTTTTATGGGCAAGAGACATAGAGTGAAGTCTATGGTTCTTTTACATAGGATTAGAGCTCCTTTTTGTATATAAAAGGATAGTGTCTTTGTATCTCTCTCTCGTTTTTCTTTATGCAGGGTTATGTCATTTCCCCCCCTTATTAACTTATCCTTAGTATAATCCCACAATGCAGTAGGTTTGATTATTTTTGTGAGGTCAGCATCTAAAAAGTGGGGGACTGTATTGGTGCATACCTTTAACTGAGCCCTCCTACCTCGTATTAGCTAACATAGTCCTTGTACAGATCATATATATAATTTATATCGCAAAGTTGTTTCTTTTAAGTAAGACAATGTTTGTATTGGTTTTAATTGTGCTGGTTTCAGTCCATCAGTCCGTGCTGAGGAATGATTGTCCAGTTCACCCATGACTCCTCCCAGTGGGGGCTGAAGGTAGCGGGAGGTGGGCTATTTAACCTGAAGCATGGAGGATGAGATGCCAAGCCTATGATTAAGGGTCCTTCTTGGCCCGAAACGCGTCAGGCAATGTGAGTCTATGTTGCTTCCGTGCTTGTAAAAAAGAAGCTTTTATGTATCTACTGCCGTCCAGAAGTTTTGTTGGCGATTATACTCTGGAGCGTGCTACCCATCTGTTTAATATTTCCTTAAGTGTTCCCTCTAAGCTGTGCGCTCAAGCCGGCGCACACAGCTGTGCAGGCCTGCGCACACAGGTTAAAGTTGTGTGCACACAAAAATCCCCTGGAAGTGGTGCGGTGTTTAGCGCACAGAAAATATATTCATGCGCACACAGACAGTTTTAAATTAGAGGGAACATTGCTGTTGAGAGCAGTGCTTATTAGTAGAGATGTCTGAAACTCACCAGTTTCTTTGGATTTTTTTTTGGTTTTTGGATTCCCGGATCTCGGGAAAATCTCGAAGATCCAAAAAATGGAACTGATTTTCAACTATTATGGAATGTTTGATAATGTTCGGGCATTATCGAAAAAGAAGCCTCGAACGTCCGATAATCCTCGAAAATACGATCTGAGACTATTTTGAGGTTCCGATCGTATTTTCAAAGATTTTCCCATAATCGTCTACTTTCGATTTTCGATAATTGTCTACTTTCGATTTTCGATAATTGCCTACTTTCGATTTTCGATAATCATCTACTTTCGATTTTCGGTAATGGTCTACTTTCAATTTTCGATAATCGCCTACTTTCGATTTTCGATAATTGTCTGCTTTCGATTTTCGATAATTGTCTACTTTCGATTTTCGATAATTGTCTACTTTCAATTTTCGATAATTGTCTACTTTCGATTTTCGATAATTGTCTACTTTCAATTTTCGATAATTGTCTACTTTCGATTTTCGGTAATCGTCTACTTTTGCTTTTTGGTAATCGTCTACTTTCGATTTTCGATAATTGTCTACTTTCGAATTTCGATAATTGTCTACTTTCGATTTTCGTTAATTGTCTACTTTCGATTTTCGATAATCGTCTACTTTCGCTTTTCGGTAATCGTCTACTTTCGACTTTCGATAATCGTCTACTTTCGATTTTCTATAATTGTCTACTATCGATTGATAATCGTCTACTTTCGATTTTCTGTATTGTTCTTTCGATTTTCTATAATTGTCTACTTTCGCTTTTCGGTAATTGTCTACTTTCGATTTTCGGTAATTGTCTACTTTCGATTTTCGATAATCGTCTACTTTCGATTTTCTGTAATTGTCTACTTTCGATTTTCTGTAATTGTCTACTTTCGATTTTCTGTAATTGTCTACTTTTCGATTTTCTGTAATTGTCTACTTTTGATTTTCGATAATCGTCTACTTTCGCTTTTCGGTAATTGTCTACTTTTGATTTTCGGTAATTGTCTACTTTCGATTTTCGATAATTGTCTACTTTCGATTTTTGATTTTTGATAATCGTCTACTTTTGATTTTCTATAAAATCAAAAAATCCCGAAAGTTTTGTCGGGACTTCTAGACTTCCGTGTGTATGCGTTCCGTTGGGGGTCATTCGTTGATCCACCTGGCGGATCAGCGAACGACCTCTGACCGAACACATACACATGGACGATTCTTGCCCAAAACGGCGTTCGTCACGTGTAGCTCTCAACCGTCAGGGGTCGTTCCTCACTCGTAAATCGAGCGTGTGTAAGAAACCTTTACTGGTAAAATCAGATATTGATGGACCAATACACACATCCTATCACTGGCTGCTGGGGTTTCATTGTGATATTTATTTGTAATTACCAGCTGCCTATGGGCAGCTCAATGTCCTGTTAGATTTTTAAAATTTCACCCTGTTTTTGTAATGTGTAGTTTGTATTGGGTTGGCTTGTAAATAGGTTATACACTATTTATATAACTGCCTGCTTATTGGTCCAAAGGACACTAACACAAGTGAGTCCCTATTAAGTTTATTTAAAGGGGAAGCCAGCAGATTTCTCTGATTCAGTTTGGTGAATTTAACACATTTTGTAAGCTTATTATTATTATATACTTTATTAAGTATTCATTTTAAAAAAAACTCTTCTGGTTAATGAGTTAATGAGTTCTGGTTAATGAGTTAAAGTTCAGTGACATATAGTCGCTCCAGAGACATTTAACTATGAAACCCATATTAAGCTGGTAGGTAGAGTTTTAACGGAAGGCTGTGTGATCTAATAATGGGAGTTCAGTGTGGCAAAGCCATAATGGGAGGTCATGTTGGCACCGGATTTTATTACCAACCAGGATATACAGCTATTTATGGATGCAGCATCATCTAAGGGCTATGGGGCTTTCTGGAGAGAAGTGCTCGGCTGGTAGAGTGGGAAAAAGCAGGTTTGACAAAATTTGGTCCTTCCAGAATTTTTCCCAATGGGAGACCACAGTTGGCAAATAAAAGAACAATTGTTCAGGCCAGATAATATGATGGTGGTATATGTGAATAGTAACATCCAAGTCTCAGCTAGTTATAAAGTAGCGTTAGACATTTTGTTACACTCTTTACAATATAACTCAGGGTGTAAAGTAATCTATATTCCCGGGGCTGAGAATGCAACGGCTGGTTCTTCACCCCGGTTTTAGGTGAAACTGGAGTTAAAGTCAGATGCATGCCCGGCCTTCCTTTTGGATTTACTATGGACAGACTGGAATATTTACTGTTAACAGTTTATCGGATCCCAACTGGTCATCATATATAACTATATGGAAGGGAGTCATTTCACTCTGTTTCACTTCATTTTATTATTCAAGATCAATGTATTTATTTTCTGTGAATAGAAGCAGGTTAGTCAGTTCCATCTATATGGCAGAATGTAGCAGGTATTTCATTTTATCTGTAATTACAGGGAATTTCACCAAAAGCACGTTATTTAAATTAATGGTAAAGTGTCTGGCCAAGGTCAAGCAGTCATAGGATGGGAGACGACCAATTACTGGATTTGTTGTTGCATCTGATTAATGCTCTCCCTGTGGCCTGTCTTGGTAAATACTGTATATACTTGAGTATAAACCGAGGTTTTAGGGGGGGGGGAGTGCTTGCCACTGCAGATGTTTGGAAACTACAACTCCCAGCAACCAAACATCTGGAGTGCCAAGGAATAGGGGTTACTGTATGGAATTAATGTCCATTTAAAGGGCAACTAATGCCTCAAAACAAAACAGAATCAGAAGGAGGATGGTTGAAAAGATTGCCTTCTGATTCTGTATTGTTTTGAGGCTTTAGTTGTCCTTTAAATGGACCGCAGAATTCCCATACAGTAATCCCATATAGTAATAGCCATACTGGATTTGGTTATTACTGTATGGTACTAATGTATGGGAATTCTGCTGTCCATTTAAAGAGCAACTAAAGCCTCAAAGCAATACAGAATCATAAGGCAGTAGTGGTCATATTTTCTACCCTCAGTTTATACTCGGGTCAATCACTTTTACTCCTTTTTCTGGTAAAAATAGGTACCTCGGTTATACTGGGTCGGTTTATACATGAGTATATAGGTATGAAACGGTTATTCCAATTCCTGTGTCTTAGCTCCTCTTAGCAGTGAAGCAATTTTCCAATCTGGGTGCAGGTTTAGGATGTTACATTGATCTGGGGCAGATTAAAATAAATGTTAAGATCTTTGTAATTGAGTACTGCTTGACCCAAGGAAGTGTGAAGTTTATATCTCTAAAGGTTGTCTATAAAATGACATGTTAGTCCATATCAGTCTCACCATACACTACAGTACTCACCTTTTCACCATACGGCTACAGCAATCTTATACAATCTTTCTATAGAGACAAGACACATAGAGGGTTAATCCCTTGGTTTGGTCCAGTGGCTATTCCTGACATTTGCCACATATCGACTTTTCTTAAGTTTTCCCAAATTAGTTCATACTTACCTACTGTAGCTCTCTTTTCTTGCAGTAATGTTTAACACTTCAGTTCACAGTCCTTTAAGTATACGAGCAGCTACACAGGCTGCACTGTTGAGCTTGAGTAAGGAAGTGATTATGGAAATGGGCAGGTGGGTTTTGAGGAGGTACAGTTCACACAGATTTGGTTGTTTGGTCTTATAGTTGATTTGATACATTACAGGTTAATTTGTTAACTACAAGTTAGATAATAAGAGCTGAGAAATGTTCATATGGACTGAATCTCAGGCACGATAATTAGAAAGGAAAATGTATTAGATGAGTTAAGGGGTTAACATTGAAAAGACATTGTGATAGTGATTCCAAATACAGTATGTTGGTAGATCAAGGTTATCCAGGCTGGATTCCCTTACATTTAAAAGGAAATGACATACAGTATATGGGCCTACAATTGCCTTCATTTTGGAAATAGAAAAAGATCTGGCAGGGTTGTGCAGATACAAAGTTACCCATCAAATTGACCTTTTAGATAAATCCATGGAAAACTCATTATTGATGGGGGAAGGTCAGTCTTGAGCTGAGGGATCCGCCAAGACTGACGTAGAGGAAAGAAAAGAGTTTGGCAATGCGTCTTTCGCTGGGTTCATAGCAAAGGCTTCTATTTGGTGAAATGGAAAAGGGGAAGTCCGGCAGATCGCCAAAAAGGGTCTGGCCTAAAATCGGTTTGGTAAAGTTGGACGTTGTTAATTGAGCTACAATATAATGGCTTAGAAGCTATTTGTTAAAAAATTGTTAATTAATGCTGCAGCCTGATTTCACCACCTTAATATAGTGTCTGTGTGTTTATTATTATTGGGTTAGGTGAACTGTCAGAGGTCCATCCTCCACTGCCCATTGATTCGTTTCCTACATTAAATGAGGTGAAACACTTGCACTATTTTAATATTCTGTTATTGCTACTTTGCATAAATAAACTCCAATAAGTGTTTCTTGTGACTCCCTGTGTCTCCCGGTGATGAAATGTAGGGAACCCTCAGGTAGAAGGTGATTCTGCATCTTAGACATGTGATTGTGATGGTATTTTCTATTTTATCTTTGCCTTGTTGCTGTGCTCATTCCTGCCAGGGTATATGTCTTGTGAAATAAACCTCAGCTTGGTAGCAGAGTTTGGATGTGATTGGATAATCTATCTGTTGTATTCAGTTAGATCGCTAGTCATCCGACTGGCTTTCTCAATTGAGAATTCAGGCATACCATGAGTATGAGTCCATGCGCTTGAGTCCCATAGTCCCCCCGCAAAGGCTGAGGACATATGAGAAGATCACAAGAGATTTGATTCTTGATGTTTTTTTCAAAGTAAAAACTAAAGGGTAATCCAATTGGCAATATTCTAGTCATATTTTTATAGAGCAGATTTTTTGTTGAACTAGAAACATGATAAATTATGAGTATACTCGATTCATAGCAGTATAAAATGACTCTGTTGATCACTTTGCTACAGCAATATTTTCTTAGTGGATCCACCCTCTAAACAACATTCTCTAAATAGATTAAAGACCCTCCTATAGGCATTTTCCTTATGCTTACCTTAACCAAAAAGGTTTTTAAAGCTGCTTACAGACTCCTCCCTCACCGGCACTGGCACACCCCTCTGCTGCTGCTGAGAGCTGGATTTAAGCTTGCAAAGCAATAGAGTAGAAATGTTTGGGTACACCCGACAGGGATTGGCCATGACGTCAGTGTTGTGGCTTTTACTTATGGCCATTCCTGGAAGCTACCTACTCTGCAGAGAATGAGAGGAGAGGTCACAGTCTGTAATTAAATGTCCACTCTCCAAACTAACATTTAAATTTAACCTAATATCCTCCCAAACCTAGACCTTACTAGGTTAAAATCTTTGTGAGGCATCTAAGCATACTTACCAGCACTCGTTCCCTTGGCTTCTGCTGCTACTCCATGCCTTTTCTGTGCATGGCAGCAGCAGAAGGGGCTGGACCAGAAGCAGCATCAATGATTGGCTAAGATGCGGGTATACTTACAAGCCTCGCAGATAGATTCAACTTTTGCAAAGTCTAAGTTTGGGGAGGAAAATTAAGTTAAATTTAAGTTTTAGTTTGAGGGGGAGGACATGTAATTTAACTTTTCACACATCGTAAAGGTAAGTATAAGGGAAGGAGTCCTTAACCTATATAGAGAATGCTGTTTAGAGGGTGGAACTGGCATGTCCACCCCCCAAACTAAAATTGTCCCCACTGTGTTAAAAAATCCTTGGCTTACTCTTCTGCTCCATATGGTTGTCCTTCAGTGCTTGTTCAAAATTCCAGAAAGTGAAGAATAGGGGCTGTCTCTTTGTGATAAGGTATTTTTCCAATTCCTGTCCTCTTATAGGACACTGGCATGTGCAGGGGATCCTCATCCCCCTCCCACCCTCCCTGCTGCTTCCTTTTTAAAATGCACATAGCATAAGGGAACACCTCTCAACCCTGTTTAAAAAGTGCCCAGACATGTCCTTACAAACCATCGTTCCCTAAGCTCCTCTGAAGACCAGCAGCCGCATTCCATGATTGGCTAATCACAGAAGCAGTTGACGGTCCTGCCCCTTCTGATCTTCTGTTCCCAGAAGAAACAGAAGAGGCATGGCAGATGGAACAAAGGTGGGTAAGTACAATTCTAGGCACTTTTGAAACATTTTAATATAGCGATCAAGGTTGCATTATTTATTTTTTGGCAGAGCATTATGCAGTGTTTCTTTAGTGCACTGTCAGTATGTAAACATATTCTGAATCAGCTTTGCCCTAGAAGTTGATGTGAGCAGACTTCAGAAATTGTAAAATATTTCATCATATAACTGTAGGACAATAGTTTTCTCTATTTAGTAGACATTCTATTAATAATGTATACGCACAGTAAATTGATTTTTCATTCCTATTAAGCAGACTTCACAGGTATCTTTGACTTTAAGCAAGGCACAAAAAGTTCTACAGATAAAATATTTTCTTGCAAATAACATCTAATTTTAATATCAAATGACAAGAAATACTGTAAAAATAGGAGTCATTATTCTCAAGCCTGCCAATGTCTTCACTGCTCTGATTCATTCTACATGACAGCCCTTCTTATTGTGTCTAGAAAATATAACGCAACAGAGAGATCCTGACATTATTGGTAAAAAGTTTTATAGTTAGTTCTCTAAAAATTCCCTTTTTCTTTAGTTTTAGTTCTCGGAAAATACCCTAAAAGTTTTTTTTGTTGTTGTCTTAGGTAGAATAGAAGGATGGTCTTGCCCTTTAAAGTATTGCTAAAAACACAGTTTACTCAATGAATCATGCACTCTGTAGAAAATTAAAGGAAAATAATGGTTTAAAGGAGACACCAAAATCTTTAAACCCAGTTCTTTCCATTTAAAGGACAATTGTATGAAATAAACCCACCCTTCACCAATGAATAGTACTTAGGGTGAGGACCTAAACCACTAGGGCCTCACATAGCTGTTTAGGTCTTCACCCTGGGTACTATTCATTGGTGGGTCCTGTGGGAGGGTGGGTTAACGTCATTAAATTGCCCTTTAATGGCAACAACTGAACCGCTGGGTCATTACACCTAGGTTTGCAATCGTTTAGGAGAAATACTAACTTAAAGTCACGATCTGTCACGATCTGCAAGAAGCACATATTCCAATTGGGGGCAGATGGACGAGTATTTCTCGTGAAAGAGCAATTGTGGTCTCTGGACAAGCTAGGATGAAATAAAAAACCTGTAGTCTTCCTTTCCATATGAGCCCAGGGTCTAATCTCTGGCTGCAGCCTGTGAGAAATTATATTGCTGAGAACATCACCTGTCCCTCTGCCTCAGAACTCAGGACAACTAAAATGAAAAAACACCTCAAGCTAGAAACAAAGTACATATTGCATTTTATGCAATGCAACATCTCAGAGTGATGTCAGCCCAGCGACACTGAAGATATGTGGTTTTAAAGTTGTCCCATGGGGGCTGCCATCTTGGCTCCTCCTACTGTACCCACTGGGTATCGCAATGCCCAATAGCCATGCCTTAGGTACTGAGGATAAATAGCACTCAAAACTCATTAACATGTCACCTATATTCGATTAGAAATAGCAATGCACTTTTTATGTGCACTAAAACTGTTCATATAGATTTGAAAAGAGCAAGTTTGCTAAATCCTGTTTAAATTGAACATTTATAAAGTATAGTTATGGTTGCTTGTTTTTTCTACTAGGTAAGCTGAACAAAACAAAGTTTGAGGCACTTGTTTTCTGTGTTGCAGGTTAATACATACCCTGCAACAATTACCTTTAAAATGTGCTGAAATGTCTGTAGCACAGTAATTATTTTATTTCCTCTCTTTAAATGGTATTTCAGGATAGTAAACATTTTAGCGGACCCTTCACAGCTCATTGTTTAGTTTTTAAGGGGAGTTGTGTGTGTGTGTGTGTGTAGATGTGTATGTTAAAGGCTAAATGATGTCAAATTAATATCACATATTCTGCAACATATTCAATATTGTACATACTGTCCAATAAAGGTACATTTATAGAAAAAACATAGTGCAGAGTTGGGGAGGGGGGGGGGGGTAATGAAGTTAACCTGATCTTAGCACAGCTCTGTTACAATGCATATTGTCACCTTATTAAAGTGAAGTGTCGAGGGTATTCAGTCAGATCACCCATTTACTTGTTTAATCATTTAGGGCAGAAGTTAATATGTCCCACACTACTTCATTCCCTACACTACTTCATTGTACTGGTTGATGGTGTTAACTTCACCTCCCAACATCTCTTACTGGACACTTATTAAGTGTTACCAAAACGCATCTTTCAGGGCAAGCAAACATAAATATGTTAGGAGAACACTAATCTGGTAAGGAATGCTGAAAATTGTAGTTCAGCATATTAACTAGGGTAATTTTAATGCAGTGTGGTTTCAGTAATAATAAGTTCATATTTGTTGCCAAATTGCTGAACTAGATCCCACCACCCTTTACCACCTGATTAAAGGCATAATTATTTATTTTGTTATGCAAACTCTCCACAATTCCCCTTAAAATAGGTACACTATTGAGAAATGCATTGCACAGATCTGTGCTGAGATCAGATTTACTGCATTATCCTCCATCTGCGGCTCTTCACAAAGTTGTTTCTGTAAGTGTAACTATTAAAGGGGAATGTTACAGGGTATGTTATAGTATAATGATAGTATATAATGGTATGGTAATAATAATAGCTATCCTCAAACATTCCTTTTAAATAGGGACACTATAGAGAAATACATTGCACAGAGCTGTGCTAAGATCGAGTTCACTAATCTTATCACGTAGGAAGTCTGATCTGACACTTACGTATTGATGGACAGCGATTCACACACGCCTACAGGGATTAGCTGTTTATCTAATTTCTATCCCCTCTAATAATTGCAAGAGGTATGTTGAAGGGGTACACATAGGTGAGGTGGCTGCACAGAAAACATACAGTTTGTAGTTTTGGGCATATAAGGAGAAAGATCAAATAAAATAATGGTTAATATCAGTTTAAATACTAATAAAAAACATATATTAAATAATAAAAAAAAAAAACAAATGTGTCAATCTGGCATTATTTTTTGAGAAGTCAAGCATTCTCAGTAATCACTATGAGCCAGCATGGAAGAGGGAATTCCCATTATGCAATGACACGTACCAACTGTCTACTTATACAGTATAGCAAAACTGCACACACGCAGAAGTTTAAGAACTAATGGGGCCCATACAAGCACACCAATCCCGGTCGGACAATATAGGGATACCCCGATATCGCATGATCGTCGGTTTGTTGTAGAACGATCGTCGTACGATGGGAAATTTTAATTGTTTGATCGTTTCTGGGATTTGTTGGTGTATGGTTCTATAAGGCACTGAATTTTCGATAAATAGTATGTGGTATTTTCCATAATTTTCAAAAATAGCCTTGAATGTTCAATTTTCGAAAATATGATCGAAACTTGAAAATGGTCTCCGATCGCATTTTTGATAATTTTCGAACGTTCGAGGCTATTTTTAAAATAGCCCCGTACTTTTAAAAATAATCGAAAATGTCTTCCAAAGTACCAAAATCCAGAGGATTCGTCTGTATTCGGACAGATCTTTTTGGATTTTGGAACCGAGGGGTAGCATGTCGGATCCGGGTTTGTGTCAAACCCGGATCCCAACTCTATTAGCATGGATATATGGATATATAGTTGGGAAGGATTATGGTTTCCAGTAATAGGTAATTAAAAAAAAAAAAAAATCAAATTAGATGACATATATCGTGGTATTCATAGAACTGAATACCACAGATATACCATGATCTGAACGAATGAAATTACAGATATACCATGACCTGGATTAATGAATATTACAGATATACCATGACCTGGATGAATGAATATTAAAGCTATACCATGACCTGGATGGATGAAATTACAGATATACCATGACCTGGATTATGAATAATTACAGATATAGCGACCTGGATTAATGAATATTACATATACCATGACCTGGATGAATGAATATACAGCTATACCATGACCTGGATGGATGAGCATTACAGATATACCATGACTATACTATGACTTGGTGAATGAATATATCAGATATACCAAGACCTGTATGAATGAATATTACAAATAAATACATGACCTGGAGAATTAATATTACAGATATACCATGACCTGGATGAATAAATATACAGCTATACCATGACCTGGATGGATGAATATTACAGATATACCAGACTATACAATGACTTGGTGTGAATGAATATATCAGATATACCACGAGTTGAATGAATGAATGAATATATCGATATACCATGACCTGGATGAATAAATATTACAGCTATACACATGACTGGATGGAGGAATATTACAGATATACCATGACTATACAATCATTGGTGAATGAATATATCAGATATACCATGAGCTGAATGAATGAATGAATATTACAGAAATAGCATGACCTGGATGAATGAATATATCAGATATACCATGAGCTGAATGAATGATGAATGATGAAGAATATTGCAGAAATAGCATGACCTGGATGAATAAATATTACAGATATACCATGACTAGAGATGTCGAACTTCGCAAAATCCGGTGCCCCTCGAGGATCTGCGAATTTTCGGAAAAATTCGAAAATCCGCGAGCAGACCCATTAAAACCACTAAAATGAAAAAATCCTTGAAAATACGAAAAAAATCCTCGGAATTTCGGAAACGTTCAAATACACATTTTCATGCATTTTTGAAAATACGTGAAATCCGCGTAATTTCGTAAATTTTCGAAAATATGGGTTTTCCATGCATTTTCGAGAATACGAGAAATCCTCGTAATTTGGAAAAATTTCAAAAATGCGGTTCAGAAAACTCGGAAGGCAGAAGAAACCGGAAAATATGCGATATCCGCCGTTCGCGAACGAGGTAAATCCACCGCGGATTCGGGTTCGGATCGCGAACTGGGCCATCACTAACCATGACCTGGATGAATGAATTTTACAGATATACCATGACCTGGATGAATGAAATTACAGATATACCATGATCTGGATGAATGAATATTACAGATATACCATGACCTGGAGAATGAATATTACAGATATACCATGACCTGATGAATGAATATTACAGATATACCATAACCTGGATGAATGATATAGTATCTCCATGACCTGAAGGATGAAAATTACAGATATACCATGAACTGGATGAATTAATTTACAGATATACCATGACCTGGATGGATGAATATTACAGATATACCATGACCTGGATGGATGAATATACAGATATACCATGAACTGGATGAATAATTTACACGATATACCATGACCTAGATGATGAGAACCTTCACATGCAGATGCCATTTACCACTATGATTGAGTAATTTCCAGTCTAACCTTCTAGTTAGAGAAATGATCCCTTAGAAATATACTGCATGTTATCAGAATTGGCATAACAAAACCAGGAAAACGTTTGGTGTGAAAAGTAACAATTCTCTTACTGAAATCCATCATATATCTGGTGCGTTGATTTTGGGCATGAAATCAATGGATGAAAAAAAGGTTTCTTTCTGCCAAGTAGCATCATAGTTTAATCCTTCACTTTATTGACAGCAATGAATAATTTGTCCCCTTAACCCTTAAAAATCTGTTAAAAACCTGGTCCCCTGGGGGGGGTAATGAAGTTAACTGATCTTAGCACAGCTCTGTACAATGCATTTGTCACCTTATTAAAGTGAATGTTCGAGGGTATTCAGTCAGATCACCCATTTACTTGTTTAATCATTTAGGGCAGAAGTTATATGTCCCTACAATACTTCATTCCCTACACTACTTCATTGTACTGGTTGATGGTTGAACTTCACCTCCAACATCTCTTACTGGACACTTATTTAAGTGTTACCAAAATCGCATCTTTCAGGGCAAGCAACAATAAATATGGTAGGAGAACACATATCTGGTAAGGAATGCTGAAAATTGTAGTTCAGCTATTAAATAGGGTAATTTTAATGCATTGTTGGTTTCAGTAATTAATAAGTTCATATTTGTTGCCAATTGCTGAACTAGATCCCACCACCCTTTACCACCTGATTAAAGGATAATTATTTATTTGTTATGCAAACCTCAACATTCCCCTTAAAATAGGTACACTATTGAGAAATGCATTGCACAGATCTGTGCTGAGATCAGATTTACTGCATTATCCTCCATCTGCGGCTCTTCACAAAGTTGTTTCTGTAAGTGTAACTATTAAAGGGGAATGTTACAGGGTATGTTATAGTATAATGATAGTATATAATGGTATGGTAATATATAATAGCCTATCCTCAAACATTCCCTTTTAAATAGGGACACTATAGAGAAATACATTGCACAGAGCTGTGCTAAGATCGAGTTCACTAATCTTATCACGTAGGGAAGTCTGATCTGACACTTTACGTATTGATGGACAGCGATTCACACAGCCTACAGGGATTAGCTGTTTATCTAATTTCTATCCCCCTCTAATAATTGCAAGAGGTATGTTGAAGGGGTACACATAGGTGAGGTGGCTGCACAGAAAACATACAGTTTTGTAGTTTTGGGCATATAAGGAGAAAGATCAAATAAAATAATAGGTTAATATCAGTTTAAAATACTAATAAAAAACATATTAAATAAAAAAAAAAAAACAAATGTGTCAATCTGGCATTATTTTTTGAGAAGTCAAGCATTCTCAGTAATCACTATGAGCCAGCATTGGAAGAGGGAATTTCCCATTATGCAACTGACACGTACCAACTGTCACTTATCACAGTTATAGCAAAACTGCACACACGCAGAAGTTTAAGATACTAATGGGGCCCATACAAGCACACCAATCCCGGTCGGACAATATAGGGATACCCCGATATCGCATGATCGTCGGTTTGTGTATGAACGATCGTCGTACGATGGGAAATTTTAATTGTTTGATCGTTCATCTGGGATTTGTTGGTGTATGGTTCTATAAGGCACTGAATTTTCGATAAATAGTATGTGGCTATTTTCGATAATTTTCAAAAATAGCCTTGAATGTTCAATTTTCGAAAATATGATCGAAACTTGAAAATGGTCTCCGATCGCATTTTTGATAATTTTCGAACGTTCGAGGCTATTTTTGAAAATAGCCCCGTACTTTTAAAAATAATCGAAAATGTCTTCCAAAGTACCAAAATCCAGAGGATTCGTCTGTATTCGGACAGATCTTTTGGATTTTGGAACCGAGGGGTAGCATGTCGGATCCGGGTTTGTGTCAAACCCGGATCCCAACTCTATTTAGCATGGATATATATGGATATATAGTTGGGAAGGATTATGGTTTCCAGTAATAGGTAATTAAAAAAAAAAAAAATCAAATTAGATGACATATATCTGTGGTATTCAGTTAGAACTGAATACCACAGATATACCATGATCTGAACGAATGAATATTACAGATATACCATGACCTGGATTAATGAATATTACAGATATACCATGACCTGGATGAATGAATATTAAAGCTATACCATGACCTGGATGGATGAATATTACAGATATACCATGACCTGGATTAATGAATATTACAGATATAGCATGACCTGGATTAATGAATATTACAGATATACCATGACCTGGATGAATGAATATTACAGCTATACCATGACCTGGATGGATGAGCATTACAGATATACCATGACTATACTATGACTTGGTGACTGAATATATCAGATATACCAAGACCTGTATGAATGAATATTACAAATAAATACATGACCTGGATGAATTAATATTACAGATATACCATGACCTGGATGAATAAATATTACAGCTATACCATGACCTGGATGGATGAATATTACAGATATACCATGACTATACAATGACTTGGTGAATGAATATATCAGATATACCACGAGTTGAATGAATGAATGAATATATCAGATATACCATGACCTGGATGAATAAATATTACAGCTATACCATGACCTGGATGGAGGAATATTACAGATATACCATGACTATACAATGACTTGGTGAATGAATATATCAGATATACCATGAGCTGAATGAATGAATGAATATTACAGAAATAGCATGACCTGGATGAATGAATATATCAGATATACCATGAGCTGAATGAATGAATGAATGAATATTGCAGAAATAGCATGACCTGGATGAATAAATATTACAGATATACCATGACTAGAGATGTCCGAACTTCGCAAAATCCGGTCCCCTCGAGGATCTGCGAATTTTCGGAAAAATTCGAAAATCCGCGAGCAGACCCATTAAAACCCACTAAAATGAAAAAATCCTTGAAAATACGAAAAAATCCTCGTAATTTCGGAAACGTTCGAAAATACACATTTTCATGCATTTTTGAAAATACGTGAAATCCGCGTAATTTCGTAAATTTTCGAAAATATGGGTTTTCCATGCATTTTCGAGAATACGAGAAATCCTCGTAATTTGGAAAATTTTCAAAAATGCGGTTCAGAAAACTTCGGAAGGCAGAAAACCGGAAAATCCGCGATATCCGCCGTTCGCGAACGAGGTAAATCCACCGCGGATTCGGGTTCGGATCCGCGAACTGGGCCATCACTAACCATGACCTGGATGAATGAATTTTACAGATATACCATGACCTGGATGAATGAATATTACAGATATACCATGATCTGGATGAATGAATATTACAGATATACCATGACCTGGATGAATGAATATTACAGATATACCATGACCTGGATGAATGAATATTACAGATATACCATAACCTGGATGAATGAATATATCAGATATACCATGACCTGAATGGATGAAAATTACAGATATACCATGAACTGGATGAATTAATTTTACAGATATACCATGACCTGGATGGATGAATATTACAGATATACCATGACCTGGATGGATGAATATTACAGATATACCATGAACTGGATGAATTAATTTTACAGATATACCATGACCTAGATGAATGAGAACCTTCACATGCAGATGCCATTTACCACTATGATTGAGTAATTTCCAGTCTAACCTTCTAGTTAGAGAAATGATCCCTTAGAAATATACTGCATGTTATCAGAATTGGCATAACAAAACCAGGAAAACGTTTGGTGTGACAAAGTAACAATTTGCTCTTTACTGAAATCCATCATATATCTGGTGCGTTGATTTTGGGCATGAAATCAATGGTATGAAAAAAAGGTTTCTTTCTGCCAAGTAAGCATCATAGTTTAATCCTTCACTTTATTGACAGCAATGAATAATTTGTCCCCTTAACCCTTAAAAATCTGTTAAAAACCTGGTCCCCTGGGGGGGGGTAATGAAGTTAACCTGATCTTAGCACAGCTCTGTACAATGCATTTGTCACCTTATTAAAGTGAATGTTCGAGGGTATTCAGTCAGATCACCCATTTACTTGTTTAATCATTTAGGGCAGAAGTTAATATGTCCCTACACTACTTCATTCCCTACACTACTTCATTGTACTGGTTGATGGTTGAACTTCACCTCCCAACATCTCTTACTGGACACTTATTTAAGTGTTACCAAAATCGCATCTTTCAGGGCAAGCAACAATAAATATGTTAGGAGAACACTATATCTGGTAAGGAATGCTGAAAATTGTAGTTCAGCTATTAACTAGGGTAATTTTAATGCATTGTTGGTTTCAGTAATTAATAAGTTCATATTTGTTGCCAAATTGCTGAACTAGATCCCACCACCCTTTACCACCTGATTAAAGGCATAATTATTTATTTTGTTATGCAAACTCTCCAACATTCCCCTTTAATCGTCTACTTTCGATTTTCTGTAATTGTCTACTTTCGATTTTCTATAATTGTCTACTTTCGCTTTTCGGTAATTGTCTACTTTCGATTTTCGGTAATTGTCTACTTTCGATTTTCGATAATCGTCTACTTTCGATTTTCTGTAATTGTCTACTTTCGATTTTCTGTAATTGTCTACTTTCGATTTTCTGTAATTGTCTACTTTTCGATTTTCTGTAATTGTCTACTTTTGATTTTCGATAATCGTCTACTTTCGCTTTTCGGTAATTGTCTACTTTTGATTTTCGGTAATTGTCTACTTTCGATTTTCGATAATTGTCTACTTTCGATTTTTGATTTTTGATAATCGTCTACTTTTGATTTTCTATAAAATCAAAAAATCCCGAAAGTTTTGTCGGGACTTCTAGACTTCCGTGTGTATGCGTTCCGTTGGGGGTCATTCGTTGATCCACCTGGCGGATCAGCGAACGACCTCTGACCGAACACATACACATGGACGATTCTTGCCCAAAACGGCGTTCGTCACGTGTAGCTCTCAACCGTCAGGGGTCGTTCCTCACTCGTAAATCGAGCGTGTGTAAGAAACCTTTACTGGTAAAATCAGATATTGATGGACCAATACACACATCCTATCACTGGCTGCTGGGGTTTCATTGTGATATTTATTTGTAATTACCAGCTGCCTATGGGCAGCTCAATGTCCTGTTAGATTTTTAAAATTTCACCCTGTTTTTGTAATGTGTAGTTTGTATTGGGTTGGCTTGTAAATAGGTTATACACTATTTATATAACTGCCTGCTTATTGGTCCAAAGGACACTAACACAAGTGAGTCCCTATTAAGTTTATTTAAAGGGGAAGCCAGCAGATTTCTCTGATTCAGTTTGGTGAATTTAACACATTTTGTAAGCTTATTATTATTATATACTTTATTAAGTATTCATTTTAAAAAAAACTCTTCTGGTTAATGAGTTAATGAGTTCTGGTTAATGAGTTAAAGTTCAGTGACATATAGTCGCTCCAGAGACATTTAACTATGAAACCCATATTAAGCTGGTAGGTAGAGTTTTAACGGAAGGCTGTGTGATCTAATAATGGGAGTTCAGTGTGGCAAAGCCATAATGGGAGGTCATGTTGGCACCGGATTTTATTACCAACCAGGATATACAGCTATTTATGGATGCAGCATCATCTAAGGGCTATGGGGCTTTCTGGAGAGAAGTGCTCGGCTGGTAGAGTGGGAAAAAGCAGGTTTGACAAAATTTGGTCCTTCCAGAATTTTTCCCAATGGGAGACCACAGTTGGCAAATAAAAGAACAATTGTTCAGGCCAGATAATATGATGGTGGTATATGTGAATAGTAACATCCAAGTCTCAGCTAGTTATAAAGTAGCGTTAGACATTTTGTTACACTCTTTACAATATAACTCAGGGTGTAAAGTAATCTATATTCCCGGGGCTGAGAATGCAACGGCTGGTTCTTCACCCCGGTTTTAGGTGAAACTGGAGTTAAAGTCAGATGCATGCCCGGCCTTCCTTTTGGATTTACTATGGACAGACTGGAATATTTACTGTTAACAGTTTATCGGATCCCAACTGGTCATCATATATAACTATATGGAAGGGAGTCATTTCACTCTGTTTCACTTCATTTTATTATTCAAGATCAATGTATTTATTTTCTGTGAATAGAAGCAGGTTAGTCAGTTCCATCTATATGGCAGAATGTAGCAGGTATTTCATTTTATCTGTAATTACAGGGAATTTCACCAAAAGCACGTTATTTAAATTAATGGTAAAGTGTCTGGCCAAGGTCAAGCAGTCATAGGATGGGAGACGACCAATTACTGGATTTGTTGTTGCATCTGATTAATGCTCTCCCTGTGGCCTGTCTTGGTAAATACTGTATATACTTGAGTATAAACCGAGGTTTTAGGGGGGGGGGAGTGCTTGCCACTGCAGATGTTTGGAAACTACAACTCCCAGCAACCAAACATCTGGAGTGCCAAGGAATAGGGGTTACTGTATGGAATTAATGTCCATTTAAAGGGCAACTAATGCCTCAAAACAAAACAGAATCAGAAGGAGGATGGTTGAAAAGATTGCCTTCTGATTCTGTATTGTTTTGAGGCTTTAGTTGTCCTTTAAATGGACCGCAGAATTCCCATACAGTAATCCCATATAGTAATAGCCATACTGGATTTGGTTATTACTGTATGGTACTAATGTATGGGAATTCTGCTGTCCATTTAAAGAGCAACTAAAGCCTCAAAGCAATACAGAATCATAAGGCAGTAGTGGTCATATTTTCTACCCTCGGTTTATACTCGGGTCAATCACTTTTACTCCTTTTTCTGGTAAAAATAGGTACCTCGGTTATACTGGGTCGGTTTATACATGAGTATATAGGTATGAAACGGTTATTCCAATTCCTGTGTCTTAGCTCCTCTTAGCAGTGAAGCAATTTTCCAATCTGGGTGCAGGTTTAGGATGTTACATTGATCTGGGGCAGATTAAAATAAATGTTAAGATCTTTGTAATTGAGTACTGCTTGACCCAAGGAAGTGTGAAGTTTATATCTCTAAAGGTTGTCTATAAAATGACATGTTAGTCCATATCAGTCTCACCATACACTACAGTACTCACCTTTTCACCATACGGCTACAGCAATCTTATACAATCTTTCTATAGAGACAAGACACATAGAGGGTTAATCCCTTGGTTTGGTCCAGTGGCTATTCCTGACATTTGCCACATATCGACTTTTCTTAAGTTTTCCCAAATTAGTTCATACTTACCTACTGTAGCTCTCTTTTCTTGCAGTAATGTTTAACACTTCAGTTCACAGTCCTTTAAGTATACGAGCAGCTACACAGGCTGCACTGTTGAGCTTGAGTAAGGAAGTGATTATGGAAATGGGCAGGTGGGTTTTGAGGAGGTACAGTTCACACAGATTTGGTTGTTTGGTCTTATAGTTGATTTGATACATTACAGGTTAATTTGTTAACTACAAGTTAGATAATAAGAGCTGAGAAATGTTCATATGGACTGAATCTCAGGCACGATAATTAGAAAGGAAAATGTATTAGATGAGTTAAGGGGTTAACATTGAAAAGACATTGTGATAGTGATTCCAAATACAGTATGTTGGTAGATCAAGGTTATCCAGGCTGGATTCCCTTACATTTAAAAGGAAATGACATACAGTATATGGGCCTACAATTGCCTTCATTTTGGAAATAGAAAAAGATCTGGCAGGGTTGTGCAGATACAAAGTTACCCATCAAATTGACCTTTTAGATAAATCCATGGAAAACTCATTATTGATGGGGGAAGGTCAGTCTTGAGCTGAGGGATCCGCCAAGACTGACGTAGAGGAAAGAAAAGAGTTTGGCAATGCGCCTTTCGCTGGGTTCATAGCAAAGGCTTCTATTTGGTGAAATGGAAAAGGGGAAGTCCGGCAGATCGCCAAAAAGGGTCTGGCCTAAAATCGGTTTGGTAAAGTTGGACGTTGTTAATTGAGCTACAATATAATGGCTTAGAAGCTATTTGTTAAAAAATTGTTAATTAATGCTGCAGCCTGATTTCACCACCTTAATATAGTGTCTGTGTGTTTATTATTATTGGGTTAGGTGAACTGTCAGAGGTCCATCCTCCACTGCCCATTGATTCGTTTCCTACATTAAATGAGGTGAAACACTTGCACTATTTTAATATTCTGTTATTGCTACTTTGCATAAATAAACTCCAATAAGTGTTTCTTGTGACTCCCTGTGTCTCCCGGTGATGAAATGTAGGGAACCCTCAGGTAGAAGGTGATTCTGCATCTTAGACATGTGATTGTGATGGTATTTTCTATTTTATCTTTGCCTTGTTGCTGTGCTCATTCCTGCCAGGGTATATGTCTTGTGAAATAAACCTCAGCTTGGTAGCAGAGTTTGGATGTGATTGGATAATCTATCTGTTGTATTCAGTTAGATCGCTAGTCATCCGACTGGCTTTCTCAATTGAGAATTCAGGCATACCATGAGTATGAGTCCATGCGCTTGAGTCCCATAGTCCCCCCGCAAAGGCTGAGGACATATGAGAAGATCACAAGAGATTTGATTCTTGATGTTTTTTTCAAAGTAAAAACTAAAGGGTAATCCAATTGGCAATATTCTAGTCATATTTTTATAGAGCAGATTTTTTGTTGAACTAGAAACATGATAAATTATGAGTATACTCGATTCATAGCAGTATAAAATGACTCTGTTGATCACTTTGCTACAGCAATATTTTCTTAGTGGATCCACCCTCTAAACAACATTCTCTAAATAGATTAAAGACCCTCCTATAGGCATTTTCCTTATGCTTACCTTAACCAAAAAGGTTTTTAAAGCTGCTTACAGACTCCTCCCTCACCGGCACTGGCACACCCCTCTGCTGCTGCTGAGAGCTGGATTTAAGCTTGCAAAGCAATAGAGTAGAAATGTTTGGGTACACCCGACAGGGATTGGCCATGACGTCAGTGTTGTGGCTTTTACTTATGGCCATTCCTGGAAGCTATCTACTCTGCAGAGAATGAGAGGAGAGGTCACAGTCTGTAATTAAATGTCCACTCTCCAAACTAACATTTAAATTTAACCTAATATCCTCCCAAACCTAGACCTTACTAGGTTAAAATCTTTGTGAGGCATCTAAGCATACTTACCAGCACTCGTTCCCTTGGCTTCTGCTGCTACTCCATGCCTTTTCTGTGCATGGCAGCAGCAGAAGGGGCTGGACCAGAAGCAGCATCAATGATTGGCTAAGATGCGGGTATACTTACAAGCCTCGCAGATAGATTCAACTTTTGCAAAGTCTAAGTTTGGGGAGGAAAATTAAGTTAAATTTAAGTTTTAGTTTGAGGGGGAGGACATGTAATTTAACTTTTCACACATCGTAAAGGTAAGTATAAGGGAAGGAGTCCTTAACCTATATAGAGAATGCTGTTTAGAGGGTGGAACTGGCATGTCCACCCCCCAAACTAAAATTGTCCCCACTGTGTTAAAAAATCCTTGGCTTACTCTTCTGCTCCATATGGTTGTCCTTCAGTGCTTGTTCAAAATTCCAGAAAGTGAAGAATAGGGGCTGTCTCTTTGTGATAAGGTATTTTTCCAATTCCTGTCCTCTTATAGGACACTGGCATGTGCAGGGGATCCTCATCCCCCTCCCACCCTCCCTGCTGCTTCCTTTTTAAAATGCACATAGCATAAGGGAACACCTCTCAACCCTGTTTAAAAAGTGCCCAGACATGTCCTTACAAACCATCGTTCCCTAAGCTCCTCTGAAGACCAGCAGCCGCATTCCATGATTGGCTAATCACAGAAGCAGTTGACGGTCCTGCCCCTTCTGATCTTCTGTTCCCAGAAGAAACAGAAGAGGCATGGCAGATGGAACAAAGGTGGGTAAGTACAATTCTAGGCACTTTTGAAACATTTTAATATAGCGATCAAGGTTGCATTATTTATTTTTTGGCAGAGCATTATGCAGTGTTTCTTTAGTGCACTGTCAGTATGTAAACATATTCTGAATCAGCTTTGCCCTAGAAGTTGATGTGAGCAGACTTCAGAAATTGTAAAATATTTCATCATATAACTGTAGGACAATAGTTTTCTCTATTTAGTAGACATTCTATTAATAATGTATACGCACAGTAAATTGATTTTTCATTCCTATTAAGCAGACTTCACAGGTATCTTTGACTTTAAGCAAGGCACAAAAAGTTCTACAGATAAAATATTTTCTTGCAAATAACATCTAATTTTAATATCAAATGACAAGAAATACTGTAAAAATAGGAGTCATTATTCTCAAGCCTGCCAATGTCTTCACTGCTCTGATTCATTCTACATGACAGCCCTTCTTATTGTGTCTAGAAAATATAACGCAACAGAGAGATCCTGACATTATTGGTAAAAAGTTTTATAGTTAGTTCTCTAAAAATTCCCTTTTTCTTTAGTTTTAGTTCTCGGAAAATACCCTAAAAGTTTTTTTTGTTGTTGTCTTAGGTAGAATAGAAGGATGGTCTTGCCCTTTAAAGTATTGCTAAAAACACAGTTTACTCAATGAATCATGCACTCTGTAGAAAATTAAAGGAAAATAATGGTTTAAAGGAGACACCAAAATCTTTAAACCCAGTTCTTTCCATTTAAAGGACAATTGTATGAAATAAACCCACCCTTCACCAATGAATAGTACTTAGGGTGAGGACCTAAACCACTAGGGCCTCACATAGCTGTTTAGGTCTTCACCCTGGGTACTATTCATTGGTGGGTCCTGTGGGAGGGTGGGTTAACGTCATTAAATTGCCCTTTAATGTACTCAGGTTGAACAACTGAACCGCTGGGTCATTACACCTAGGTTTGCAATCGTTTAGGAGAAATACTAACTTAAAGTCACGATCTGTCACGATCTGCAAGAAGCACATATTCCAATTGGGGGCAGATGGACGAGTATTTCTCGTGAAAGAGCAATTGTGGTCTCTGGACAAGCTAGGATGAAATAAAAAACCTGTAGTCTTCCTTTCCATATGAGCCCAGGGTCTAATCTCTGGCTGCAGCCTGTGAGAAATTATATTGCTGAGAACATCACCTGTCCCTCTGCCTCAGAACTCAGGACAACTAAAATGAAAAAACACCTCAAGCTAGAAACAAAGTACATATTGCATTTTATGCAATGCAACATCTCAGAGTGATGTCAGCCCAGCGACACTGAAGATATGTGGTTTTAAAGTTGTCCCATGGGGGCTGCCATCTTGGCTCCTCCTACTGTACCCACTGGGTATCGCAATGCCCAATAGCCATGCCTTAGGTACTGAGGATAAATAGCACTCAAAACTCATTAACATGTCACCTATATTCGATTAGAAATAGCAATGCACTTTTTATGTGCACTAAAACTGTTCATATAGATTTGAAAAGAGCAAGTTTGCTAAATCCTGTTTAAATTGAACATTTATAAAGTATAGTTATGGTTGCTTGTTTTTTCTACTAGGTAAGCTGAACAAAACAAAGTTTGAGGCACTTGTTTTCTGTGTTGCAGGTTAATACATACCCTGCAACAATTACCTTTAAAATGTGCTGAAATGTCTGTAGCACAGTAATTATTTTATTTCCTCTCTTTAAATGGTATTTCAGGATAGTAAACATTTTAGCGGACCCTTCACAGCTCATTGTTTAGTTTTTAAGGGGAGTTGTGTGTGTGTGTGTGTGTAGATGTGTATGTTAAAGGCTAAATGATGTCAAATTAATATCACATATTCTGCAACATATTCAATATTGTACATACTGTCCAATAAAGGTACATTTATAGAAAAAACATAGTGCAGAGTTGGGGAGGGGGGGGGGGGTAATGAAGTTAACCTGATCTTAGCACAGCTCTGTACAAAAAATAGGTCACTATTGAGAAATGCATTGCACAGATCTGTGCTGAGATCAGATTTACTGCATAATCCTCCATCTGCGGCTCTTCACAAGTTCTTTCGTAAGTGTAACTATTAAAGGGGAATGTTACAGGGTATGTATAGTATAATGATAGTATATAATGGTATGGTAATATATAATAGCCTATCCTCAACTTCCCTTTTAAATAGGGCACTATAGAGAAATACATGCCAGAGCTGTGCTAAGATCGAGTTCACTAATCTTATCACGTAGGGAAGTCTGATCTACACTTTACGTATTGATGGACAGCGATTCCACACAGCCTACAGGGATTAGCTGTTTATCTAATTTCTATCCCCCTCTAATATTGCAAGAGGTATGTTGAAGGGGTACACTAGGTGAGGTGGCTGCACAGAAAACATACAGTTTTGTAGTTTTGGGCATATAAGGAGAAAGATCAAATAAAATAATAGGTTAATATCAGTTTAAAATACTAATAAAAAAACATATTAAATTAAAAAAAAAAACAAATGTGTCAATCTGGCATTATTTTTTGAGAAGTCAAGCATTCTCAGTAATCACTATGAGCCAGCATTGGAAGAGGGAATTTCCCATTATGCAACTGACACGTACCAACTGTCACTTACACAGTTATATGCAAAACTGCACACACCAGAAGTTTAAGATACTAATGGGGCCCATACAAGCACACCAATCCCGGTCGAACAATATAGGGATACCCGATATCGCATGATCGTCGTTTGTGTATGAACGATCGTCGTACGATGGGAAATTTTAATTGTTTGATCGTTCATCTGGGATTTGTTGGTGTATGGTTCTATAAGGCACTGAATTTTCGATAAATAGTATGTGGCTATTTTCGATAATTTTCAAAAATAGCCTTGAATGTTCAATTTTTGAAATATGATCGAAACTTGAAAATGGTCTCCGATCGCATTTTCGATAATTTTCGAACGTTCGAGGCTATTTTTGAAAATAGCCCCGTACTTTTAAAAATAATCGAAAATTTCTTCCAAGTACCAAAATCCAAGGATTCGTCTGTATTCGGACAGATCTTTTGGATTTTGGAACCGAGGGGTAGCATGTCGGATCCGGGTTTGTGTCAAACCCGGATCCCAACTCTATTTAGCATGGATATATATGGATATATAGTTGGAGGATTATGGTTTCCAGTATAGGAATTAAAAAAAAAAAAAATCAATAGATGACATATATCTGTGGTATTCAGTTAGAACTGAATACCACAATATACCATGATCTGAACGAATGAATATTACAGATATACCATGACCTGGATTAATGAATATTACAGATATACCATGACCTGGTGATGAATATTAAAGCTATACCATGACCTGGATGGATGAATATTACAGATATACCATGACCTGGATTAATGAATATTACAGATATGCATGACCTGATTAATGAATTTTACAGATATCCATGACCTGGATGAATGAATATTACAGCTATACCATGACCTGATATGAGCATTACAGATATACCATGCTATACTATGACTTGGTGACTGAAATATATAACAAGATACAACAACCCTGTATGAATGAATATTACAAAAATAATACATGACTACTGAGAAGGAAATTAAATATAACAGACCCCTAATAACCAATCGACTGATGAATACCCACCAAAAAATATTACCAGCTAAATAGAAAAACCATTACAACATGGATCGGACTGACAATATTACATGATATACCACATAAGACAATAAAATAATTACAGTAACTTCCAAACTTGCATTTAACAGAACTGGAATATTTCTTACTTTTAACAGTTAAGATCATTAGACAGATTTAGTATTTTTTTTACTGTTATTGTGTTTTTAATAATGTAACTATACTCAGACCTAAATGTTTAGCAGTAAAAATAATGTTGATTTGTCCTTTTAAAGCTCCCTGCCACATTTTGTTAAAGTAATCTGATTTTATAGCAAACAATTGCAAGTTCTTATTAGAAGTTGTTTTAAAGAGTTTCTGTGACATGAAACATTTATTAAGCAGTTGGAGATGTTTTGCTGTTTTACTAAGCACATGATATATATATATATATATTTACATACAGACGTATTATCTTGTGGGGGCTTGACTGTGAGCACTGTCTCCCATAGTGCCTCCTCCTCCAACACCATCACAGGCCCAACCAGGGAGGACTTATACAATAAAACCTATAGAAAATGATAACAAATGGGCTACTTACAGAGACGAGACATAATGAAAGTGTTTATTAAAACAAAACAGCATCCTAAATAGGGTTCCTGCTTGATATATATATATATTTTTAAGCCAGCATTGGAAGAGGGAATTTCCCATTATGCAACTGACACGTACCAACTGTCACTTATCACGTTATAGCAAAACTGCACACACGCAGAAGTTTAAGATACTAATGGGGCCCATACAAGCACACCAATCCCGGTCGGACAATATAGGGATACCCCGATATCAGCATGATCGTCGGTTTGTGTATGAACGATCGTCGTACGATGGGAAATTTTAATTGTGTTGATCGTTCATCTGGGATTTGTTGGTGTATGGTTCTATAAGGCACTGAATTTTCGATAATAGTATGTGGCTATTTTCGATAAATTTTCAAAAAAGCCTTGAATGTTCAATTTTTGAAAATATGATCGAAACTTGAAAATGGTCTCCGATCGCATTTTCGATAATTTTCGAACGTTCGAGGCTATTTTTGAAAATAGCCCCGTACTTTTAAAATAATCGAAAATGTCTTCCAAAGTACCAAAATCCAGAGGATTCGTCTGTATTCGGACAGATCTTTTGGATTTTGAACCGAGGGGTAGCATGTCGGATCCGGGTTTGTGTCAAACCCGGATCCCAACTTATTTAGCATGGATATATGGATATATAGTTGGGAAGGATTATGGTTTCCAGTAATAGGTAATTAAAAAAAAAAAAAATCAAATTAGATGACATATATCTGTGGTATTCAGTTAGAACTGAATACCACAGAATACCATGATCTGAACGAATGAATATACAGATATACCATGACCTGGATTAATGAATATTACAGATATACCATGACCTGGATGAATGAATATTAAAGCTATACCATGACCTGGATGGATGAATATTACAGATATACCATGACCTGGATTAATGAATATTACAGATATAGCATGACCTGGATTAATGAATATTACAGATATACCATGACCGGATGAATGAATTTACAGCTATACCATGACCTGGATGGATGAGCATTACAGATATACCATGACTATACTATGACTTGGTGACTGAATATATCAAATACCAAGACCTGTATGAATGAATATTACAAATAAATACATGACCTGGAGGAATTAATATTACAGTATACCATGACCTGGATGAATAAATATTACAGCTATACCATGACCTGGATGGATGAATATTACAGATATACCATGACTATACAATGACTTGGTGAATGAATATATCAGATATACCACGAGTTGAATGAATGAATGAATATATCAGATATACCATGACCTGGATGAATAAATATTACAGCTATACCATGACCTGGATGGGGAATATTACAGATATACCATGACTATACAATGATTGGTGAATGAATATCAGATATACCATGAGCTGAATGAATGAATGAATATACAGAAATAGCATGACCTGGATGAATGAATAATCAGATATACCATGAGCTGAATGAATGAATGAATGAATATTGCAGAAATAGCATGACCTGGATGAATAATATTACAGATATACCATGACTAGAGATGTCCGAACTTCGCAAAATCCGGTCCCCTCGAGGATCTGCGAATTTTCGGAAAAATTCGAAAATCCGCGAGCAGACCCATTAAAACCCATAAAATGAAAAAATCCTTGAAAATACGAAAAAATCCTCGTAATTTCGGAAACGTTCGAAAATACACATTTTCATGCATTTTTGAAAATACGTGAAATCCGGTAATTTCGTAAATTTTCGAAAATATGGGTTTCCATGCATTTTCGAGAATACGAGAAATCCTCGTAATTTGGAAAATTTTCAAAAATGCGGTTCAGAAAACTTCGGAAGGCAGAAAACCGGAAAATCCGCGATATCCGCCGTTCGCGAACGAGGTAAATCCACCGCGGATTCGGGTTCGGATCCGCGAACTGGGCATCACTAACCATGACCTGGATGAATGAATTTTACAGATAACCATGACCTGGATGAATGAATATTACAGATATACCATGATCTGGATGAATGAATATTACAGATATACCATGACCTGGATGAATGAATATTACAGATATACCATGACCTGGATGAATGAATATTACAGATATACCATAACTGGATGATGAATATATCAGATATACCATGACCTGAATGGATGAAAAATACAGATATACCATGAACTGGATGAATTAATTTTACAGATATACCATGACCTGGATGGATGAATATACAGATATACCATGACCTGGATGGATGAATATTACAGATATACCATGAAATGGATGAATTAATTTTACAGATATACCTGACCTAGATGAATGAGAACCTTCACATGCAGATGCCATTTACCACTATGATTGAGTAATTTCCAGTCTAACCTTCTAGTAGAGAAATGATCCCTTAGAAATATACTGCATGTTATCAGAATTGGCATAACAAAACCAGGAAAACGTTTGGTGTGACAAAGTAACAATTTGCTCTTTACTGAAATCCATCATATATCTGGTGCGTTGATTTTGGGCATGAAATCAATGGTATGAAAAAAAGGTTTCTTTCTGCCAAGTAAGCATCATAGTTTAATCCTTCACTTTATTGACAGCAATGAATAATTTGTCCCCTTAACCCTTAAAAATCTGTTAAAAACCGGGCTGATCTACCCTCTACATCAGCCAGATAGGTAGACAAATAATTAATTATAATCAAACTGCTACCATCTAAAAGCTTTTTTCATGACACCATAATCAATTTTACACTCTAAAGTCCTCACTACAGTGATAAGATATGCCAAACAATTTCACTAGAGGGCAGCATTTGTAATTCTGTGCAAATGTCATTTTAAATTTGCATTACTTATTAAACTAGGGATGGGGATATTGATCCCAAGCTAAAGGAATGAATGTTATTGTTATATGAATGGTATTTGAGTTTCATTAGATGCAGGTTTTCTACTGCTCTATGTTGGCTTACAATATAACACAGTTAAGCCTTTTATTATTAGGACAGCAAGAGTAAAACAAACGTAATGAAGTATTGTACATACCAATAGATCTTGTAGGTTTGGAAGTTTTGGATTTCTGTCAGTTTAGAAGTTTTGCCTTACCCTCTGCAGAGGGAGCTGGTCTGCAACGTGCAAACTCTATCTCTCTTGGTGGCAGGAGTAAGAGGTGCTGCAATGGGGACTGGCTCTGCTCCCCATTTTGCACATTATATGATGTATCTGATACTTTTTTGTTCAAATAAGACTGCAACCCAGGGTGCCTCTTTTATTTTATCTTTGACTTTTAATTCATTGTTATATTGCTTCTAAAACTAATAATTAGATAATGTGTATAGCAGGAAAGCAAAATATCTAGTAAAGAGAAATTGCAGCAAATGTACAGGGCAGGATCTTTCTTTGGGTGTGTTTTTCGTAATTCGCAATCATTACCGTATTATTTATTGTCGTACACGGTAAAAATGACACCAAACCTCACCATCTAAATTATTTACAAGCAGAGAGAATTACGTAACTTCCAAACTTGCATTTAACAGAACTGGAATATTTCTACTTTTAACAGTTAAGATCTTAGACAGATTTAGTATTTTTTTTACGTTATTGTGTTTTTAATAATGTAACTATACTCAGACCTAAATGTTTAGCAGTAAAAATAATGTTGATTTGTCCTTTTAAAGCTCCCTGCCACATTTTGTTAAAGTAATCTGATTTTATAGCAAACAATTGCAAGTTCTATTAGAAGTTGTTTTAAAGAGTTTCTGTGACATGAAACATTTATTAAGCAGTTGGAGATGTTTTGCTGTTTTACTAAGCACATGATATATATATATATATTTACATACAGACGTATTATTGTGGGGGCTTGACTGTGAGCACTGTCTCCCATAGTGCCTCCTCCTCCAACACCATCACAGGCCCAACAGGGAGGACTTATACAATAAAACCTATAGTAAAAATGATAACAAATGGGCTACTTACAGAGACGAGACATAATGAAAGTGTTTATTAAAACAAAACAGCATCCTAAATAGGGTTCTGCTTGATATATATATATATTTTTTATATATATATATATATATATATATATATATATATATATATAAAAATAAGCTGTAGGTATAAACACATCAACGCGACTTAATGGTTTGTATCAAAACAAGGTGGTCACAGGACTGTCGTCCATAGGGTTGGCCGGTTCGCGGTCCCGGTTCGGGGATCCGCGCGGATTTATCCCATTCGCAAACGGCGGATTTTTCCGAATTTTCCGACTTCCGAGCTTCCAACCGCGGATTTCTCGTATTTTCGAGAATTTTCAAAAATACGAGGATTTCTCTATTTCGTAATACGTATTTTGAAAATTTGCGAAATTACGAGATTTCTCGTAATTTCGAGGATATTTTTCTTTTTAATGGGTCCGCTCGCAGATTTTCGAATTTTTTCGAAAATTTGCGGATCCTCGAGCAGACCGGATTTTGCGAAGTTCGGACATCTCTAGTCATCCAGAACATGACCAAATTGTTTAGATTTGAAGTCCCTTTGAATTCTTCTACCTATAGCTGTTTTGTTTTAACTGCTTTAGTGCAAACTGTAAACTAATGGTTTTAAGGAACCACATTTTCCATTCAAATAACTTAATGCTGCATCTGCCCATCCAGTATTTTGTCTGTGCATAAATTAACGGGGACAACTTGATACACAGAACAATAACATATATTCGATCCCAATAATGTGTTAATTATTCTGTCTGACTGCAGTAGAATCTTTGCACTATATCCTGAAATTGTAGGAACAGTTTTTAAAATGGGTAAAAGATTAGACTAGAGCAGACAATACAATGCACTGACTGAATCATAAAGTAATGAGAAAGATTGTATAAATACGGGTCTGTGTCTTTTCTAATGTGAATTACTGTTGAAGAAGCACCCAGAAGTACAGTTGTAGCATCAACATCAAATTCCAGAATTCCTTTGCTTTTGGACTTTATATAGTGAAAGGAAATAGGAAGAATTTGAGTGTGGAAGCAAAGTACAGTAATGCATTAAAGGGCAAGTTCACCCAGACTAAATCTGTGCATTGTAACATACATTACCGACTTTTATTCCAATTTTACTTCCTCCGACGTTCTCACACTGAGATATAGGTACTTACAAACAGCCGATCCTCCACCAGATGTCCCGCCTCCTATTATTCTGTTGCAAGCTGGTTACGAGTCTTCTCAGGTGCAGAGGGCGCTTGTAACCGCTCATTCGGTAATGGCTGTGATATTGCAGTTGCTATGACTGACAATTATTACCCGGAAGAGAAGGAGGACATGGTGAGGGATTGGCTGTTTGACAGTACCTATATCTCAGCGTGGAAGCATTGGATATGATTAACACGAAAGTCAGGTTTTTGGGGGTAATGTATGCAAAGACTTTCCATTTATTTTGGGTGAACTTACCCTTTAAGGAGCGGTAAAGATCATTACCTGGAACACCTCATTTCCATGGCTATAGAAACCTAGAGCAGTAATCGCAACACGTCTGTAGATGTGTTGAGTTAAGCCCCCTGCAACATTCCCCATTGGCACATTAATGAATGTGTGGCATGTGGTACTATTTGTTAATAGTGAGAAAAGATAAAAAATCCCTTTAATGTGCAAATATAGGGGATAACTTTACAGTCATTAATTGCATATATATATATATATATGTTAAAACAATTAAAAACTGTGTACAAATATCAAATAGTTCCTAATGCCTGCCATTGGGTAGCCCATAGTCATAGTCAAGATATAATATAGACTATAAATGTATACTTAATTGTCCACATTCAGTATAACAGTCAGCATATTCATAGGAGGTTTTCACATAGGCATGATAAGATCGGGCTGGCAGGGATAGTGAACCACAAACAGCTGGACGCGTTTCGCCGGTATGGCTTTCTCGGCAGCGCTGAGCGATCGGTATGACGCTGCCGTAAAAGCCATTCTGGCAAATCGGTATGACGCTGCCGAGAAAGCCATATGTGCGAATCGGTATGACACTGCCAAGAAAGCCATACCGTTTTTAATTGTTTTTAACATATATATGCAATTAATGACTGTAAAGTTATCCCCTATATTTGCACATTAAAGGTTTTTTTTATCTTTTCTCACTATAAACATTGAGCGCTTGAGTGCTTTCTCCTCTATGTTTCTTCATCTTCACTTTATGCATTTTTTAGCACCTTGTTGAATAATTACTACCCCTACACTTTCATACCTGTGCCTAGACAAATTACCTTACTATTTGTCAATGACTGCAAAATTCCATTTTCATTCATTGCACCAAATTAACAAATGGGGATTTTTTAAAAAGATGTACTCCTCTCAATGTGCACCCCTGGAGCGTTAATTAAAGCTGTCAGCTATTCTATTTGGCCTGATTAACTTTTATTAATAAACACTGTGAAGTCAATAGTCAGATATTGCAGCTGGAATATAAATGTCTTAATGTTTCTATGATTGAGTAGAACCCTGATATCAGTCGATAGATTTTAAGATGTAAAACCATGTGCTGTAATTATTACTTAGTAGTTCTAAATGAATTTTGAATAATCAGGCAAAAAAACTCAAATGCTCTTCAACACTAAACTCTAATCCGTAAAAACTATTTACTGATGAATTTCAACTCTGCTGCTGTTGAAAGAGACAAACAGGGAGATTCAATAATAGTTCTTATTGTTTAAAATGGTGCTAATTTTGCCCCAACCAATCAGATGTTATTTAACATTTGAAAGCTAACATCTGATTGGTTGTGGCAAAATTAGCACCATTTTTAATGATAAGAACTTTTATTGAATAACCCTGAAAGTGTGATAGCTAACACAAGACATTGGTGAAATGTGATATAAAAGGACAAGTTCACCCAGTAAAAAACTTAACATTTTACATACATTTACCCCTAAAATCCAACTTTTGTTTTAATCTTATGAAGAGATTAGCTTTGGGGGAAGGTAAGATTAAAAAGAAAGTCAGATTTTGTGGGATAATGTATGGAAAAATGTAAAAAAAAAATTCTGGCTTAACTTATTCTTTAAATCTATTCTTCAATTTTATTTAAAACATCAAATGTGTGAAGATGCGATCACATTGAAGTAATGTATAACCTGGGGAAGGTGGGTGAGAGGGCAGCTGTACCTGACCTGAAGTTATAAATGCAATTGCAAACATACTGTAGAACAAAACCCTAATTTTAAACACCTTGTAATGTGTGGCATACAAGAGATGACCTTGCTGATCATAACGCACATCCAGTTATTAACAATAGGTCAGCCCGGCCTAAGATAGGATCCCAGGGTGTCCTCACTGATGTAACTATTTGGCTATAATTGTATATGTACATGATAATTAAGGTTCTACCATTCCATAAAATATGTGACCTTGGTGTTTAATAATATATGTGTATTTTGTGTTCATCTAAATATAGATGTATGTAAGAATTCTGTTTTTTACTTGCGACTCAACAGAAGAAATAAATTCCAATTAAAGGGCATGTCCACCCTTCTAAAAAATGTTTTGTATATTGTAGGGCTTTCTCCCCCAGCCCCAACTGCTATATTATTATGGCCAGAAACTCCCCTGATCTTTACTTACTTACCCAGTATCCTCCGCCGCAATGCCCGGCCTTCCGCTTGCATGAAACTGCAAGCAGGGGGCCGGACCGGCAGCGGCGTCTGTGATTGGCTGAAAGGCAGCCAATCATGGACGCGGCTGCCGGCAGTTCAGAACGGCGGAGGAAAGAGAGAAGGTAAGTAAAGATCAGGGAGTTTCTGGTCATAATAATAATGCGGTCGGGGTTGGGGGAGGAAGCCCTACAATATATAAAAAGGGTTTTACACTAGGGGAAGGGAGACCAAAATGGGAGGGAGGGCTGCAGTGCGCATGGCAAAATTCTCCCGGGGGAGAGACAGGAGGCAGAGTCCTATAAGGTGGACAGTTTTTGGGACTTTGGGTGACCATTACAGGTGAACCATTTGGAGCTGGGATGTAAAGTAAGGATTTTATTACACTACAGAGTGGGGCCAGTAGTGGGGGAAATTTTAGATTTGAAAGGGGACATGCCCTTTAATGGCACGGAAGATGGAATCTGTCAGTGACGGGTGGAGGAAGTGGAATTTTGAAAACAAAACAATAAAATACCCATTATATCCCTTTTGGATGAACTTTGGGTTAAAATGTTAATTACTCAGTGCTGGACTGAAAACATCTCTTTTAACCTACATCAGGGTAATTTATCTTCCTATTATCCACTATTTATTATAAAAAGTTTTCAATAAACACACACATCATGGTCTTTTTCTTAACACGGTATCGGTTTGTTCACATAGCGTGACATAGATCAATGCATTTCTTCTTTCTAATGGAACTGTCATCTATTATTAATATTTATACTTTTTGTTTACCATTATCTTCTGATTTTTCCTTTGTTCATTATGTTCCACTTCTCATCAACCGGTTCAGTTCATTTCATCCTCTCTCTTTCATATTAATATTTTCACTTAATGTTTTTTTTTATTTATTATTATTGCATATTTTCTTCTCTGCACCCCCACCACCTTCCAACATCACGTCTTTTCTTTATACTTTTCATCTTCATTCTCTGTTATTTTATTTTTCACTTCTTTTTTTTTTTTTATATTCTCCCCTTCAATTCTTTTCTGTCTCTTTTTGCTAATTTCTTAGGCTACGTTCACTCTACAAACGGAGCAAAATGAACCACAACGGACAGTCCATGTTTTTTGTCCGTTTTCCTATGTTTTGGCGCTCCATTTTCCCTATATTTTTAATCAAAACGCGTCCTTTTCCGGACAGAAATGCATGCAGCAGTACTTTTTTTCAATGGACCAGGTCAATCCGATCTGTTAAAATAACAGACCACAATATGCGTTTCTGTCTGGAAATGGGCAGAAACTGATGTAGTGTGAATGAACCCTTAATCTAGGAACACAGATTACCAATAAAGGGCCCAATCCCCTTGGCAAGGATGGGATTGCCCCTTTTTTGATAATGAGTGTACATCCCTAATGTCCGTTTCCGATGCCGATGAAATGGTTGTTACGAACAGAAACTTTCCCGTGGTCACCCCATGGGAAAGATGACAGACAGAATATTACAGACTCAACTTGATTTTCTTATTATTTTCCTTTCCATTGTCTTCTGGTATTCCCTTCTACATGTCTTCTAATTCTTAACAGCAATTAAATTTTTTACACAGATGGTGTAAACGTACATTATTACCTTACCATTCAGTGCAGCAGCACCAACATTTTTAATTTTCGAGTAGTCATATGAAGCGTTATGATAATACCCTTAACCAAAAGAAGCAAATATTAAACATGTAATCTTTCATAACTAACTATGAACTGTATATGATTTCATGACTGTAGACAATCCTCTGGTTCAGCCCTTTTAGTACCAAGGGTAAGGACCTAAACCTCTTGGCCCTCCCCCTGGGAAGACATGCTGTTGAAGTGTGTCTTCCTATTGGAAGCCCCAGGCAAAGAGAGGTAGAAGATGCCCATCACGCCAGAAGTCAGATCTAAGAAAGCTCTTTTATGGGTAGGGGGTTGCCAAGGACACTATAGTTGTCCTTTAACATTGTCTGTTCTCTTTTTCTCTATCTTCTAAAAGGAAAACTTTTATGTTATCAACCCAGGAAGATAAAATGTAGCCAGTTGGAAAGCTTCTCTGCTTTGTTTTTAAGCGGCAAATTTCTGTAGCTCCCCTTCTTTAGTGAGTTTTAAACGGTTTTCTGACTGCTTAGTCTTTAATATGTAGAGGTCACATAAAGGAGAGGTTGCTTCAGTAGTGTTTGTCAGCCATTGGTTGTGATGTTACTGTTCTACCTGGAAACATCAGAAAAAGTTTGAGAGCTTTGGAGCATGGAAATGGTAAGTCTATGGAAAACTAGGTTTGGTGGGTGCTGGATACGAATACAATTTTTATTACGAGGCAGGAAGTACCCTTTAAATAAAGTCAAAATAATTAGACACATAAGAAGTTTACATTATTTCAAGAAAGAATAAATATTTTAAACACCCACGATTTGAGCTATATTCCTTTAAATGTTCTTTTTAATTTTTTTCTTCTATTAACGTTTCTTAGTGTGCAATAATTGTATTTCAGCTGAAATGGTTTTAGAAATCAAGCAAACATCTCTGAGCTTTGTAAAGCATTTTTTTTATTATGCGTAAGTATTGCAACTGTCAAATATGCAAACTACTTAAACATCCACACAAAAGAAATGCACACACGCATAGGTCTATGCAATGGAAAAAATAAAGAATGTCAACTTAACTATTGCTACCTCACAGGGAATAGATCAATCCTTTTAAGTAAGCTTAGCTTGCTATGAGTAACGCAGAAGCAATAAACATCATCATATAACTCAATATACATTTTAATGCATAAGGTCTATAGATTAACAATTTCCCACTCAAGGGATTTCTGGTTAAATAGTTGGATATACTTTGGAGTATGAAATAGCTTATTTTCCAAAAGACAATTTTCCAGTGTTAGAAAGGTTCATGCGAGATAACACGATGCTAAGTGCCTTCTCCATATTTATTAAGGGGAAATGTTCTATAGTGATAAATCTCTGTTCATAAATATGGAGAAATCCCTTTTGTCCTGGCATTACAAAGTTTTGTCTAGGCGCATATTGAATTTGTTAACTTATTACGGATAAATCCACTCGCCAGACCCATTTTTTGAAATGAACACATTGCTGATAACACAATAGCATTAGTACCAAGAACGAAAAAATGTAATGTAGAAATATATAACCCTTTTAACTTGCAAAAGGTGGTTTTGTAGGTTCCTGACCCATTAATGGCTGACATTTGCCTATAGGTGTGAGAATACGGTAAGCCATTTTACCAGAACATTGTGTTTCAGAGAGATTAGGATTGCAGAAAGTAGCTAAATACATCTTCCCAGTTCCTTACACATTTAGTAAAAAATAACATCTTTCAACACCAAACTTGTAAACGTAATGTACATATTATAGAATAGATTTTATGAAAAAGACAGGTTCTATTATTTGTCATTTTTATGCACACCGGGTGCACAAAAACATATTTATATTTTGAAGGAAACTACTAAATAAAACTATCATGGATATTCAATAAAAGATCTTTTTGTTTAAAATGGTGCTAATTTTGCCCCAACCAATCAGATGTTAGCTTTCAAATGTTAAATAAGATCTGATTGGTTGGGGCAAAATTAGCACCATTTTAAACCATAAGAACTTTTATTGAATCTCCCTGTATATCTATTAATATGCCTCAGAGTAAACCTTCTGTAATAATAAACGTCTTTACAACATTTCCTCTATGGATAAATAAACTGTTTGACGTGTTGAATTAGAATATACTGGTTTTTTTTTTTGGTTAAATATGAATATTCTGTTCCTTCCACAAATGGCTGTATATATCCGTTATAATAAATACTCCCTCATAACAAGATGCCCCCCTTTGGTTAGATCTTCTTTTGTTTCTACAGTGCAAAGATAAACTGTTATTTTTTGTTGTCCTCTTAATTCGACATTTTCTTTGTTAAAGGTTCTGATGTTGTTAAAACAACTTCTCCCCCCACAAACCAATAAATGGTTTTATCAATAATATATTCCAGGTAACATCAAGCAAACAGCCTGGTTGACATCTCAACTTCATGAGATTCTACTTGGCCACACTATCTTCCTTAAATTACTTTTCTTCATATACATGCTAAACAATTCTAAATCTGACGTTGCAGTTATTATTATAATTACTGTTCCAGTTTATATTTTCATCCTCAGTTCCATCAATATTTGTAACTTTCACTAAATCTTGCATATCTAGATTGTCTTCCTTTTCAATGCTACCATAATTGCTACGTAATACTGAACCTCTCTTTGGGTTGTAAACTTCAGTTGCCTGTGTCTCAGTTTCTTGCCCCTCATTTGAAATGTGAACATTTTCTGCTTTTCTTTGCTCACCTCCCTCTGGAGGAGGCCTCTCCCCATCTAGTTGTTTTGCACTGTTCTTTTTAACCAAAGGCACATGGATTGCAGCATCAAGCATTTTCTGAGAACTCTCTGGAGGCCATTTTGCTTTTATAACTGAAAAATCATCAATGGGTTGTTTTGTTTTTGTAGTGTCTAATGTTGGTGGCCATGTTACACTCAGCTTTCCAGCTTCTGCAAAACTTTTTTGTAAAGCAACTGCGTCCTCCTTATAAACCTGTTCTATATTTACATGCAAATTTGGTTGTGCGCTTTTTGGTTGTATCAATGACAGTTTATTCTTGTCTTCATTAGCCTTTTTGGGTTGGACTTCATTTGATTTTTGGGTTTTGAGGTTCCATAGCTCTTTGTGCTGTTTATATCCAAAACCTTCATCATAATTTCCTTTGGCTTTGAAGAGTTGTTTAAAATGAGGTTTACAGTATATCTGCCCATGGAGGGATGCATAATTTCCCAAGCTAAAAAAAATGTTAAAAGAAAAAGTGTCCATTAATGACATATGTATATTTAAGTTTTATGCTTCTTATACATTTTACAATAGTGGTAAGATTTACATATGCAATTGTTTTATTAAACCTCAGAGAAATTTGGTCACACCAGACTTAATCTGTACCAACAGTACATAGCAATTGCGCACCTTCAAGGCGCACCCAGCAAGAATCTAAGAGTACGCTAGTCCTGATGGACTGAGGTTTGCGTGTTCCACATTTGGAATGTTGCAATTTTTTTCATGTCAACATTTCTGTTTGTAGGAAAGTGAAAAGAAATAATCTCTGTTTCAAGATTCCAACCAAATGAATGTGTTTGCCAGACTTGAAACATCTGTAGTGAGTACAAAAAGTCTTTGGACACAAGAAGAAAACATTATGTAAAACCACTTGACTTCACGGTTTTATTATATTTGCTTAAAAAAGAATGAACAATAAAATAAAGAGAAATAGCATCACATTTTTGTGTGGAATTTTTAAAGGGCATATCCACCCCAAAATTAAAATTTAACCCACCACTGGCCGCACTGGGTAGTATTAAAAAAATCCTTACCTTATGGCTCTCCTGCAGTGCTTGTTCAAAGTCCGTTTTCGAACTTTCCATAGAGTTCGAAAGTTTGAAAACGGACCAAACTTTCGAAAGTTCGGCCATCTCTATCTGTGTGTCATCTGCTGCTTCCTTTACCTCAGTAAGGACTGTGACATGTTCAGGGGAGCCATTTCACCCCTACCTCTAAAAATTTTAAATATATTGTAGGGCACCCTAGCCCACCCCCAACCGCCAGGTTCGGTAGTTAAAAAAAAGTAGCAGAAATCTACTTACAATACTTCCCCAGCACTCTGGGGCACCATTTTTGATAGCTCACTATGCCTCCTCTATTGCAAAACAGGTGGTAGGAGTACTGTCTTTTACTTCCTAGCTTAATATAGGGTTAAAATGGAAAAAGTATAGTGCCTCTTTTAAATACTGTGCATATGGCTTTTTCATAGTATTGTATCTCATTAACACTTGACCATGCATACTTTTCCCCATGGGGATTGGGCTCCCACTATGTGCTTTTTTCCATATTAACCAATTTTCAGGTAGGATCTCTGGCTGCCTTGTGACTGTGTGCTCTCCCTGTGTACCGATTGGCTATAAGGCTCCGTTTCTCATTACCTTCTATATAATAAAGCAATGGGGTAGGATCCTGCACACCTAAACAGAAACAGCAATCAGCGAATGCTGGGTGCTCCAGCACTGCAGCCAGCAATACAAGTATAATCTTCACAGATATAGCCAGGCAGGAGGAGACACTTACCTGCGGACCTGCTTCAGCGCCGACTTCACTGACTGTCAGTGAAGTCGGCGCTGGAGCGGGTCCGCGGGTAAATGTCTCCTCCTCTCCTGTAAGATTTACTGAAGAACGGGAGGTAAGAGATAGTGCCTTTACCTTCTGTTCTTCAGTAAATCAGTTAGAAACAAACTTACATTTTTGATGAACATACCCTTTAATTCAGCTGCATTGTCTCCCCTCCACTGCACACCCTCACGCGTGTGCGATTCTATGTGTGTGTGTGGATGGGTAGGGGCAGTGACCCTTTAAAGGATTTATAGAATAAAACTAATGAAAACCAGCTGGAGATCTGTAGAATGAGTGGTTAATTATGCAAAAGAATTTTGCATAAGGATTCGAGTCTGTAGTGAGCATGAAACTAGCCACTAGCATGGCCACAGAAGAATGGTAGGCCCAAGCTGAACCTCAGAGACTGTGAACTATGAATCTTTAGTGTGTTAAGGAAAAAGTGGTCTGAGCTGACTTGGTAAGCTCCATGACTAAAGCACACCATTTGGAGGTTTAAGTTGCCCTTAAATATGTTTGGAGATCTAGTCTGTCCCTCTAAGAAAGGAATCCATAGCAGCTTTTTAACTGGTAACACTAACCTACAAGCTTTTTGAATAATCAAGTCACAAAACTTACCTTAATTTACTACCACAGTGGCAGCAACCAAAGCAGGTCTTATGAAAGACCTGCTTATCTGCTGCCAGCTGTTCCATTGGATAAACCTTCTTTTGACAAATAATGCAAGTGTCCTTGTCCAGATGTGTCTAAAAAGAAAGAAAAAGGGGGGGGAGGATTATTACCCAATATGCGTAAAAAAAAAGTTTAAATTAATCCATGTTAATTTCACAGCATAAAAAGAACCCAAAAATTAGTACTTGCTATCAAGTATAAGTTGATCCAAACCTATCGAATGAGATCTTCATGGTTTTGAGCCACCATTAAAGGAGAATAATTCTCACCCCATACCCCACTCCATTTCCCTGCTAGGTCCTTATCCCATGGCTGTTCTTGGATCAGCTGATTAACATAAACTTCCCCTCCCTCCCTGCTCTGATTCTTTTCTCTCTTTCACTATGTCCGCCATGTGGCCAATGGTAAGTCACCAATAAAATGACAATGAATGCCTTTAATATAAAGCACTGGATGGATGGTCTCTTCCCTCATTTTAAAAAGCCAATAGGCAGGGGGGAATTGAGAAAGCCTGCTATGTTGATCCAGTGTGCAAGTATGAGAAAAGCAAGTTTGCTAATCATAATTAAAGTCAAAAAAGTTAGAAGTTAGGACCTTCCAGAATGGGATTACCTTGACATGGTTGAATGGCTTTTCATTCATGTGATCATAGTCATGTATACTAAAACCCCTTTGTTTATAATGTATGCCAGTGTGGAGATAATATGATATTGTATGGGGCCCAGGAATGTGCATTGATTATCTTTTCTTTCTTTATATGTACGTTATGATTTTTAAAAAAAATTTAATTATGGCTTCATTTCTGGAATGTTATAAATTTACAGTATAAACAACTTTTGTGATGAATTGGCCTTACAGTGCACCATATGTTAATCTACCCCACCCCCACCCCCCACTGTGCAGACATTTAGAAAAAGTGTATTTGCATTTTGACCAATATCATACATTGTTATTGATACCATGCAATCAATAAGCTATACAGTGTTAAAATACCTGCAAACTTATAAAAAAATATCTTTGGTCAAACATAATTATTAATAGTAGTAAAATTGTCCATGTTAGTATTACACACAGTTTATTATTAAGGTCAGCAAACAGCAATTAAGAAACACACCAGATATATATCAATGATTCTCAGAACACTTGGTTAGTGAACATTTTGTCAAGCTTGTCATGCCTCTTTACCAGTAATATACTCTTCCTGATGGTAGCTACTTCTCATCTCAGAAGTGTCTGAGACAGAGTAACCCAGACTCTTAAAGACCCTTTCACTTTCTTCCCATGTCTTTTGAAAATTCTTAAGCAAATCATCCGGTGAATCCGTAGCAGAGATATCCAACATATGACCGGATATGACATCTTCATAAGTTGGAGGAGCATGTTTGAACTCAAAGCCAGGTTTTAGTGTTTCAGAATTTGGTGGTAATCTTGACATCCCCACTTTGCGTTCTGCCTTGTCCACACCAGAAATATGTTCACCAAATGACATTGTTTCAGAATGTATCATAGGTTGGAATAAATGCTCCCTGTTTTCCCAGGGGCTGCTTGAATGTGCTTGTCTGGAAGGATTTTCTTGAAAATGCTTTATTTGTTTTATGGGGACATTTCTAGATTTCCCTTTGAGGCCATCATTTAACCCTCTGTCGGGGTACTCTGATTCTGTCTTTTGTTTAACCTGTTGCAGGGTTTTTCTTTGTTCACTTTGGAATTTACTTTGGTCTGTTTTCATTTGAATCTGAGCAGCTTCTACTGTCTGTGTCTTGTTCATTTCGTCTTTGTTGGGAGGTTTTAATTTCCCATAAGCATTTCCCTTTTCTCTTGTGTAAATTGTCTTATCTTTTGTGGGTAATGTATGGCTTTTAGGTATGTCAACCCTATGTGTGATAATATCCATTTCTTCCATCTCTGGGCTCAACCATTCTGGAATGTCTTTTGGTTCACCACGAGATTTCATTTTTTGTACTTCTAATTTTGCAGCTCCTTCAAGTTTTTCTGTTTGCTCACCTACTTTGTTGACAGTAATTTTATTTACAGGAGTTGGTGTTGTGCAAAGAGTTTCTGTGACTTGGTTCTCTATTTTAAGTTGTCTTCTTAGAGTAGCAGGAGAATGTACAATTTCACACTTTTTTTCCATCACTACAGGAACTGGGGTGATAGCTCGAGGCTGTGGGCTCCCATGGGATAACTTTGCAGTTGTACCTTTTAGCTTAGCAAGTTGCTCCGATCGAGACGGCATTTTCGGTGTTACTGATCTGCGAGGGGGTGGCGGTGCCTGTGAGGTTTCTTTTTGGAGTGGTGATGGACATTGCAATCTGTCGATTTTAGGTGATTGTGTACGCCTTGCTGTAGACTCAATTGTTATATAAGTAGGGGATGGCGAACGTGTTTTTAAAGATGGAGAGCAAGATCTGCCATCTGCTTGTCTTATATCACCTAATACTCTGCTAATGTCACTATTCACTTTAGGTTTTTCCTCAGCTACTATACTTGGCTTCTTTTTTATGGAGGTGGCACTGATTTGTTTTTGTGACATTTCAGCGTGAGAACTGGTCTCGTGTCTAGTTTTAATGGATTTTGAAGGTCTCATTATTGACTCTATGTTACCTTCAAAAAATGTCTGCATGTCATGTGTTTTGTTCTTAATGTAAGATAACTGTTCCATCATGTAGTGTATATTGCAAGGTGTTGCCAGATGAATTAGTTCTTTCTTTCTTTCTTCATTTATTAACCAGACTGGAATAACATTTAGGAAAGACCTAAATGTATCTATGTTTACAGTGTGTGAATCTGATTCAAAGGTGTTTACTTTAAGGATAATTTGTTGCAATTCCTCACATTTTCTAATGCATTCAATAACATCTGTTGGTTTTCTTTCCTCTTTACTTAATATCTCCGGAGGTAATTTTACTATTTTTTTCTTTTCTGTCTTTTGGCTTTCATTTTCAGTCTTATCTCTTACTATATTTTCAGTAACAGGCTTACTTTCTTGAAGCAGATCTTTTGACGATGAGGGCAGCCTCTGCAGGTTTCCAGTAAGATCTGGACTTTTCAAATGCCTATCAACCACATTAGTGGTTTGATTTAAAATATCAAACTTCTTCTGCTCTTTTTTAATGTGTACTTTTTTGAGCATTTTTGGACTTTGCTGTTCTGGGATCCTTATGAACGATATCCCTTCATGCCTGATGGCCACTTTTTTTGTTTCGGATTCATTTGTTTGAGTTTGGGTTCTGTCAGAGCTTTCCTTTTCTTTTATGTTAATTGCAACTGATTGTTGTGAGTTGTCAGGGAAATGCAGCCTATGACATTCTTCAGACATTTCTTGTTTTGTAAGAATAGTTTTATTGACATCCTGTAGTGCGTTCTCAGTGGTGGTTTTCCACCTAATGGACTCTTCAGGTTTCACTGTGTTTCTTATATTTTTGTGGAGAGGCATTCTCTGAAGGCTAGGAGAAATAGTTCTAGAACTGTTCTGATTCAACTGCTCTAACTTGTCCGATGCATCTAACATACTAGAACTATATTGTTCACTTTTACGTTCGACAATGTTGTATTCTTGAATCCTCTCTAAAATTTGTTCCTGGTGGAATTGTGAATGTTGTGTTGTTGATAATGCAAGATCAGATTGATGAATGGTATTGGATGGTTGTGTTAAGTCAATAAGTTTTTGCTTGTTGAGGTCAGGTATGTTTTTATTCTCTGTTTTGGAGACTTTAGCCTTTTCTATTGATACTGGGGGTTCACCATGATTTAAACCATTATTAGAGGTTTTTCTTATATTTGGGGATATTTTGGGAGTAGATACATTTGCTTCCAATACTGGAAAACTTTGCTCTATTTGAGATTCAGTGTCTTGTGTTGCAATATTCTGAGGGAGTGTCTTGCATTTCATTTTTTCCTCCTCTTCTTTTTGCTGTCTGTATTTTTCTTCTGCAATCATTAGTGGGGTTTTAAATTTTCTAACATAGGTTTTAGGCTTTGGTAGTGGAGTCTCAGACTGCAATGAGGGTGAGAGTTTTGCTTGGAAAAATACCTTTTTCTTCGGTTTTAACATTTCTTCATGGATTCTTTCCATTTCACGGTCACATAAATCTTGATCAAAATCGTGATCATTGATGCCATGGTTGTAGGTAATTTGCATGTCCTGTGATGTTTCTGTCTCTGCTTTAGAAGTCTGCTGCTCTTTCTTTATTTCATTTATTCTTTCTGGAATGCTAGATTTTGTTTCATGGCTTTTGGTTTCAATGTTTGATGACATTGTTTGTGAAATATCTGTGTGTTGCATAGTTTTAATATTTTTGCTGTGGATATTTTCTAGCTCTTGATCACATATTATTTGGTCAAGGTCTTTTGCTTCCATTAGCTTTGCTTTAATTTCAATTGTATCCATCTTTAATGGTGACTCTCTCTGTAAAAAATCTGACTTTTTCTTGCCAAATGATGCTCCTTGATTTTTTATGTCTTGCTGGAAATCATATTCTTGTGTAGTTCGTACATTATGTACATGCTCTAAGGTTTTTGATTGCTTACTTAAAGTCTTATTTTTGTTAGTAACTGTCATGTCCTCAACTTTATGATGAAAAACTGGTAATTTAGATTTTAGGGATGTATCTGGTTTTATTCTTTGTATTCCTGACTGCTTCATCGAATAGTCAGTAGAGCAAACCTGTATTTGTTGTTCATGACATGGCAGAAAGCTAACTTTTTTGTTGGCAATGTCTCTGTCTGTTTGGAGTGGTGGAGGGGCTTCTGGTGATGGTGGTGGAAAAATTTCATTATCTGTTTTATCGGTTACTGGTGAGGGTGGGGAAGGAAAATATTCAGTCTCAATGCTTGCCTTTAGCAAAGGCAAAGGTGGTGGAGGTGGTGGAAGAGGAAGCTGTGCTGATAATGGTTGTTCCACTGGCAGCGGTGGAGAAGGTGGAGGTGGAAAGTTAATTTCAGGGTTCTCCTTTTGTTTTGTCACTTTTTGAAGACCTGAATAATTTCTTATTTGCAACTCGTGCTCTGATTTAGATGATTCCATTTTTAAACCAATGTCTTCCATAGACTTCTTTTTGGTCAGACCACGGTTCTCTATTCTTTTCATTTCTTTTAGCATATTTACTTTACTTTGGAGTATTTGAGCATTGTCTGCATTTTGTAAATTGTTATTGATAGAATCTAAAACTTGTGCTTGTTTAATATCCATTTGGTTCTTTGCAAAAGTTTTCTTAGAATACTGAATATTTTGAGTCATTCTGTTTGTCAGTTGTGTGTGAGCTTGATCAGATACTTGATAGCTACTCCCATTAATCACATTGATAGCTTGTTGTGATGCAGTGGACTTGGAAGAATTAATACTGGATGACAATTTTGACTTTTGCATCACCTTGTTTTGATTGATTATATCTCTAGGTGTTTTTTCTTTGTGTTCCTCACTAAATCCTTGATGCAAACAGTCTTCCTCTCCAGATATTAGTTCTGCAAATTGATCCCCAGGGACTGGGTTATGTTTTTCCAAGGGTGAACTGGTCTCTGTTTTTTTCACTTTTGGATTATTTTCAGTTATTCTGTTGACTGCATCTTTGCAATCCACCTTCTGATAAGAAGCTTTATGTATTTGTTCCGTCACATTCTTTTTCAATTTTAAATGATTAACGAAGTTATCACACTTTTCAGTTTTCTGTAGTGCACTGATGGTTTGTTCTTTAATGTAGCCAGTTGCTATATTTTGAGAATTATCAGCAGGACCACCAGGGTTTAATGTCTCACCTGACATGCCCGTTTTGTCCACTATTTCATTTTCATTATGAAAAATGTCTTTTTTGGTCTTTTTCATGTTGTTTTTACCATCCTGGGTAATTTGGACAGATAATGGGTTCATGAAACTCTTGATGGTGTTCTTCACATCTCCTTGAACGCTTACTTGATGTTGAACATATTTCTTCTCTGTAGTTACATCTTGAAGGGTTTTCAGTGTTGCATCTATGTCACCTGGGATAACATTTTCTTTCTCTAATTGCTTAACAGAAATCTGTGCTTGGTTCAGAGATTGTAATGCTGCCTCAAGGTTTCCATGAATAACTTCCTCTTTAACAAACTCTGATTTCGTGTTTGCTGCTTTTTCTAGAGAATTGATGGTTCCATGAATGTCACCAGGGATTACATCTGGCTTTTCCATCTCTCTCATTTGATGCTGTGATTCACCGAGAGACTTCAGTGTTGCAGAGAGATCAGCTTTAATAATCTCCTCTTTTTCTACAACCACACTGTGATTTACTGCCTGGTTAAGTGAATTTAGAGTTTCTCTTAAATTACCTTTTACAACTTCTTCTTTATTTACATCAAAAGATTTATTTTCTGATTCAGTCATAAAAACCCTAACTGTATTATATACGTCTCCTGGGATGATATCATTTTCATCAACAGTGCGTTCAATTTGGAACTGCTGCCTTTTAAGCTGTAATTTGGTACCTTCCACATCACCTCCAATTATTTCTTCGTGTTCTTTTTCTACAACTGAATCATCTCTTGATGATTGCAGTTGTCTTAGATAATCTAATGCTCCTGATTCTATACACGTAGTGTAGAACTGCACATTCCCTCGTTCGGAGTCTTCTATTTTGACTTTTTCGCGATTTTCACTGGACATGGAAGATCTTAAATTATTAATTGTACGTTTAATGTCACCAGTTATAACTTCATCGCGGCAAACAGTGTTCTTGTCACTCTTGTTAAGAAGAGAGTACACAGTCATTTTAATATCTCCTTTTTCACTTTCCTGAATGAGTATTCCTTGTTTAGAATCATTCTTGAAAAGTAGAAGGTTCTTAATCTTCTCTTGTATATCTCCTCCTATTATCTCTTCTCTGTCTGCCTGTGTATCCTTCAATCTTTTAAATAACTGTGATTTCGTTAGATTTACATCGCCCTTTTCTTCATCATTTAACAATATCGTTCTATTGGTGGTAGCGTTTTGGGACAAAAGATTTAGCATGATAGTTTTTAGGTCGCCTTTAATAATTTCTTCTTTTTGTATTTCTGGACAGGCTTGGTTCATTAAATTGTATTTGGCCATACTAATGTCACCAATTTCATTTGCTTCTAAGATTATTCCGTGAGTTTCAACCATTTTATGACTGAATAATTCTTTTAATGTTTCTCTAATGTTTTTTCCAATAATATCTTGTTTTTCTATTGCATTCTCATTAAATTCATGTAAAGGTGTTGTTTCAAACAGCCATGTTGTAGTTTGCACATCGGCATGTGGAATTTCTTCCCTTATAATTTTTTTAACATTGTCTTCATCTTTTATAGAGTCCAAATTATGATTTTCAAAAAGCCACAATGCTTCTTTGACGTCTCCTCGGTGGATATCCTCCATAGTAACACTCTTGATATCTTGATAATCATCTCCGTGAATCTCATCAATAGTATGCGTTTCAAATAGCCATGAAGATGTTTTGACATTTCCTTGTTTAATTTCACTAATACTAACTGTTCTGACAAATTTGTTAGTATTGTCTTCTTCTTGTTCAAACTGTTGTTTATTTCTTTTTACATCGCCACCTTGAATATCCTGAATTGTGCGAAATGAAGGCTTTTTATCTTGAGAGATTAAATCTAATGACTGGGTTTCAAAACGCCATCGTACAGAGCTCACATCTCCTTTTTGAATGTCTTCTTGTGTAACTGCTTTTATAACATAGACGTCATTTGACTCTTGAAAAGAATCCAATGGTTTTGTCTCAAACAACCACCTTGTTCCACGAACATTACCATGCAACACTTCTTCCTTTTTTACTGTTGTCACTTCATGATAAAACCCTTCCTTATCCTGAATAGCATATAAAGGCTGGGTCTCAAACATCAATGTATAGTTTTTAACATCCCCTTTAATTATCTCTTCTTCATCAACTGTGCGTTTAACATAGTCTTCAGAACTTTCATCTTTAATCTGGTCTAATGAAAATGTCTCAAAGATAAAACAACCATTCTTTACATTACCACCTTGAACATCCTTAATTGCATATTCAGATTTGCTGTCCTCTTCGATTTCATGAATGTCATCAATAGATCGGTTCTCAAACAGCCATCTGCATTTTAAAACATTTCCATTCTGTAAGTCTTCATGTTTCATGAGTTTTATCTTTTGCAAAACCTCATCTGAGCTTAAGCTAATTTTATCCAAAGGTTGATTTTCAAAAATATATTTCATGCTTGAGACATCACCGGACTGCACATCAATTTCAACAACCCTTTTAAAGTCCTTTTTTTCTTCCCCTTGTATGCTCTCTAAATTCTGTGTTTCAAAAAGGAAGCAAACTCTTTCTACATCTCTTCCTTGAATGCTTTCTTGGTTAATAGTCTGCAGGTGAATAACTTTTTCTGATTCATCTTGAATTGAATCTAAAGGTTGTGTTTCAAAAAGCCATGTACAGGTTTTAACATCACCCCCTTGAATGTCTCCATTGGTTTGCATTTTTTCTTGTTTGTCATAAAGATCTTCAATGCGTTGAGTTTCAAATAACCATTTACACATCTTGACATCTCCTTTTACAATCTCTTTGTGTTCTTTGATAACTTCATCGTCCTTTGTGTTGCTGAAGTATTTAATTGAATCCAGTGGTTGTGTTTCAAAAAGCCATTTGCCAGTTTTAACGTCACCAGACAATATTTCCTCTGAGGATATTCCTTTAATAAGTTGATAATTCTCAACACTTTCTGGAAATGTATCAATTGGCATAGTTTCAAACATCCACTGGCAGGTTCTTACATCCCCTCTGACAACATCTTCTTTACGGATAGTTTGGACTTCATGATAGTGTCCAAAATGATCTTGAATTGCATACAGTGGAGTTGTTTCAAAAAGTTTCTGGTTAAGTTTCACTGCCCCTTTAGTGATATCTTCAATTTCACTTCTACACATTGAGTCACTTTTTGTTAATTCACCTCTCTCAAAAACATTCCTGTAACTGCTAACATCTCCTTTGTCAATCTCATCAAGTTTAACTGTTCGAACATATTCTTTACTCTCTTCTCTTATCTGTTCAAGAGGTTTGGTCTCAAAAACCCATCTTTGGTGTCGTACATCACCTTTTTCATCTTCTTCAGTGATTATTTGTTTAAGTTTGCCCACTTCAACATTTTCTTTAAGTTCATCCATTGGGATTGTTTCAAATAAATGTTTTGTGTTTCTTACATCACCACCTACTATTTCTTCTCCTTGCATAGGCTTTTCATTTGCATTATCTTTTAACATATCCATTGGAACAGTTTCAAATATCCAACATTTCTGATTAACATCAGTACCAACAATGGCTTCCTTTTCAGTGATCGCATTGTCTTCTTCTTTAATTGTATCCAAACACTGTGTTTCAAATAACCACTTTGTTTTCTCTACACCACCTGTAATGCTTTCTTCCAGGGATATACCTTTAACAACTTGTATTTTGTCATGATTAATAGTGTCCAAAGGCTGAGTTTCAAACATCCATCGGGCTGTTTTAACATCTCCCTTTTCTATGTCTTCTCTGCAAACAGTTTTAATTTCCAGCATGTTTCCCGAACTGTCTTTCAAGACATATTTTGGTTCAGTTTCAAAGTGTTTAATTGTTCTCTTAACATCTCCTTTAAACTCTTGAAGCTCAGAACTAAGCCTCAGCACATTTATTTCATTTTGTAGCTGAGTTTCATACAAATGCTTACCTAATTTCACATCACCCCTTCTAATTTCCTGATCTGTATTACATATCTCAGATGACTCTTGCTCCTGATACATTTTATTCATAGAATCTAGTGGTTGCGTTTCAAACAACCAAGTTGCAGTTCGCACATCACCCCTTGAAAGATCAGGAACTTTGTCTGCATTTTCTGTACAATTTGATATCTCAACCCCCAAGGCATGAATTGGTTTTGTCTCAAACATCCATGTTGTATACTTTACATCACCCCCTGCAATAATTTCTTGCTCTCCGATACGTTTAATGTGACTTGGTTCCGGAGATACATCTTTAATTGAATCTAGCGGTTGGTTCTCAAATACCCATCTCATTGATTGAACTTCTCCTTTCAGAATTTCATCCCATTCTAGGTTTTCTCTTTCTGGGCTAATGCATTTTTGAGGGCTGTCAAGACAATTTTCATAAGCATACTTTGCTTGCTGTACTTCTCCTGATACCACACCATTCTGTTCACTCTGACTGGCAACAATATCAGAAACTTCACTATAAAATTCCTTCTGTAAGTTTTTTCTTACTTCCGGATGAATATGTTTGTATAAACGTTTCAATTCATAAAGATTCCTTTGCTTTGAGTATAAATCTTTGGATATTGCAAATGTTTGCCTTTCTGCATAGCTGGGGGGTTCTGGGGACTGGGAAAAATCAGCCAATTCTGATGTCTCTAAAATATCTGGAGGAGGTGGTGGTGGAAACTCTTCTAAGCTCCCAAAGGAAGCCGAAGCTGTAGTAGATGATGTTGCAAGTTCTCTTGTTTCAGTGACTGCACTTTGACTTGCTGAGCTGCTATGGCTTGTGTTTACCACAGGCCACTCAAATTCTGGATGCTCATTATAGATCTTTAGGGGAAAATATACAAAATATGCAGTTTTTCTGTGCAATGAATATAATCATGTTCTCAATAATATAAAATGCACTTCCCTTCCCCCTAAATTTCGAATTGTACACTCAAGCACTACAGTATATTGTGAAAAAATTGGATTCAACGAATAATAATAATAAAAAACAAGTAATAAAAATACAAGAATGCTTGGTCAATAAAAGGTTACTGCAACACTAGTTTTATCTGGTGTACCCAGGGTTAGGACCAAGAAAACTAGGTCCTTTCCCCTGGAAATATATCAAACTGGTAGAAAAGTTGTAAGAACCACTTACAGTCATGTGATGTCCAGCCCCTCCCTGCTCCCTTCTATTGGCAGGGTGCCCAACATATGGGACATGCTCTGCAAGAGACCAGAGCAGCCATGCACATTTTCTACCAATTTGCTACATTAGTATTTTAGGTCCTCAACCTGGTTAGATCAGACTGGGATTGCAGTTGCCTTTTGTTTTTATTTAAAGTAATCTTGCCTTAGGCCGTTTTCATTACATATTGTGAATTAAATGATCTATCTGGTGGGTGGTTTGCATCTTTTTGTTTTTTAGATATTCAATGAAAAATCAATTATACCTCACCCACTTACAAATGAAAATACATGTATAGCAAATACATTATTGGAAAAATCTATTACAATATTACCCGCTATTATCCAATATTGTTACTAATGTTACTAATGTTTTTGGAAGAAGCACAGTGGATCTGATGCTTTGCATCTTAAAACCTGTGCTGCATTGTAACTACACCCTCACCCCCAACCCTGGCAGTTCTTACGCAATCCCGCTCCTGCAATGCAGGAACCGGCGCACAGTGAATACTGCATCAAGGGAGTGCGATCAGATAAGACCACCCCAGTGCCTAAATATTTACTAAATAAACCCCTACCAACTTATCCCAGCAGTAAAAAAAAATGTTGGTATATTTACACAAGCAACAAACTGAGAAATAAATCAGGCACTAGTTAACATATACTCACCGTGAGTGTGCCAATTGCTTACATGCCTTTTTATTTTTTTTTATTTACCTTTAGTTTTACTCTCCTTAATACAAGTGCCCATTTGCTCAATGTTCCCACACTCACTTAGCCAAGCAAACTTCTAGAGATGTTGAAAAAACCCTCAGAAGCCTTTTGTGTATTTTATATGCAACCCAAGGAACTTTAAGAATGGCACATTCTAAACAATTCCTTGCTCTAGCAAAAAAAAAAAAAACTGTGGGGTTATTTAGGAAGTGCAAAATGTTGCCTGATTTGTTAATTTGCCTAAACCAATCAGATAATACCTTTTTACTGGTCTGCTACAGTTAGAGAACATTTAATAAAAACTGATTGGCCGCAGATTAAGAACACAGGCAAAACATTGCATCTCTTCTTAAATACGCCCTATGTCTCTAAACTTTAACACAATATCTTACAATACAAACTAGCATGTAAATGTGTTTTATTCATACCTTTGATTGTTTTGCCACAGATTTGCCTTCTTTTCCCTTGTGGGATCTTTCAAACCGTTCCTTAAGTACTTGTGTGGAAATCTTTGGTAATTCTTCGGGTACTGATTTGTTTTTTTTAAGGTACGGAATAGAAAATATATAATATTTATTATTATTCTTAGAATACATGAAAGTACCAACCCTACTATCTAATGAGCTGCTAACTTGTGTATTAAACATTGCTGCATTTGTGCTTTTCTCCTATGGTCCAGGTAGCTTATTGCCGCCCTCCAACAAATACAGCTCAACAGTAACTCTAAGGAATAGGGGGCACTGAATTATATTTTTATGTAAGAAAAAGCCTTGTCGTCCTAGGCCACGACCAAGTAAGAAATCCAGCCCTGGTGTTAAAATGTTTGTGGTTACACAGAATAGAACAGACACAACAGTAATTTACTATGCAAAGCACAAACAAATATGTACTGTGACTGACAGTGCATTCAAATTAATTTAGCATGTGGAAAGCAAAATCAATCAAATTATAGGTGAAGAGGAACCATCAACTCCAGGTACAATAGTGCAGACCAGTTACCCACTAGATTGGATTGTCACAGGAGGTAATATGTTTATGCACAAAGGGTTGTCCATTCTTCATGAGTGTGTTGGGCTATTTGTAAACTGAAACTCTCCATCTATCTCTGCAGACTGGGACTAAATTATATTAGTGACCTGCATAATGGTTTATGGTTGTATATTTAGTACCCTGGTCTTAGTGCTGAAGTGGGCGACTGAACTGTATGTTTTGGTGTTATATATAATTTTCTCCCTAGGACTAAGCACGTAGGATGCGGAATACTGATTTGAAAGCGGAAGTGAGTAGTGCTACTCTAGATTTTTTAATACTATAGTATTACTATAGTTATATATTATAACCGTGCCTAGGTGTAATGATATTGTGAGGGAATCAATAAGGACGTAATAACTTACAAGCTCTAATTCATTCATTACATTTCACAGAATAGGGTTATCAGGACCAATACATTTTGATAAATGGTCTATATGTAGTCTGTCTTATAAAAATGTTTAAATCTCTAATTCATTTATCTTAATATTTATGTATTAATTGACCAAATCTAGAAATAGGACAAAATCAACAGGCAAGTCATTGGGGAAGGCAAGTATTACAAAGGTCTCCACCTTATCCATAGCTTGTGTGTGCAACAGCAATAAAACAATATGAGGACACCCCATTCGTTATGATATTAGCAGTAGAATAAACAAAGTTGAGTTGTATACAACCTATTTATCCTCGTTGTATTTAAGTCTAAATAAGAGCAAAAAGTTGATGTTTGTGTGGGTGTGAGTGAATGAATATTAACGGGGGAAAGTGTGACGTTAGATTTTTAAATAAATGGCTGTTTTGTTAGCATCTTTATGTTGTTGTCACTGTTCATAACATAGCAACATGAATTATAATTCAAGTCATTGCAACGCTAGCTTAGTGCTAATACATTCAGGGTGGCAGTGGTAATAAGGATAATATTCTATTTATAGAATGTTTACAATCACTGCTATGCATTCCTGTTGCATTTAATATGTTTATTTAATACCTTGGTGCTTTCTGCCATGTAGCCTTTTCCAAATGAAAAAAAGAATTCTTACCTACTCCTTCAGCTTCTTGATTATAATTAGATGCTGCACTTGTCTCGTGGGTATGTTGGCGATGCACAGAAACCTAAGTAAAGAAAATGATCGCATTAAAGAACAAAAATACAGGATCTAAGATGCAGAAAGAATAATTTACAATGAATAAAGTATCTGGAATATAACAGTATATTTACCTGTTCTGTGTTTGCAGCTAAAAACTGTGTTTCTGCTTTAAGTGCTTTTTGCTCAACTGCATGGGCCCTGCTTGCAAATTTAACTTCATTACTTTTTCTTGTTTCCTGATAAAGAAGATTGAAAAACAAGATTTAAAAAAAATCCCCTTTATTCAAATATTGCCCCCCCTCCATCTTAGAGTTTGTCCTCTAAAGGGCATAGTCACCCCCCTACAAAAACATTTGACCATAGATTTTCACAATACTTACCTCTCTCCCCAGCACTTCTAATTCTAGAAATCCTACTTTAAATTCCTCTGATCCTTCGCTGTTCTCTGTCTCCTACTTTATTGCTTTATGAGCTTTGTGCATGCTCACGCATCTGTACTCATAAGTTATTGGTGGTGACATCACCATCACAAGCTTGACTGTCTGCTACCCCCTTGAAGAGCCGGGAGAGCCTGGCAAGGGACTAGAAGAATTTCAGGAATTTTAATTGTAGCGGATGAACATATATTTTGATCTGCCATTTAGAAGAGTTGATGTCCCTGAAAACCCAAATGGTCGTTAATTCCACAAAGCTTATTGCAATATTTGGCTCAGCAAAAACCTGTTATATCATATTTGGTGTATGGAATTTTTTTCGGTCTACTTGACAGTAAGTGAGGCAGAATTGGAAATTGAATAATGCGCTTGGCAGGCATAGAGCAGACACCTTGAATTATAGTTGTAATTGATAGGAAGGGGCTTTTTTAAATGTTTCTTTAACGCATGCATTATATTACAGGTAAATCCAACATGGTAATTGCACCCCCAACTACCTTTCTTCTGTTTATTTATGGCCAAAATGTCTTCTTTCTGACATCTCATCCTTTATCCATGTCTCAATTCTAATCCTAATCCATGTCTCAATAAATTGTGCTGAATTCCAGCCAGTGCAGTACTATCCTAGACAATTTCATCATCTTCTCTGCTTCCTGTGACCACAAGCTCTTTTCTTTGCTATTAAGGTATCTAAAGCTTGTGTGGGGAGTGGACATGCCCTTTCATATACTTTGGGGCATATTTATAAAGACACAGGATCACACTTGTAAAACAGCACATGATTTCACAGCTGAGATGAATTAATACCAACAGTGGCTCAACCGTATGGTATTGTCCATTTACATTTCACTGTGGTATTTTTTATTATGTCAATGTAAAATAATGATAAAGCTATGAGCCTTTGATAGGGAATACATTTTATAGCCACTGCAATATATCTGTAAATATCTCGATAACATGGGTTAATAAAATGCCCCTTAAAGGACATGTCCACCCCCAAAGCTAAAATTTAACCCACTACTGGTCCCACTGTGTAGTGTTCAAAAATCCTTACCTTACTCCTCAGCTCCTTATGGTTCTCCTGCAGTGCCTTCTGGAAATCCCAGAAAGTGAAGTGTAGGAGTTGTCTGTGTGTCATCTGGCCCCTGCTACCTCTTTGACCTCCTGGAGGACTCTGGCATGCACAGGGGAGACCTACCTCCCTCCCTCTGGATCCCTCTCCTCTGTTTTTTTCTGTAATGCAGTGGTGCCTTTTATTGGCTAACTAGACAACAAAAATAGCAAGCTTTCAGGAGTCCTAAGACCCCCTCATCAGGCTGGATGTAACATACAGACTGATGAAGGGGGCTTAGGACTCCCAGAAAGCTTGCCATTTTTGTTGTCTAGTTGGCCAATAAAAGGTATCAAAAAAAAAACTTTTATTCTCTTACTTATGGCTAACACGATACAAACCTCAACTATTGTAGTGTAGTGGGGATTTGCTGTACTGTAGGGTACCCCAGCCCAAATACAAATGATGGTAAGACTATTTCTGTTCAAACTAACATGGCGGTTGGGCTGGGGTACCCTACACTACAGCAAATGTAACTTTTGGGGTCGGAGATACCCTTTAACAAGGAAGTTGGCGTCATGCTAATAATTAATTAAAAAAACTCACTGTTCAGTTTCCTTATCTCTATTACACCACATTGCTAATTAAATCTCATTGTGTCAGAAAGCTTCAGTGCACTCCATAAGCAGCAGTAGATTAATACCTATTGAATCAGGGCTTATGACCCCATCTCAGTGTAAGGTACTTACACTGAGATGGGCGCTGGTGAACAGTTCCTCCGGTGTCATATCTCCATTTCCCAAAATGATTGGTCTGACTTGTTACCATGGGCGGAATTTGCATATAATAATTCCCCACACTCTTCCTCTGGGACTTCTCCCTTTTTTTGTAATATGGGCCAGAATCCAATGTGTTTTCCCCAAGATTTTCTCTTTTCCAATAATCCAGCCGCTGACGATATGCTTGCCCATATGTCTGCTATCTGGGATTCTACAAGGAATAATCTTTTGAAATCCTCGTTGATTCAGAAAAAAGCTGCAGACAAAAGACGAAGGCCTGCTCCTCGATATTCCATTGGAGATAGAGTTTGGCTATCCTCACAAAATATTCATCTTCACGTACCAACCCCTAAATTAGGTCCCAAATTCATTGGCCCCTTTTCTATCTCCGAAATAATTAGTCCTACAGCTTTCCGTCTTGAGTTACCACCTACTATGAAGATCTCAAATGTCTTCCATGTATCCTTACTCAAAACATTTATTGTCAACCAATTTTCCAGTTCTAATCTGTCTCCAGCCCCCATTTTAGTTGATGGTCAGCAGGAGTTTGAAATTCAGGAAATTCTTGATTCCAGATATGTCAGAAACTCTCTACAATACTTGATTCATTGGAAAGGCTTTGGTCCAGAAGAACGCTCTTGGATTAAACTTGTTGACATCCATGCACCTCGTTGACCAGTGACATTCCATAAGAATCATCCTTTCAACCTGGAGGCAGTGGTCCTGGGGCCCCGCTGGAGGAGGGGGTACTGTAAGGTACTACCCGGGTGTCCCGCAGCGACGATCTGCTGGGCGGCGCTCCGGCCCCAGTGACGCCGCGCTCGCTCGCAACGTCCTGCGTGAGCGCCGTCGTGACGTCACCACGCAGGGGCGCCGGCCGGCGCGAAGTTTAAAAGTCAGCTCAGTCCATCCCTAGACGCCGCTTGTCAGTTGTTTCTGGCGTCTAGGGTTTTTGCCGTTTGGACTCGTGCAGTCCAATTTCCAGTATCCTGCCATTGTTCCTGTTACTATCTATCCTGCCAATTGTATCCAGCCATTGTTCCTGTTGCCATTGTATCCAGCCATTGTTCCTGTTGCCATTGTATCCAGCCATTGTATCCAGCCATTGTTCCTGTTGCCATTGTATCCAGCCATTGTATCCAGCCATTGAATCCAGCCATTGTTCCTGTTGCCATTGTATCCAGCCATTGTATCCAGCCGTTGTTCCTGTTGCCATTGTATCCAGCCATTGGCTCCTGTTGCCATGTATCCAGCCATTGCTCCTGTTGCCATTGTACCAGCCATTGTTCCTGTTACCTAGATTCTGCAATTGTATCCAGCCATTGTTCCTGTTACCATCTATCCAGCCATTTGTATCCAGCCATTGTTCCTGTTACCATTTATCCAGCCATTGTATCCAGCCATCGTTCCCAGTGTACTCCAGCATCCAGCTCCGGTCTCCGGTGCATTCCAGCATCCAGTTCCCACTACTTCCTCCTTTATCCAACTAAAACGTGAGTCTTCCCTGTACTCTACCCCAACGGAGTCAGGGCAGCATTACACTCAGCTTACAGGATGTGTTCCCACAATGCCATAAAGGTGTACATCATGGCAGGAGCAAGGTCATGTAGGCTACGATGAGGAAGTTTACTGCATCTCCCCCTCATTTTCTAAAAGTAGTGATATCATAGTTTTATGTATATTGTTCATGTTAGTCATGGTAATTTCCATGGAACTAGCTGTCGGTAAATGATGTTCAGAAATAAAATCCAATGTGATTAAAGCTGTCAAATTGTAATCTACTACAGTATATGAGGTTTAAGTTTTGTTGTATGAGAGTAATGAATTCCTTTGGGTATAGTATGGTAGCCATTCGTAGAATGCTATATGTTAGATATGGAAGTGTTTCGCTATTATAAAAAGGCAGAGCAATGGTATTGAAATTCTTCAGCTTGTGTACAAATCTTTTCTACTGCCTCCGGGATGCACTGATGCCTGGAGAATCACATCCAACACCCAACACCAATATTACAGTATTACAGCATTGCCACACTATACAGGGGCAAAAAACCACATTTCTCATAGTGTATACATTTTGCTCCACTGTAAAAGGAACATTAAATAGCTAGGGGGCATATTTATAAAGGTTCGTTAAACTTTTCGCCTTCTTAATGCAGCCTTTTCGCCTAATATGGACTTTTCGCTATTTTTAAATAAAGGTCATTACAGCTACATTTCGCTTTTCGCCAACATCGCGCGGTAACCGCTCAAGCATATTTATAAAATGACGAAAAGATATTTTGCATTAAGTTCAGCATTCCAATCGCCAAGTCGAGGTGGATTTTCTATATTTACCAATAAAATCAAATGGGGGTCTGAGGGACATATTTTTAAATGGGGCATTATTATTGCTTTTTTCCCACCATTTACCATAATTTTTAAACTTTCAACTTTTCCTTTCATCATTTATTAAAAAGGCGAATTTTCATCAAAAGCAAAAATTATCTAGCAAAAAGTAACACTAATAATGCTGAAAAAGCTCAGAACATATGGTGGTAAATAGGTAATACTCCCTGGTGGTTTTTCAAAGTAGTATTAAATTGGTTAATACACATAGAACACCTATTCCTTTGTTATTTAAAAAAGTCTAACACATATAGTGTTTTTTCAGCCAAAGATATAAATAGTGTAAAACTCAAAAGGCGAATTTTCTCCATTTTATTTAAAGGGCTAATTTATGTATTGCTTATTTTCAGCAAAACTGCCAGTTCCATTAATATGGGAACATCCCATAGTGCTGTGTAAGAAATAGTCATGTTAATGGAACATTCCAGTAACTAATGATGTTTGGCGAAAATTCTGGTACTACTGCAAATAAATGCAACAAAAGAGGAGGAGAAAAGGGGCAAAAAGGTGAAAATCCCCCTATTTATAAATGGCTTTAAATTAAAAAAGTGACAAAATAGCTCTGAAATGACACTAGAGAGCGATCTCTCTTTCGCAGTGATACCACACTTAACACAATGAATAAGGCAAAAACTATGCCACACATCGCCGCATCGATACTTTCCGCAAAGGCGAAAGCGAAAACGAGCGTTTTTATAAATAAGGTGAAAATAGCAATATTTGTTATTGCGATGAAATGGCGAAAATGGCGATCGTTTATAAAAATGCCCCTAAGCGAACCAAATGTATATTTTAGTTTGTTTTGCATTATGCTACAGCAATATGCGGGCTACCACCTTTCCACACATATATTTGTGTTCACTTTTGTAGAGAATATTTGTATATAGGATTATGATGTGGAGTGTGTGTTTTTTATGGGAACGTTATGTATGAATGTATATGTTGTGTATGCGTTGCTAATATTAAAAATATATCAAGTGTGAGGTGTTACCCTTTGCCAGTTTGAGACATGAAAGGGTTAAATCCACCTAAACTGTATCTTATATAGTTCAGTGTTGAACCGATGCAGTATAATTAAACGGCATTGCAATTACTGACAGTTCCAGGTTATATGAATATATAAAATAGCACGTGGATGCTCAAGATTAAATTAACCAAGATAACCAATAACTATAATCTAAAATGTAACTTACAAAAATGGAAAGTACCTGGGGCAGGGAGGTAGGAAGGATTGATTTTTCCTACCTCCCAAAATTATTGTTTTGTTGAGGAATTACCCGTCTTATATCCCTGTCCGAAGTACTTTTCATCTTAACTGCTTTTTAAAAAAACTTTATACTCGCTATAGTTATCCTTTAAATGTTATTGTAGAAAATCACAATAGAAAATGACATTATGGGGCATATTTATAAAGGTCCGTTATTATGGCCGACTCGCCACAAAAAATCGTTATTAGCGCCATAATGAAAGGTGATCAAATATAGTGGCAAAAAAATCATACTGCGGCGATGTGCGGCGGTAATTTGAGCTCTTTTACTGAGATAATGTACTTAGCGCATTTTGTAAGTATATTATCACTGCGAAGGGCTCATATCCCGAGTACGGAGCAGGGGGCTGGGAGGGGGTGCTGGGAAAGGATTGCTTTTGGGGCTTAGGGGGGTCCGCAGCTCGAACCGGGCCCCCTTCCCTAGCACTTATAAGTGCCATTGGGCCTTGGAATGGCCTTGCAGCCCTGACAAAGGATTGGGGCTTAAGGGGTCCCGCAGCTTGAACCGGGCCCCCCCCCTCCCCAGCACTTATAAGTGCCATTGCGGCCCTTGGAATGGCCCTTGCAGCCCTGAAAAAGGCAGTGGGGCTTAGGGGGTCCCGCAGCTCGAACCAGGCCCCCCCTTCCCCGGCACTTATAAGTGCCATTGCGGCCCTGGAATGGCCCTTGAAGCCCTGACAAAGGCATTTGGGCTTAAGGGGTCCCACAGCTCGACGGGACCCCCTCCCCCTTACATGGTTTACGGTAACCAATCATTTTTCAAAAATGAATTACATTGTAATATATCACAATATGCCTTATTGGTTTTTAGTATGACTAAAACTCGCATGGACTTTCCTTATGAGTGTTCATATTGGCTAAATTTATAAGATTCGGTCTGTCATTTGTTAAAGATGTGGCTTCACAGGGTCCCTAAAAGTATAGGGTAGATAGTTCGGGACACCACACTCCTAGTGATCATGGCTGACTCCTTATACTACAATATAGGGAGCCAACGCAACTGACAGAATTGTTTTGAAGCATCCTGAGTCTGACAGTGAATGTTCTTTGGCCACGGGTCTGGAACCCACGGAATCTCCCTTTATTATTACTGTGTGTACCCAGTTTTAGGATGAACTTGCCTCTGCACTGTCCAGGATGTCCAAGTCAGACCTGAACTTATAAAGGTTGTTTTCCAATTCCACCAGTTTTAATAGACCGACTGACTTTATTGCTGTATGCAGCAGAAATAACGGATGGAAATTCTCGGTCATGTTTTTAACAAACACAGATAGCATGGTTTTAATCTTTACTAGAGATGGGATCCGGTACGACTCGGACCGGATGCGACACAAAACCCCTCGGTTCTGAAATCCGAATGTTCCATCTGAAGCCGGAACGGATCGTTCGGATTCGGGACTCGGAGTGCATTTCTATTTTATTACTCTCGAAATAGCCTTGAACGTTCAAAAGTACAATTGGAAACTCGAAAATAGTTTCTGATCATATTTTTGAGGATTATCGAACGTTGAGGCTATTTCGAAAATGGCTTGAACGGTCATAAAAATCAAAAAACTTCCCGAGATCTGAAAACCCAAAAACGGAACGAAAACCATTAGTTTCAGCCATCTCTAATCTTTACAGAGTTTCAATGGAAGGAAAATCTGTAATCTGGTCATTATGCACAAACAAGGAAAAACACTTTTTAGTCATGCAACCCATAGCTACTGAAGGTATTTAGCCGTTTCTGGTTAAGTACATTTAGAACAATGATAGCTTTTTTAAATCTTTGCTCTAGGTTTCAGAAGTGGGTGAACATTTTACAAATATAGGTGGAGGCCACCTATGCTTTCCCCATTGTATTGAAATTTCATGTTCACATGCAATTTTTTCAAGTGAATCACATTACAGATCATGTAATGCAGCAAAAAAAACTTTAAAGAAATGCAGTTTATGAATACCAAATGAGTACATTTCCCTTTAATAATTCAACTGCCCCTAATCCCAACTATATATTTAGCACATTATTAGATGTATTACTAACCAGATATAAGTTTAATTATTGTCCCCATTCTAGCAATGGGGTAATCTGGCTCCTCTGTCAATCAAGGCTGTGACTGTGACATCACAACCAATGATTGATTGCTGTTTCATCTGCTGCCTCATTTGCACATCCTCAAGCTTATGAAAACTCATGAGCAGATTTGGAGACAGTACCCTTACCAGAATAGAACAGAACTGATGATTAAATATCTGGTTACAATGCATGTAATAAACTGGTAAAAATAGCAGCTGGTGTTGCGGTTAGATAACTGACAAGTAGAGATAGGATCTGGGTCCGACTCAGACCCCGATCCGACATGTAACCACTCCGTCCCAAATACGAATGTTTCGTCCAGAACCAGTTGGATCGTTTGGACTTCAGATCGCATTCCGATGATTATCAAACGTTCAAGGACATTTTTTCATCGAAAATAACCTTGAACATTCGATAATCCTCGAAAATACGGTCGCAAACATGAAAGTAGTTTCTATTGATTTTCGAGGATATCGAAAGTTAAGTTTATTTTAGAGGATTATCGAAAATAGCCTTGAACGTTCAAAAATTATTGAAAAATGCGCTCTGAAGTCCCGAAAGTACATTCGTTTTCAGATCTTCGGGATTTTTCCGAGATCTGTAAATCTGAAAACGGAACGAAACTTACCAGTGTGCCATCTTTACTGACAAGTCAACAGTTTTGTGGTTTATAGATAGATATAAACTATTCAAAGGAAAAATTCCTAGAAAGGCTAAGGCTAAATTACTGTAGTAGCCAAGAATGGCTTAAGATAAAAAAATCAAACCATTGTGCCAGAAAAAGATTGAGCCCCGTGAACAATGAACATGATTCTCTGCAGACATATTTGTAGAGGCTTTTCATAAATACCATGCTAGTTGAAAAATGAGACGGTAAGGAATTCTTGTAAACTCATGAAAATGACATACTAATGCACACACTGATGAAAGACCTTGAGGTTGGCAAATAATTCTTATCAAAGACTACAGAGCCATGGTAGCAATAAGGGTGTTCTGTGCTATCTGTGCAAGGTTCAGCACAATGTGGTAAACCAATCCTAAAAAATGTTGACATAATATCTTTATTTATTGTTATTTAGTTATTCTTTACATTAAAAGCAATCAGAAAAATGCAATTTCTAGTATTTTTAGACGGATTGGCTACCTGCTGTGGGATTTATTCCAACCTGGAATAATGAATAAAATCAGTTTTAAAGAATCAAAGCAGTATTTCCAGAAAGGCCTGTGAAAGGTGTAAAGTTACAGAAAATGACATATTGCCTAATTAATTATTCACCAAGTGCCATAATTATGTTCATCATACATTATTAATTCTGTTAAAAAATAGTTTAGGGAATGTAGCAGATCATGACAATGAATTTGTGCTGGATCATCCATTTCGTTGAATTCTTTGCTGTTTCAATAAATAATGTGCTAATTCCTGTGGTCCAAATTCTTACTTTATTGGAAAGATTTAGATATTGTTTTTTTGCCACTCAAGAAACACCAAAGAGGCTTTGATTTAAGGGTTAGTACATTAAGTTAAAGGATCTTATTGAGACTAGAGATGGTGAACTTTCAAAAGTTGGTCGTTTGCGAACTTTCGGACTTCTAAAAAACGGACCCATTAAAGTCAATGGGGGGTAAATAGTTTGGAATAATGCAGTGTAACTAACCTTACAGGCCCCTGGGACCTGGGAGATGGTCTGGGGAACACGTCGTGCGAAGGAAAAGCATTAAAACCTGACGTATCACACACGCATGCTACTTCTGGTTTCCACGTGCCGCTTTCGGTAACGCGGAACGTTCAGCAAAAACTCGAACGGCCGCTTCCGAAAATCTACGGAGATTCCCGAAATTGGCCATTCGCGGATTGCCAAACGGCTGCGACAACTCGCCGACGTTCGGGGGTCCCACAGCTTGAACTGGGACCCCCCTCCCCGGCACTTATAAGTGCTCTTGTGGCCCTAATAAGGGCCCTTTGGGGCTAAGGGGCCCGCCAGCACAAACTAAGACCCCCTCCCCCCCCTATCAGGGCCCTTGCGGCACTAAGATGTACCCTTGCAACCCTGATAAGGGCCCTTTGGAGGTTAACGGGTCCCGCAGCACAATCGGGACCCCCTCCTGGCCCCATCAGGGCCCTGTGGACTAAGAAGTGCCCTTGCGGCCCTCCAAAGGGGTCCCGCAGTCAAACCAGGACCCCCCTCCCAGCACTTATAAGTGCCTTTGTGGCCCTATCAGGGCCCATGGAAGGGCCCTTTGGGGCTTAAGGGGTCCCGCAGCTCGAAAAGGCATCCCCTCCCTGGCTCTTGCGGCACTGATAAGTGCCTTGGTGGGGGGTCCCGCAGCTCGAACCAGAACCCCCCGTAGCTTTTAAAAGACCCTTGGGCGGCGTCTTTATCTTCCATCTGGTGACACCAGACTCTGTGAGGCCACCGACCCTGAGAAGTACACCCTGTGGCGCCAGGGGTACTTCTGGCGCCAGTGGCCTTAACGCGGCCGATGTTACCGGCGTCTTGATACGATGCAACATCTTCGAGCGACACCAACACACTGAGGTCATGATGACAGGCAGGCTCACTGCGGCCAACAGGAGCCCGCTGGCACGCCGGCCTCAGCGGAGCCGATGTTGTAGCCGCTTCTTTCTTCTGCCATCTACTGCGATTGGCTTCTGAGCTCTGCGGAGGATTGCACCTCTTTATATAGGTTTGTAGAAAAACCTAACCGTTTCTGATTTTTGATTTTCTGAAATTTGATTGGTTTCGAAAATAGTCCCGCAAGTCCAGAAAATTTAACTAGTTCGAACCCAAACTAGTTTGAATAGTTCGAGTTCGTCCTAACTCATAAAGTTCGGCCTAAACTCGGGTTTGAGTTAAGTTTAGTCATCCCTAATTTAGACATATCAATGTGTATGTTAATTCTGATCTTATGCAATAAAATATCAACCATTTAAATCGGCAATACAGTGTTTGGGCTCAGTGACCTGGTTCCTCATTAGTTAAACAATACATAAGAAGGAATTCATTTTAAACAGAATTTGCTGATTGCTTATAATAGGTCTGATACACGTAAAAGTCAATGGTTTTGCCAACTGATCACGGGATCGGCAGTAGATCAATGGTGATTTAGGCATGACCGCTAATTTCTGACTAGAAAAATTGTCCTGTCCTTGAATGTCAAGGATGATCACAAACTCTTTGTCGCCTGATCAGTTGAGCCGAAATAGTGCCACTTTTTGACCAACAGTCTCCTGCATGGTACTGTATATTGATAACTGCATCTGTTGATAGAAATATAGGGTTAAAAAAATCCTAGATAAATACAGAGGGAGAAAACACACCACAGAACAGTGTATTTATTTATAAATGTTTCAGGGATCTTCTTCTCTCAGGAGCACCCAAGGATGGGACAAGACCCCAGAAACATGTGGATATGGGAAGCTGGTATGAATCAATAATTACACTTATTCTGCAGTGTGCATTGTCCCTTTATGCTGGATGTCTGATTGGACCTTGGGTAGGTCTGTGGGATTACTTGTGCGGCCTGCTATTGATTTACCACTATCTGCCACAGGTCTTCTGTGTTTGTATGCCAAAATATTCCTACTGTATGCGTACCAGGCTTAGTCTTTGTGAACAATGTAATGAGCTTTTATTTGATTAAAGAATTTTAGGACAATTAAACTGCTCTAATAAATTAACCATGAAGCAACATTCAACCATAAAAACAGTTTAGAAATAAACAATAAATACTTTTAAGCAGTCCCATGTTGTGAGATTTGACAGTAATAAATGTCTATTAATGATCGTCAAGTGAAAATTGACCTAAGATTGATTTGAATGTTTCTCTCTATAATGTCAAGCTTATGCAAATATCATGAAAATGTTCAATTATATTTAAATATAATTTAAATGCTGCTGCAGATATTTTGTATTATCATAAATGCATCTCTACCGCTCAATTACAATTTTTCACGATGGTGCCATATATATAAAGCTTGAGAAGGTTATTATAATACTGTTCACATATTCCAAAAATCATTATCTCTTGCAATAGTTTACTGCATGTATGAAAATCAAGTAGTGAACTGCTTAAAGGACAACTAAGACACGAACAACACTGAACCAGAAGGCAGAACACCTGATATAAAAACACTAATCTGTGTCTTACGTCTCATTAGGGTGCTGGGAAATTTACCAAATAGGGCTAGGCCACCTGCTGCCGTTTGCACTTGCGTTTGCACTTGCGTTTTTTCATATCATTGAAAACTCGGCAACGCACCGAAAACGCGTGTTTTCGGGTGCGTTGTGATTGCATTTGCGATTGCGTTTGCGTTCCACATTTTAATCGCAATTGTGTGTTTGAGCTGCAGTGTGGCCATGCCCTAACATAACGGTTTATGCTTTACTCATGGCATTCTAGTATCACACAGTTGGTCACACAACCATTATGTTTTGCAACATGCTCCGTCCTTGCTATGACAGAAACTACAATGGTCACACCCATTAATAATCTGTAGCCAATCCTTTTACAGATAAAGCAAGGAGCATGTGATGAGGTCAGGAGGTGTGGTTGACATGCACATACACATATAATTCATCCAGTTCTTAACAGGCTTACATTTACTTTAATACCATTTACTGGAGTGGGATTTTATAGCTTGGTGTTTTTAGGGGTTGTTTTTAGATTCTGGAGTATAAAAAATTATCTCCTTTAAAAATAAATGGAAAAAAATGGAAATGGTTGCAAGTTGCATTTCTCTGTTAGTCATGTCCAAGGTCCAGGAAACTGATGTGCGCAGAGTAGCCCCCACTCTCGATCCCTCTCTTCAAATATTTTACCTTGCGTAAAAACCATGAATCTGTATTGCAGAGCAGATCCTCCCACCCTCAACTGCTATGTTAAAAGTTTAAGGGGAACTGTGGTCTCCAAACAAGTTGAGTTACATGAAGGCCAGTTTCCTATCTTTAAAATGAGCCATCAACACCTCTTTACGTGCTCCACAGCCCAAGAAATGAATGACCAAAAAGTTAATGGGTGGGAGGCATTCCTAAGGCTTCTCCTGCACAGTGCCACCGGCGAGCACAGCCTCAGACTCCCTCAGTGTGTGAGGGAGACAGGAATTCCCTCCTCCTCTCTGCTGTGAATCCTGACAGATTAGGTAAGGGAATCTACAGCCCTTCTCTCTTACTATGTGAAAACAGCCTTCTCAGGCAGAGATTCTCACTGTTCTCACGGCCTGAAAGTGAGGGGGGTCTGTAGGTGGGGTCTGAGCGGGGCTTATGCACCCGTGGGTGGACGGGGCTTAGCACCACAAGGGGTAGGGCTTGCACCCACAAGTGGGCAGGCCACGGCACCCATGGGTGGGCGGGGCCACATGGGGCTTTAGAGAATGGGCCAAGAGGGGACTGCAACTGGAGGGACAATGGGGTCCATGAGTGGGAGGGACCAGGGGGGTTGCAAAGGGGAGTAGACACAGGGAAGATTGACTGACATGGTTTCAGAGCAGGAAGCAGGAATTGCAGGGGATCTGGTAATGCCGCTGCCATATACACACAAAAATGTAAAATCTTCAAAACTATGCAAAATAAACAATTGAAAATTTATTGCAAAAATTAGAGCAATTCTATCAATTTACCTCAATTTATCTAAAGTATTTTGGACCACAGTTTCACTTTAAAAAATAGATTCCAAACTCTACTCCTCATTCAGCGTCTTCTCTATTGCTGGCATACTTTGTTTCTATTTTAAAAAAATCTTTAAAAAATTTATATTTATCCATCACATAGTTAATTTTGGGTTGAAAAAAAACAAAGTCAAAAGTCTGTGCTTAAATCTATGAGAGAATAGATCCCTGCTACAAAATTGTAATATCATCTCACAAACGACTCTTTTATAGGGAAAAAAATCCCAACTTTGATAATTTTTCTATTGTAAACAAAAACTGGCTATACGTATGGTCCTTTACCGGCCCAAACCCCAACTGGTATATTCAGTAGATTATCTAACCAGATATTTAAGAATGATAGCCTCCATTCTGGTAGAGTAAGTGGTCTCTCCCCCATAACAAGGATGTGACTGCGACATCACAACCAATGGTTGACTGCTGATTCCCCTGCTGCCTCCTTGCACATCCTCAAGTAATAAAAAAAAACTCGGTGAACCAAGGGTGGAGGTAGATACCTTTTCATAACAGAAATAATGTATGATTAAATATCTGGTTATAAAGATTATATAAGCTGGTAAAAATAGCAGTTGGGTTGCTGGTAGTCACCAGTGTTTCTTTTAAGGGCGGGCACACCCTTGAAATTTAAATTAAAGGGAAAAAAAGATGAATTCTTTACTGCCCAAAATGCATAAAATCCCAAATAGAAAAAGGAATAATAGGACAGTTAGCAAAGTCATTTGCTGATACTTCTGAAAAACAAAATTAATAAAAAGGTAGCCATCAAATCCCCAGGATAGTCAGCAGTAGATGTTATCCAGGTCAACCATTTGCTCATTTCCATTCTCTATCCTCTGTACACAAAACTAAACAGAAAAAGTAAAAACTGCAGCAACCAGTGTTTGGTGAAAGACTATTCAAACTGTGACACAGGCAGTTAAAATGGTCAATTCTATATGGCCCGTGGCTAAAATTGATTTTAAAAAAATGATTTAACCAGTTACACAGTGATTTATGTATCTAAAGAACTGACTAACATTCCCAGTCCCCTCCCTTTTTCATACTATAAAGTACCTAGTTACTGTCCATACCTCACTCTGAGGTTTAACCCAATATTAGCTGTTTTATTACCATGACTAACTGATCCACGTCCAGCTATCCTTTTCTTTCCACAGACATGGCCAATAGAAAGAGGTGTTTCTTGCAGAGCATGTCGTCCCATAGGTTTGTGACCAAGTTCCTTGTCTCAGACTAATAGTACAATAATGTTAATGGTTCTATTTTGTGAAAAGGAGGAAGAAGAAGTGCTCCTGTTCCATCCATCCAGTATAATATACAGCACACTACTAGGCTCAAAGATATATTTTAAACCTTTCACTCCCTTTGTTTATCTAACCCAACTTAGTGGAATAAAGGTAAGGATTTTTTAAACTGTACTGTGGGGCCTGTAGTGGGTTAAATTTAAGTTTTGGGGGTGGGCATACCCTTAATAAAAAAACACTGACAATCAATCAACATATTCTTTGTATTGACCAGTAGGGATGGCCGGTTCGCGGATCCGACTCCTGGATCCGCCGCGGATTTACCCGTCCGCGAACGGCGGATTTTCTGGATTTCCGCCTTCCGAACTTCCGATTCGGGATTTTTCGTATTTTCGAAAATTTTCGAAATTACGAGTTTCACGTATTTTCGAAAATTTTCGAAATACGGGAAACATGTATTTTCGAAAAATTTTAAAAATACAAGGATTTCTCTAATTCCTTACATACGTTTTTTCGAAAATATTCGAAATTACGAGGATTACTGTTTTTCGAAAATTTGCGAAAATACGAAAAATCTCGTTATTTCAAGGGTATTTTTAATTTAACGGGTCCGCTCGCGGATTTTCGAATTTTCAAATTTCTTCGAAAATTCGCGGATCCTCGAGCGGACCGGATTTTGCGAAGTTCGGACATCTCTATTGACCAGTGCCACAGTAAATAATTAATTCTATTCTCTATCTTATAGGGAAAAAAGCTGAAGAATTGTGAATAGAAACACATACATTAAAGACAGTGCAACTCCAAATAAATTCGTACATCTTAGATCCAGTACAAATGGAGACATATTCGGTCAGGTCAACTGGCTGTTGCATTATTATGGTAAATCGGGCCAGAATATCGAAGGGAAGATCTAACAGTGTGATAGACCTTGGTCAAATTATCATGCAAATTAGTTAAATTTGGTTGGACCTGCCAGTATAAATTTTGATTGATGCCGAAATGTCGACAATGCCACTTTTTCAAATGATGGTCGGTCTGCTGATCATATTATTGTACCAATCTTTAGATAACTGAGATAACCGCCTAAAAGAAAGATTTGCAAAGTCAAGTGCCACTTGCAGCTAATTTATTTTTAATTGATTGATTTTATTTAATGTTTCTGTGTTTCTTTAATGTTATTTATTATATGTTCTTCTTATATAACATTAGGTAAGGATCCTTAAAACTAGATCTTTTACTTGCACTAGGGATACTTTTATACAAAAACTAGGGATCAGTATATATACACTCAAACTTTCTGTGATATACAACCATGGCATTGCCTTGGTAATCTACCAAGTAATTAGTATAAGGTTCAGTCAGGGTCAAGACATCACATACCATTAATAAATGTATCTATTTCATCTCAATAGTATTTTTCCAGATAACTGTGATGCAGTAAAAGCCTCACCTGACTGATTTATGCTGGTACTTAGTGACTAACTGCTCTGTGGGAAGATGCAACATCAGACATCTCAAAGTGTTTCTTCATGTTGCCAAGCCGCCAGGCACCGTGTTGACTTCAGAATCCTCAGACACCTTGATGAATTAAAGAAATAGAGTTATCTATATTGTAAAGTATGTGAATCTTTCCCTTCAATTTTATGCATCAGAAATAATGTTTTATTTTGATTCGGCTTTAAATATACTGCAACTATAGTTTAATTGTATGAGGATAATTTAAGAAGAAAAATAAAACAAATATATTTTCTCCTAGACATTTTAAAAGCAAGATATGTAATTCTTCCTAATTAACATGAAAAGTTCTAATTCCTTTTAGCCGGCTGAAAGGATGACCATGTGATTCCTTCTGGAACTGAGAACCCGCTGGGAGACAGGAATAGGTAGGCATATTGACAGGTTAAATACATTCGTTTTGACAGCTCGTCTTCGGCCCTTTTTGGGTGTCGTGCTGACAACTCATTACATTTTTTCAAATCACATTTTGATCCAATTTTGCTCGCCTTTCAAAGAAAGCAGTATGCTCATAAAATCACAGTGAGAAGTAATGAATAAAAAGCCTTCCAGCTTCACAATTTTCACAGAGCAGGTGAAAATATAGAAATCTATCTATATTCAGGTCTGTGTATGGGAAACCTTAAAATTGCCAGAGTGATAGAGTTAGGCAACTAACTTTCACGATCAGATACCGATTTACTGTAGTAGAGGTAAAGTCTGATAATGTTTATTAATGCCCAGCGCAATCATAGTGCTTTAATATTAACTTAAAGTTTTGGTTACTTAAATTTGATGTTTCTTTGTGTTGTTTCTCTATGTTTCTAAAATCCAACTGCTGGTTATACCTGGCAGCCAGCAAAATCTGGGGCCTGCTTCTGTGTCCAGGACTACTGGGGCTGGGGCTGTAAATGTGGGTTTGGGTGGGATATTTTGGGCAGAGATGGGAGGGACGTGGCGAGAGCAATGCAGCTGCAGAGGACAATAGTCGGGTTGCGCAAGCTACATTCAAGGGATTACAGCCAATTTGAGGGTTAACAAATGCTACATTGAGGGTTCCAAAAATAGAGCTATACATTTGAGAGTTAGCAAAAGGAACGATTCATTCGAGGGTTACCGAAAGTCGAAGGCTACATTTGAGGGTTATCGGAAATGAACAATACATTTAAGGGTTAGCAAAAGGAACAACTTATTCGAGGGTTACCGAAAGTCGAAGGCTACATCGAGGGTTAAAAAAAAACAAACATTACATTTAAGGGTTAGCGGATGATACATTCGAGAGTTAGCGAAAACGAACATTACATTCGAGGATTACTGAAAACAAATGATACACTTGAGGGTTACCGAAAACTAACATTACATTCAAGGTTTACCGAACGATACATCTAGGGTTTGCGAACGGCTTGTAAATTCAATAATTATTGATTATTCGATAATTTTACGAATTATCGAAATACAGCTGTGATTTTGGAAAACTGAACTAGTTTAAATAGTTTTGAGTTCGTTTGAAATATAAAGTTTGGCCCAAACTCGGGTTCGGGTTTGAGTTTGGGTCTCCACACTAATATTTAGCAATCAACATGGCGTTAAGCTTCATACACAAGTCTGACAACACGGACAAGGCACGGCACCCAAATGCATGCACAGCGGACCTAACGGCAGTTCGGTCGAGGCTAGTTGCCCATTTAACTATGCGATTAATTATCGTGTCCCACAGAGCGGCCAAAACTGGCAACGAAGTATCCATACATGGTCTGCCAAAATGGTGTTCATAAACATTGTGATCGCAGTGCCTGAGATCATGCGTGTTTCTAAACCTTTACTCTGATTCTTTACATGATTTCTTCTCCCCACTGAGCCAGAAGGACCCACATTTTTACTGTTGACAATTCTGCTAGTTGGATGGATGCAGAAATGTCAACTAGCAAGGAAAGTCTTATTGATGCAATCTGCCAAATAGCCAAGAACATAGAAACCTATGTGGAGCTTTCAGAGTTTAGGTGAACTTGTGCATATTAGTGCATATTACAATAAAATAGAATTGGTAATTCCCAGTTTTACAATGAACTTTTTTATGTGTTGATTGATTATTAGGTGGGGATTCTGGCACTGATGTTTTGAGGTGATGGTATATGTTTATTAATATATTACATTTGGTAAGATATACAGTAATGCGAAATAGAAACAAAATAGAATAATTGTGAACATTCAATTCATATTCTAGTCCCCTAGTCTTCAATTTATAATTTAAACTAATCAGGAAAATTGTGTGTACTTTTTTGTAATTTTGTAATTAAAATTGTTGAGAATAATTTTTGTTTCTTTAAAATAATTACTAGAAACAATATAAATGAAAAACACAAATGTATGTCATGAGAGAAGAAGAATGGGGTGCTATAAATATTAGTGTTAGCTAACGCTTACATTTGCTATCAAGGAAAAGAGAGCGAAGGAAAAACTGTACAGTGTTTTAAATATTTATAAGGATTAAAAATGACTTTAGGGCTATTTTACTTCAATGTGTAATTGTTCAATTTGTAATTGTTGAGGAATTAGAGGGCTATTTAAGATGGGAGTTGCTATTGCCTACTTGGTGCATGTCAGATGATCTCGGACTGCTAGTCGTGGCACGCTCAATAAAAATTGGTGTTATATAGCTATTATTATAACATGCAAGTAAATGAATTGTATTTTCTAATAGGCAGTTTTAATCAATTTAAAGTATGTAAGGAGTGGAACTAATTAATTTTATTGGTTTTCCCATTCTTATTATGAAAAGATTAACAACATACCGTAACAAGCATTTTTGCCATATTCCATTGTGAAGTAACCATAAATAGATAGCCAACTGGTGGACAAGAAAGTATTGTGGGGAAGTAAATAACACACGTTTTCTAAAGTTTTTTGTGTGGATCTATTGTAGTAGAGAGGTCCTAAACCAATTGGTGTGTTGGTGGTTTTGTGACATTTTGCCAGTGAAATGTATTGAAGTTATGGGGATGATAGTGGTAAAATGTATTTTTCTCAATGATTATGCTTGGCAATTAAGATAATAATACTTTACAATTATAAGAGAAAACCGGGAGGGAAATGGCTTAGAGGAACACTACCAGTACCCAAAACCTTAAAAAATCACTGTAGTCCTATCTAAGGAACCTAATTTTGACGAATAATAGAATTGCGTTTGCATGAAATAAGTTTGTGGCAAAACTTTTTTACTAACTGTACAAGTAGTGCATAATCAAAGGAATCGGAAATCCTTATTGTTATTCTTTTGTAAACTGCTTTCTCCAGTCACGTGAACCAATATTCAGGTAATTCTGAATCTAAATCATCTTGCTACACAAATCCTTATTTTTATTTGGTGACATTTTCCTTAATCCACTAAAAATATTGCCAGTATTACAATAGTTATATTATGTGCATGGAGGTTCAACCAAAGTTGATCTCCTCTAATTAGAAATTGAATATGTAACAGGAAATACTGTATAGTGTCTAATACATGTATAATAAAAAGGTTTCACTGTATGTTAGAATAAATACTTGATATTTTATGGGACAATAGTGCATTATTGCTGCTATAGTGTTTCTTCTTTATACTTACGTTTTATACTGAACTTTTAAAACATAACACCAAGGGAAAAAGTTTAATCAACAACATGAATTATGAAAGTTGTACTATATTTTAGGATTCCGGCTACAGCTTAAAAGTTTAAGGGCCATATTTAATAACACGGGTTCAGAAACTTCCAATACTGCAGATTATTGTATAAGTATGTCTGGCGACGTAAAATTGCACCAAGGTTGTACATTTATGACGGGGGTGTACAATACATGTAGTACTAAATTAGTGACATTTTATTGTATAGGCGAATTTACAGTCGATTACGGAATTTAAGGCCGTGATCATAAATGTACAATTGGGTTGTTTTAAACGTGGATCATTAAATAATTGCGCATCTTTATAAATATGGCCCTAGTACCTTAATGCCACTAAACTGTAAATAACATCAATAATCTTGTAACTTGTAATTTTTTTTAGCAATAATAACTTCAGATTGTTTAACTACGTTAATGCTATATCATATATGTTTTACATAGCTCATTATGTTACGTTGGGTTAATGTGCTGTTATCAATATTTTAGTGTTGCCAATAGTTCATTGTAAATTAAAGAAGAATGAAAGTGAGAAAGTTCTGTTGATCCGCTTGACATTAGACCTCTCTGATAATTATTTTAATGTATTTTTTTAAAACAATTCTTTCTTCCATTCAAGTCTAATGTACCAAATATTTGTCTTACAGGGAGGTGGTTTTCAGAAACATATTAGTTTGGGAGAAGAAGAAGAAGCAGCTCCAACAAAACATCATTTTTAGACAACTATTAACATTTTGAACATTTATTAATAGAATTCATCTCTGTTACAGTAGTTACAGTAAGTGAAACAAAATCCTAAATATTAACTAGCCTTGTGTGTGAAGGTTCTCATTCATCCAGGTCATGGTAGATTGTGTATTCAGTTAGATCAACTGGATTGAAGTTAGTTCTTGAAGAGGTTTCGTAGTCATCCGACTGGCTTTCTCAATTCAGAATGACTTGTACAGGAATCTGTTGGCAATAAATACCCTGAAATGTGTCCCAATCAATATATAACAGCATGGTGGTAGGGACCTTGAAAGCAACAGTCAGTTGGATGACTATCAGAACATCTTCCAAAAACTAAACTTCAACTCCATTTGATCAAAATTGAATACCACAGATATACCATACTAGCTTGAGTATCGCAGTAGTTTTACACTTTTTATACTATTTTCCCATCCTTTCCTGGCCAAAATGTATAATGCAAGGGAAACACTAAACGCCTAAGGCCTAAGTCTCACTTTGAATAACACGTTTTCTAAAATTATAAAAATAAAAAATGAAACAAAATAAGTGAAATGGTCATTTTCCTTATTATTTTGCTGTATTAATTACAGGACCGCGAGTCATTAATTGACTGTAGGGATTTCTCATGAATTCGTATGGGTATTATGGTAATGACAGTTCCTATTAAAGAAGAATTAGGGCGCGATTGTGAATAGTAAAAAACAGTGGTATTATAAGCACATTACTTGCTTTAAATAGTATGACTATTACCAGCTGATGTTAGCAATTTATGTGGAGGAATAAGGAGGGTGGGGACAGCCAGTGATTAAAAATAAACTATAACTAAAAATAAGCTGCACTTTTCAAACAGTTTGTGCTCCATAAATAGATTTTTTTTAAATAAAAATTGTAATTTACGTTGAAACAACTATAAGAATTTGTTTCTTAGTAGATTGTATTGTATTGTAAGTTGTTCGTTGAGAGAGACATGTAAACTTAAAGGGCATGTCCATCCCGAAAAAAATAAATTAACCCACTGTTGGCCTCACTGTGTAGTGTAGAAAAATCCTTACCTTAACCTCGCTCCTTATGGTTCTCCTGCAGTGTCAACCCAAAGTTCATAAGTGAAAATAGGAGCTTCCTGTGTGTTATCCATATCTGCCCCTTCCTGTCCTTCTGGAGGACTCGGTCTGGGGAACACGTATCAATGCCCACAATCTTTAAAAAAAACACAGTCCAGTACCGGAAATCTCCCGTGCTTCCTGTTTTGTCAGTCTGCATAGTATTTAATAGATTTCTCGAAATGTCAAAATATTCAGAATATCGATAAATCCAGATCGGAATCTCGTTCGAGGATTGATTGCTTTTTCTGTGTAAAGTTGCAAATTCTACAATATTAAGCATTGAAATTCAAATTGCCATGGCTAACGGGGATTAGCACAAAAAAAATGACTGTCATTGGTGAATTTGGGAAATGTGGCTGGATCGTTTTCACAAATTTGCTAAAAACGTGCTAAAAAGTGGAAAATTCTAAAATTCTCAAACGTTCCATAATTTTCAAAAACATTCTGCACGGCCAGTAAAATAAAAGCAGAATCCACAATATCCGCTTAGTCCAAGATCTGTGCTCCACTTATGTGGGCATCTCTAGTTACTGATTAAAGGGCATACAGCTCTTAAAGGGCATGTCACAAATAGGCAGAACAGTGCACCATCCTGAATAAAGGATTCCTAAGGAGACCTCTGACTAAATTTAAAGGATGGGTCACAGACAACCCTGAAAAAGACCCTTAATACAGAGCACAAATGTAAGTCCTATCAAAATATGTTTATTAGCAAAAAACACAATATCCCATAAGCCCATCAGCACCCTACCCACCCCCATAAAAGTGCACGCAATAAAAACATCACACTGTCTGGGCCTCCTCAGACCCCTAAACCCTTACACAAAACTACGGCGTGAGCAATAGCACCTGACCAGGAGACGCAGCAACCACAGTTCAAACTATGCAGCTAAGTCCTCAAACGTCTTGTGCACGTTCCGCCTTGTAATTATATGGATGAATAGGATCGGGTAACAGCCTGATGGTAAAATCCATAAAATGTAAACGGTTAATATCTTGGTCACTGTAAGAGTGGACAAACCAAAAGGACCATGACAGTAAGGGTACAGGAGCACTAGGGCCACCGAAAATGGTGAATCCGAACGCTCAAGTGTGGTGAGGCATGTATTGGCCACACATGGCAACAGGACGTATGCCCTTAAATTATGGGTATTGAACAGGTATGGTTGAATTTGAGGGGAGGACATTGAACGAAAACTGCTTCAAAAGGAGCTACATGGATATACAAATTAAAAACCTATAGTCCTAAGGTCTGAACGAAGATCTGCAGTTTGCATACTACCTATAATAGGGTGGACACATATGCAGGATTCATTTTGGGTCCTTTTTTATCTTATTGTATGTATATGTTCTAGAGAGAAAGCAATATCCATTGAGCCCCTGCTTAACCACCATAATAATCTTATTTGGTATGAATATTGTTACTATTTGTGTAATTGGCAAGTATGGTAGGACGATTTAATACAATGTCACACTGTATAATGATCAGAGTGAGTAGTGTGAAAGTGGTGGTTGCGCGGAGGGGTCGACTGGGTAAGTCCTACTTGGGTGAAAGCATGGGGCAAAGGTCTATGATTTTGCATATAGAAGATATGATTTTACGTTTTAAATTGCAATTTTGCACAAGACTTTGAGGACTAGCTGCATAGTTTGAACTGTGGTTGCTGTGCTCTCCGGTCAGGTGCTATTGTCTCACGCCGTAGTTTTGTGTAAAGGTTTAGGGATCTGAGGAGGCCCAGACAGTGTTGATAGGTTATGGGATACGGGTTCTTTTGCTAATACATATTTTGATAGGACTTATTTTTACTGCGTGCAGAATGTTTCGAAAATTATGGAACTTTCGAGAATTTTTAGAATATCCATTTTTAGCGAATTGTGAAAACGATCCGGCAACATGTCTCACGTGTTACTATTTGTGTAATTGGCAAGTATATTGGGACGATTTAATACAATGTGCACTGCTATAAGATCAAGGTTTGGATGTTGGACATACAATATGTGTCAGCTGGCATTGAAGCTATTTTAAAAGAACTCTACGCGGAGTGAGTCGATCGAGCCCTGATGACAGCCCGCGTAATAACGTATGATGGGTGAAATGTACATAGGAGGAAGTGGAATCAGAGAGTTTGTGGATACCCTTCCAACGGGTGTGTGGGAGTGTCTGGTTTGGAGATGCGGGTGAAGGCTGGATTGCTTGGAAGTGCCCAGAGGTGAAGTGGTCCTACTTGGGTGAAAGACGGAGGAAAGGGTGTATGAATTTTGCATATAGAAGATCTAGTACGTGTTAAATTGCAAATTTTGACCAAGACGTTGAGGCTTGCTGCATAGTTTGAACTTTGGTTGTGCTTCTCTCGGTCAGGTGCTAGTTGTCTCACGCCGTAGTGTTCTTTGCTAATAAACATATTTGATAGGACTTACGGGTGGTTGTGCTCTGTGGTAAAGCTCTTTCAGGGTTGTCTGTGACCCTACCTTTAAACTTTAAAAGGGCCTGTCCCCCCCAAAATTAAAATTAAACCACTTCTGGTCCCACTGTGTAGTTTAAAAAAAATCCTTACCTTTAATTACTGTTCCTTATGGTTCTCCTGGTGTGCTCCAAAATCCAGGGAAAATGAAGGTAGGAGGTGTCTTCCTCCTCCTTATCCTCTGAGGAGGACAGTGGCATGCACAGGGGAGCCCTTCCCCATCCGTCCCACCCTGACTGATTCCTTCATGGCTGCCCTTCACCTGTGTAAAAAGTATTTATATAATGTAGGGCATCACTATCCACCTCCAACCACATGTTAGATTTCAAAAAAGAATTAGAACTGTACTTACAACCTTTTGTTCCTGTGGCAGCTCTGTCGTGGCTGCGATGGCTGCATCTCAGCAACAGAGAGGCCGGATCAGAGCTCTGCAGGAACAAGGGGTTGTAAGTAGAGTTATGGTTCTTTTTTTAGCAATCTAATAGTGGTTGGGGGTGGGGTAGGGGTGCCCACTTATATTAATAAAAAACTTAGAGGGTAGAGATACCCTTTAAAAAGTAAAATTTTGGATGTGGCTTTTCTTAAAATTCATACCCTGACACCGCATTCATTGATATAATAACATAAGAAAGCTTCCTATTTAAAATTATGTTATTAACACACAGTATGGTCTATTGAATATGCTGCAGTAAGATCTTACTAGCTATTTATTTATATTTTTGTTTTATGTTATTTACCAGATTTTATTAACAATACACATGAATTATATTTTTTACAAAAAACTACACTGACCTTTTAACCCATCTTGTTTTTAAGCCAAAGCGCAACATAATATATTGTTTATAAAGGTCTAAATATGAAGCAATTCACAAAGTGACTATACATTTGTAGCAAAATGACAGAATGATTCTAGGTCCAAGGCTATCTGATGGCTAGATGAATGCAGTTAGGTGCAGTTAGAAACAATTTACTTTTTCTTTGAATATGAGCGTAAAACATTTTCTCTACAGTCCACGGATCTGTCAAACTAAAAAGTTCTTGCCAACCTTTTTCGACAAAAGCTTTAATCAGAGAGTTAAAATGAAAAATCTTTTGGGTTCTGGGATGCTGAATCCATTAAATTGAGATGTAGGACAGGAAATATCAGTTTCTAACTGAAAATACAACCTGCCAGTCACTTATCAATTAAACACGCAAAGTTATAATGTATAACATTCGATGATCTCAGCCAATTACAGGTGCCACTGCCAGTCTGGCGCTTCTGTAGCTTCTGTACATGAAAAGGCATGAAAGCTGGGCAGATGGCAGCCTGGTAAGTACATTTAGAATTACTTTTGATATTTAAACCTGGCGAAGTCAAGTCTTGTGGGCAATTACTCTACACAAAAAAAAACCTCTGGGGTGGACAAACCCTTCAACATTCCTCGCCTCAATACAAAATAGCAATGGTAACTTACTGTAAATGGCTCGGGGACATTGGAAATGGTCTGGGAACACACATCAATGCCAAATCTTAAAATTAACACCGTCCAGTACTGGAAACTTCATTCCTTTCTGTTTGGCATTCCGTTGTAGTATTTTCGAGATTCTAGAAATTTGTACATTTTGATTTGTAATTAGAAATTTAAGAAAATATCGAAAAAATTTTAAATTAGGAATCTCAATTTTCAGTTATGAAATGAACCGTTCATAAAAATCCCCAAATGCTTACACAATTGCAGGAATTATAATACTACAATCATTTAATAGTGTCAAATTATTATATAGTTGAATCCCTTTGTATGTCTTTCTGTTCTGTCCTATGTTTCCTGTATTTTAAAACTCTGCCTACATTCCTTAACCCCTGATTTATTTGTCTCCTCTTCAATCATACTAATGCTTGTAGTATGTGATAGGGACATGTGCTTTATAAATGAGTTCAGTTCAGAATATGAACCATTGTTAAAAAAAAATCAATATTCGTAAAATTGCACTCAAGTAAACGCATTAAAGTAAATGTAACAATCTTAAGTGAATGAAAAAAGCTGTGCGTATGGTGCTTTATCTGGCTGAGCATGTGTAAGGAACATAATTGTCAGTGACCAAGCTGGTTGTGTGATTCTAAAATGCTGGCAAATAAGCACAACCCCCATGTTATAGAGGTAAAAATTCCCAGCAACCATATAAAAATGAGAGGCGAGACAGACATTACTACATTTATGTCAAGGTGATCTGTTCCTCATACCAGAGATGTAATTGAAATTTAGAACATTTTAATTTCGTAAATCCAAATTTTTTTTTAAATTTTGGCCATTGATACGTCATTTCCCCGGTCCTGGAGCCATTAAAGGGTAAAAATACTGTAAACATTTACTTTTAAAAATGAAAAGCACCTGAGGCAAGGATATAGGACTGATTATTCCCACTACAAATATTGTTTCGTTGAGGAGCTACAGACACATTAGAGTTTTTATTGCCAGGTTATGGCCCTGGGCCTATATTAAAGATAGTGCTGAAGCATACAGGAAGACTGCAAAAAAGAATTTCTTTGTCTTGCTGCCCTATAGAAATGATTTGATTGAGTAGGTAAAAGCACCAACCCTAACTCCCTGCCTCAGGTACTTTTATTACTAAACTGTTTTAAAAAAACTTTATACACACTAGTTTCCTTAACAGTAGCATGTGTAGCATCACTACTAACCGTAAATTACCTTTGCTATTTATACTTCATTTTAGGCAGAACTTTTGGATTATTTAACTCCATTGACTCCCAATGCGGATTTTCGTGTTTCGGAGTTTTTTGAAAATGAATTTCAGGAGTTCAGCCATCTTTTAATCATTACATGTGACTTGTTTATTTTTTTGTTTATTATTCAATAATGAATCTTAAATAAAAGGATGTGAATTTTTAACATGAAACAGTATTATAACCGATACGAAATATATGATAAAATGTGAATGATGTTGAGGCGCATCCGGTTTTGTACTATTAGTAGCGTATTACCCTTTATGACCAGCCAGAGTCTAGTTTATTTTGGGATTAACTATTTTCCAGTCAAACAAATATAGTAGGGTCTACGTGTGCTGATGTAATTGGAAATGAATGTAAAATAATTATTATTGCATCACATCAGTTTTCCACTGCAAGTTAAATCATATTTCTTTATATTTTCGCTTCTCATATGGAAGGAAAAATTACTCTTTTCATTGATTTTATTACTACCATCCATATAAAGGCCAATTAGACTCAGCATCAGCTTACTGCACTGTTCGTAATTGTTTAAACAGAGTGAGTCATGGCAGGCCTCCTATTTTGATGATGATTAGGATTCTAATAAGTGTTTAGAATGTAGGGACGAGGAATAGTTCACAGCTAAGTTTTAAAATAAGAACAGTCAATGACACTGTCATATGTGTAGATAAGGATGTTTTAGCTGAAACAAAATGAAGGGTAACTAACACCTTACATATGTCACAGTTCTTCATGTACTCATTGAGCCCCCATGCATGCAATGATAAAAGAGATCTTCTAAACACACAAATTTTCCTAACTTGAGCTAGTCAAAGAACTGCAGCTTTTAGGGGTGGGACCATGCTTTTAAGGTTAAGTAACTTTCAAAGTATTCACTTTAGAGCTTAGTAGCTGTCTATCTCTCCAAAAGCAATATTGTACATGTTCTAGAACTAGTCAGCTGCAAAGTTTACTTAAAGAAGAAACTTGCAGCCCATGGGTACGAGGTTACATATTTACAAACTAAAACTGCAACTGTGTTTGAAATTTGTGATGGAAAGTGTGGGGGATAAGAGAAGAAGAGATTTTCAACACATATTAAATCTTAAAAATTACAGACCTAGTTTCAAGGAAGCCCCACATTAAAGAAAACCTGTGACATAAGCATGTATCATCCCCAAAATTATATGTTGGAACAAACACAAAACTTTTTGCCTTAACATTGAATTTTGAAAACGCCATAAGATATAATTTGAATAGACCACCACCGAATAATATAAAAAACCATTAAATCTGCCCATTAAGATGCTAGCCTTTCCCTATACTTTCCCCTAAAGGTTGATCTTCAGTGGAAAATGATGGAACCTATAGTTGTTGAATGGCCCACAATCTTTCAGTCAAATCCGTATGGCTAACATCATAAAGAGGTGGTTATACCCCACACCAGTATGAAAGTCATATATTCCAAGATCACTGATCATATGTCCAGGGGCCCACAACTCTCCCCTTTAATCAACATTGATCGGTAAGGCACACAAGGAAGCATACTCCTGGGACTTGTGGGCTTATGCATGTCAGTATTGGACTCTCCGGGCTCTCAACAGTGTGTACTGGTGTCCCTACTTCACCCGGACCTTCCTGGGGGGTTTTTATTTTTTTAAAGTCTCCGTTGGCTCCAACACAACATCATGCGACCGGTAGGGACAGCACATACTAATCGACATGTTTTCAACAGGTTTAAATCCCTTTACTGGTCTGAGAGACAGGACCGCGGTAGATGATCTGGTCTAGGCAGAAGTGGTTGAAAAATCAGTTGATTTCATACTTCTGCTGTTTCCTTGTGTTGACCTCTAGTGAGCATGATCATTTCAGGTAATGCCTTCTTCTTCCAGGAAAATGCACCAAATCCTGGACATAGTTTCCTAACAGAAATTGTCACTGATTGGCTGTTGGATGGGACTCAAAACCAGGCTTAGATCTCTACTAGCAACGGAATCAACTCAGACTGGGGTCACGGGCAAAAGACCATAACAGTCTCTACTGGGGGTCTTGCAAAACAGGAAGTAGTATTTGGTTGACAGAACACAATGCGACTTGGCAGAATTAAGGTTCATTGGGATTGATAAAAAATATGCTCTTTTTTTCTGAAAAGCTATGTATTTGACATGAAACTCCCCTTTAAAGGGAAAAGTATAAAAAAAAAATCCTACGTGATTAGAATGTGTTCAAGATGTTCGCAGTTTAGTAAGTGTCTCCTTTCTTCATTTTGCATAACGAGATAGGAAGCTGATGAAATAATAAAGGTGCACATTAGCCAATCTAATTTAAATTAAAAATCTTATGGTCGCTTGCAGATTATAGAACAGGCAACTTTGACACCTTTTATTGACTTCCTTTGAATAGTGCTTTAACCGCAGAGGCCTATGGTGTATATAAAAGCTGGTGGCAATACTGTACAGGTCCCTAGGATACAATCACCCAGCAGTGTCTCCCTCCCCTGTATCTGCATAATGAGAAGGAACTCTAGCCAAACTATTCCCTAGTGTGACCCTAATTGGTTGAATATTTCGACATTCAGAATTGTGTTACCATTGTCGGACTCTACATCTCTGGGTTTGCGTGAAAAAAAAAAGAATTTCTAGTGTGACTTTAAATCCCTAACAATTTTGATACTACCAACATAAATAAATCTTAAGGATCTGCAGAACAAAAACTTACAGTTTCATTGGAACGTTGACTTTTCTTGGGACAGCAGATGATACATTATTAAGCTTCCACCTACTATGAAGATCTCAAATGTCTTCCATGTATCCTTACTCAAAACATTTATTGTCAACCAATTTTCCAGTTCTAATCTGTCTCCAGCCCCCATTTTAGTTGATGGTCAGCAGGAGTTTGAAATTCAGGAAATTCTTGATTCCAGATATGTCAGAAACTCTCTACAATACTTGATTCATTGGAAAGGCTTTGGTCCAGAAGAACGCTCTTGGATTAAACTTGTTGACATCCATGCACCTCGTTTAATCAAGACATTCCATAAGAATCATCCTTTCAAACCTGGAGGCAGTGGTCCTGGGGCCCCCGTGGAGGAGGGGGTACTGTAAGGTACTTACCCGGGTGTCCGCTCCAGCGACGATCTGCTGGGCGGCGCTCCGGCCCCAGTGACGCCGACGCTCGCTCGCGCGTCCTGCGTGAGCGCCGTCGTGACGTCACCACGCAGGGGCGCCGGCCGGCGCGAAGTTTAAAAGTCAGCTCAGTCCATCCCTAGACGCCCGCTTGTCAGTTGTTTCTGGCGTCTAGGGTTTTTGCCGTTTGGACTCGTGCAGTCCAATTTCCAGTATCCTGCCATTGTTCCTGTTACTATCTATCCTGCCAATTGTATCCAGCCATTGTTCCTGTTGCCATTGTATCCAGCCATTGATCCAGCCATGGTTCCTGTTGCAATTGTATCCAGCCATTGTATCAGCCATTGAATCCAGCCATTGTTCCTGTTGCCATTGTATCCAGCCATATGATTCCAGCCGTTGCTGTGTTTCTGTTGCCATTGTATCCAGCCATTGCTCCTGTTGCCATTGTATCCAGCCATTGCTCCTGTTGCCATTGTATCCAGCCATTGTTCCTGTTACCATCTATTCTGCCAATTGTATCCAGCCATTGTTCCTGTTACCATCTATCCAGCCATTTGTATCCAGCCATTGTTCCTGTTACCATTTTCCAGCCATTGTATCCAGCCATCGTTCCCAGTGTACTCCAGCATCCAGCTCCGTCTCCGGTGCATTCCAGCATCCAGTTCCCACTACTTCCTCCTTTATCAACTAAAAGTGAGTTCCCGTACTCTACCCCAACGGAGTCAGGGCAGCATTACACTCAGCTACAGGATGTGTTCCCACAATGCCATAAAGGGGTTTACATCATGGCAGGAGCAAGGTCATGTAGGCTACGATGAGGAAGTTTACTGCATCTCCCCCTCATTTTCTAAAAGTAGTGAATCATAGTTATTTGTATATTGTTCCATGTTAGTCATGGTAATTTCCATGGAAACTAGCTGTCGGTAATGATGTTCAGAAATAAAATCCAATGTGATTAAAGCTGTCAAATTGTAATACTACAGTATATGAGGTTTAAGTTTTGTTGTATGAGAGTAATGAATCCTTTGGGTATAGTATGGTAGCCATTGTAGAATGCTATATGTTAGATATGGAAGTGTTTCGCTATTATAAAAAGCAGAGCAATGGTATTGAAATTCTTCAAGTTGTACAAATCTTTTCTACTGCCTCCGGGATGCACTGATGCCTGGAGGAATCACATCCAACACCCCAACACCAATATATACAGTATTACAAGCTATGCCACACATACAGGGGCAAAAAAACCACATTCTCATAGTGTATACATTTTGCTCCACTGTAAAAGGAACATTAAATAGCTAGGGGGCATATTTATAAAGGTTCGTTTAACTTTTCGCCTTCTTTAATGCAGCCTTTTCGCCCTATATGGACTTTTCGCTATTTTTAAATAAAGGTCATTACAGCTACATTTCGCTTTTCGCCATACATCGCGCGGTAACCGCTCAAGCATATTTATAAAATGACGAAAAGTATATTTTGCATTAAGTTCAGCCATTCCAATTCGCCAAGTCTGAGGTGGATTTTCTATATTACCAATAAAATCAAATGGGGGTCTGAGGGACATATTTATAATGGGGCATTATTATTGCTTTTTTCCCACCAGTCTTTACCATAATTTTTTAAACTTTCAACTTTTCCTTTCATCATTTATTAAAAAGGCGAATTTTCATCAAAAGCAAAAATTATCTAGCAAAAAGTAACACTAATAATGCTGAAAAAGCTCAGAACATATGGTGGTAAATAGGTAATACTCCCTGGTGGTTTTTCAAAGTAGTATTAATTGGTTAATACACATAGAACACCTACTTTGTTATTTAAAAATAGTCTAACACATATAGTGTTTTTTTCAGCCAAAGATATAAATAGTGTAAAACTAAAAGGCGAATTTTCTCCATTTATTTAAAGGGCTAATTTTTTAGTATTGCTTATTTCAGCAAACTGCCAGTTCCATTAATATGGGAACACCCCATAGTGCTGTGTAAGAAATAGTCATGTTAATGGAAAACTTCCAGTAACTAATGATGTTTGGCGAAAATTCTGGTACTACTGCAAATAAATGCAAACAAAGGGAGAAAAGGGGCAAAAAGGTGAAAATCCCCCTATTTATAAATGGCTTTAAATTAAAAAGTGACAAAATAGCTCTGAAATGACACTAGAGAGCGATCTCTCTTTTCGCAGTTATACCACACTTAACACAATGAATAAGGCAAAAACTATTGCCACACATCGCCGCATCGATACTTTTCCGCAAAGGCGAAGCGAAAACGAGCGTTTTTATAAATAAGGTGAAAATAGCAATATTTGTTATTGCGATGAAATGGCGAAAATGGCGGCGATCGTTTATAAAAATGCCCCTAAGCGAACCAAATGATTATTTTAGTTTGTTTTGCATTATGTACAGCAATATGCGGGCTACACCTTTCCTACACATATATTTGTGTTCACTTTTGTAGAGAATATTTGTATTAGGATTATGATGTGGAGTGTGTGTTTTTATGGCGTATTGTATGAATGTAATGTTTGTGTATGCGTTGCTTAATATTAAAAATATATCAAGTGGGAGGTGTTACCCTTTGCCAGTTTGAGACAATGAAGGGTTAAATCCACCTAAACTGTATCTTATATAGTCTCAGTGTTGAACAGATGCAGTATAATTAAACGGCATTGCAATTACTGACAGTTCCAGGTTATATGAAATATATAAAAAGCACGTGGATGCTCAAGATTAAATTAACCAAGATAACCAATAACTATACTCTAAAATGTAACTTTACAAAAATGGAAGTACCTGGGGCAGGGAGGTAGGAAGGATTGATTATTCCTACCTCCCAAAATTATTGTTTTTGTTGAGGAATTACCCGTCTTATATCCTGTCCGAAGTACTTTTCATCTTAACTGCTTTTTAAAAAAACTTTATACTCGCAGTTATCCTTTAAATGTTATTGTAGAAAATCACAAATGAAAATGGACATTTGGGGCATATTTATAAAGGTCCGTTATTATGGCCGCACATCGCCACAAAAAATCGTTATTAGCGCCATACTTATGAAGGTGATCAATATAGTGGCAAAAATCAATACTGCGGCGATGTGTGCGGGCGGTAATTTGAGCTCTTTTCACTGAGATAATGTAATTAGCGCGATTTGGTAAGTATATTATCACTGCGAAGGGCTCATATTCCGATGTACGGAGCAGGGGGCGGGAGGGGCGCTGGGAAAGGATTGCTTTTGGGGCTTAGGGGGTCCCGCAGCTCGAAACGGGCCCCCCTTCCCTAGCACTATAAGTGCCATTGCGGCCCTTGGAGGATGGCCCTTGCAGCCCTGACAAAGGCAATTGGGGCTTAAGGGGTCCCGCAGCTTGAAACGGGCCCCCCCCTTCCCCAGCACTTATAAGTGCCATTGCGGCCCTTGGAATGGCCCTTGCAGCCCTGAAAAAGGCAGTGTGGGGCTTAGGGGGTCCCGAGCTCGAACCAGGCCCCCCCTTCCCCGGCACTATAAGTGCCATTGCGGCCCTTGGAATGGCCCTTGAAGCCTGACAAAGGCATTTGGGCTTAAGGGGTCCCACAGCTCGAACCGGGACCCCCCTCCCCTTACATGGTTATACGGTAACCAATCATTTTTCAAAAGAATGACATTGTAAATAATCACAATATGCCTTATTGGTTTTAGTATGACAAACTGCATGGACTTTCCTTATGAGATGTTCATATTGGCTAAATTTATAAGATTCGGTCTGTCATTTGTTAAAGATGTGGCTTCACAGGGTCCCTAAAAGTATAGGGTAGATAGTTCGGGACAGCCACACTCCCTGTGTCATGGCTGATCCTTATACTACAATATAGGGAGCCAACCGCAACTGCACAGAATTGTTTGAAGCATTCTGAGTTGACATGATGAATGTTCTTTGGCCACGGGTCTGGAACCAACGGAATCTCCCCTTTATTATTATCTGTGTGTACCCAGTTTTAGGATGAACTTGCCTCTGCACTGTCCAGGATGTCCAAGTCAGACATGAACTTATAAAGGTTTTTTTCCAATTCCACAGTTTTAATAGACCTGACTGACTTATTGCTGTATGCAGCAGAAATACAGGATGGAAATTCTCGGTCTATGTTTTTAACAACCACAGATAGATGGTTTTAATCTTTACTAGAGATGGGATCCGGTACGACTCGGACCCGGATGCGACACAAAACCCCTCGGTTCTGAAATCCGAATGTTCCATCTGAAGCCGGACGGATCGTTCGGATTTCGGGACTTCGGAGTGCCATTTCTATTTTTATTACTCCGAAAATAGCCTTGAACGTTCAAAAGTACAATTGGAAACCAAATAGTTTCTTGATCATATTTTGAGGATTATCGAACGTTTGAGGCTATTTTCGAAAATGGCTTGAACGTTCAATAAAAATCAAAAACTTTCCCGAGATCTGAAAACCCAAAACGGAACGAAAACCATTAGTTTCAGCCATCCTAATCTTTACAGAGTTTCAATGGTCAAGGAAAATCTGTAATCTGGTCATTATGCACAAACAAAGGAAAAACACTTTTCTAGTCATGCAACCCATAGCTACTGAAGAGAGTTAGCCGTTTCTGGTTAAGTACATTTAGAACAATGATAGCTTTTTTAAATCTTTGCTCTAGGTTTCAGAAGTGGGTGAACATTTTACAAATATAGGTGGAGGCCACTATGCTTTCCCCATTGTATTGAAATTTCATGTTCACATGCATATTTTTTCAAGTGAATCACATTACAGATCATGTTAATGCAGCCAAAAAACTTTAAAGAAATGCATGTTATATGAATACCAAATGAGTGACATTTCCTTTAATAATTCAACTGCCCCTAATCCCAACTTATATATTTAGACATTATTAGATGTATTATACTAACCAGATATTAAAGTATATTATTGTCCCCATTCTAGCAATGGGTATATCGGCTCCTCTGTCAATCAAGGCTGTGACTGCTGACATCACAACCAATGATTGATTGCTGTTTCATCTGCTGCCTCATTGCACATCCTCAGCTTATGAAACTCATTGAGCAGATTTGGAGACAGATACCCTTACCAGAATAGAACAGAACTGATGATTAAATATCTGGTTACAAATGCATGTAATAAACGGGAAAAATAGCAGCTGGTGTTGCGGTTAGATAACTGACAAGTAGAGATAGGATCTGGGTCCGACTCAGACCCCGATCCGACATGTAACACATCCGTCCCAAATACGAATGTTTCGTCCAGAACCAGTTGGATCGTTTGGACTTCAGATCGCATTTCGATGATTATCAAAAGTTCAAGGACATTTTTTCATCGAAAATAACCTTGAACATTCGATAATCCTCGAAAATACGGTCGCAAACATGAAAGTAGTTTCCTATTGTATTTTCGAGGATTATCGAAAGTTCAAGTTTATTTTAGAGGATTATCGAAAATAGCCTTGAACGTTCAAAAATTATTGAAAAATGCGCTCTGAAGTCCCGAAAGTACATTCTGTTTTCAGATCTTCGGGATTTTTCCGAGATCTGTAAATCTGAAAACGGAACGAAACTTACCAGTTTCGGCCATCTTTACTGACAAGTCAACAGTTTTGTGGTTTATAGATAGATAAAACTATTCAAAGGAATAAATTCCTAGAAAGGCTAAGGCTAAATTACTGTTAGTAGCCAAAGAATGGCTTAAGAATAAAAATCAACCATTGTGCCAGAAAAAGATTGAGCCCCGTGAACAATGAACATGTCTCTGCAGACATATTATGTTAGAGGCTTTTCAAAATACCATTGCTATGTTGAAAAATGAGACGGTAAGGAATTCTTGTAAACTCATGAAAATTGACATACTAATGCACACACTGATGATAAGACCTTGAGGTTGGCAAATAATTCTTACAAAGACTACAGAAGCCATGGTAGCAATTAAGGGTTTCTGTGCTATCTGTGCAAGGTCAGCACAATGTGGATAAACCAATCCTAAAAAATGTTGACATACTATCTTTATTTATTGTTATTAAGTTATTCTTTACATAAAAGCAAATCAGAAAAATGCAATTTCTAGTATTTTTAGACGGATTGGCTACCTGCTGCTGGGATTTATCCAACCCTGGAATAATGAATAAAATCAGTTTTAAAGAATCAAAGCAGTTATTTCCAGAAATGGCCCTGTGAAAGGTGTAAAGATTACAGAAAATGACATATGCATAATTAATTATTCACCAAGTGCCATAATTATGTTCACATATTACATTATTAATTCTGTATATAAAATAGTTTAGGGAATGTAGCAGATCATGACAGAATTGTTGCTGGATCATCCATTTCTGTTGAATTCTTTGCTGTTTCAATAATAAGTGCTAATTCCTGTGGTCAAATTCTTACTTTATTGGAAAGATTTTAGATATTGTTTTTATTTGCCACTCAAGAAACACCAAAGAGGCTTTGATTTAAGGGTTAGTACATTAAGTTAAAGTATCTTATTGAGACTAGAGATGGCTGAACTTTCAAAAGTTCGGTCCGTTTGCGAACTTTCGGACTTCTAAAAAACGGACCCATTAAAGTCAATGGGGGGTAAATAGTTTGGAATAATGCAGTGTAAACTAACCTTACAGGCCCCTGGGACCTGGGAGATGGTCTGGGGAACACGTCCGTGCGAAGGAAATAGCATAAAACCTGACGTATCACACAGCATGCTACTTCTGGTTTCCACGTGCGCTTTCGGTAACGCGGAACGTTCAGCAAAACTCGAACGGCCGCTTCCGAAAATCTACGGAGATTCCCGAAAATGGCCATTCGCGGATTGCCAACGGCGTGACAACCGGCCGACGTTCGGGGGTCCCACAGCTTGAACTGGGACCCCCTCCCCGGCATTATAAGTGCTCTGTGGCCCTAATAAGGGCCCTTTGGGGCTTAAGGGGTCCCGCAGCACAAACTAAGACCCCCCCCTCCCCGCCCTATCAGGGCCCTGCGGCACTAAGAGTACCCTTGCAACCCTGATAAGGGCCCTTTGGAGCTTAACGGGTCCCGCCAGCACAATCCGGGACCCCCTCCCTGGCCCTATCAGGGCCTTGTGGCACTAAGAAGTGCCCTTGCGGCCCTCACAAGGGGGGTCCCGCAGCTCAAACCAGGACCCCCCTCCCAGCACTTATAAGTGCCTTGTGGCCCTATCAGGGCCCATGGAAGGGCCCTTTGGGGCTTAAGGGTCCCGCAGCTCGAAAAGGCACTCCTCCCTGGCTCTCTGCGGCAATGATAAGTGCCTTGGTTGGGGGTCCCGCAGCTCGAACCAGAACCCCCAGTAGCTTTAAAAGAGCCCTTGGGCGGCGTCTTCTATCTTCCACTGGTGACACCAGCTCTGTGAGGCCACGACCCTGAGAAGTACCCCTGTGGCCGCCAGGGGTACTTTGGCGCCAGTGGCCTTAACGCGGCCGATGTTACCGGGTCGTGATACGATGCAACATCTTCGAGCGACACCAACACCACTGAGGTCATGATGCCAGGCAGGCTCACTGCGGCCAACAGTGAGCCCGCTGGCACCGCCGGCCTCAGCGGAGCCGATGTTGCTAGCCGCTTCTTTTTCTGCCATCTACTGCGATGGCTTTGAGCTCTGCGGAGGATTGCACCTCTTTATATAGGTTTGTAGAAAACCCAATCGTTTTGATTTTGATTTTCTGAATGATTGGTTTCGAAAATGTCCCGCAAGTCCAGAAAATTTAACTAGTTCGAACCCAAACTAGTTTGAATAGTTCGAGTTCGTCCTAACTCATAAAGTTCGGCTCAAACTCGGGTTGAGTTCAAGTTCTAGTCCATCCCTAATTTAGACATATCAATGTGGTATGTAATTCTGTCTTATGAATAAAATATCACCATTTAACTCGGCAATACGTGTTTGGGCTCAGTGACCTGGTTCCTTCATTTGTTAAACAATACATAAGAAGGAATTCATTTTAACAGAATTTGCTGATTGCTTATAATAGGTCTGATACACGTAAAAGTCAAGGTTTGCCAACTGATCACGGGATCGGCAGTATGATCAATGGTGGATTTAGCCATGGCCGCTAATTTCGACTAGAAAAAATTGTCTGTCTTGAATGTCAAGGATGTACACAAACTCTTTGTCTGCCGTCACGTTGAGCCGAAATATGTGCCACTTTTTGACCAACAGTCTCTGCATGGTACTGTATATTGATAACTGCATCTGTTGATAGAAATAATAGGGTTTAAAAAATCCTAGATAAATACAGAGGGAGAAAACACACCACAGAACAAGTGTATTTTTATAAAATGTTTCAGGGATCTTCTTCTCTCAGGAGCACCCAAGGATGGGACAAGACCCCAGAAACATGTGGATATGGGAAGCTGGTATGAATCAATAATTACACTTATTCTGCAGTGTGCATTGTCCCTTTATGCTGGATGTCTGATTGGACTGGGTAGGTCTGTGGGATTACTTGTGCGGCCTGCTATCTGATTTACCCTATCTGCACAGGTCTTCTGTGTTTGTATGCCAAAATATTCCTACTGTATGCGTACCAGGCCTTAGTCTTTGTGAACAATGAATGAGCTTTTTTTTGATTAAAGAATTTTAGGACATTAAACTGCTCTAATAAATTAACATGAATAGCTAACATTCAACCATAAAAACAGTTTAGAAATAAATACAATAAATACTTTTAAGCAGCTCCCATGTTGTGAGATTTGACAGTAATAAATGTCTATTAATGATCGTCAAGTGAAAATTGACCTAAGATTGACTTTGAATGTTCTCTCTATAATGTCAAGCTTATGCACAATATCATGAAAATGTTCAATATATTTATAAATTTAAATGCTGCTGCAGATATTTTGTATTATCATAATGCATCTCTACCGCTCAATTACAATTTTTCACGATGTGCATATATATAAAGCTTGAGAAGGTTATTATAATACTGTTCACATATTCCAAAAATCATTACTTGCAATGTTACTGCAATGTATGAAAATCAAAGTAGTGAACTGCTTAAAGGACAACTAAAGCCACAGAACAACACTGAACCAGAACGCTTGTCAGTTGTTTCTGGCGTCTAGGGTTTTTGCCGTTTGGACTCGTGCAGTCCAATTTCCAGTATCCTGCCATTGTTCCTGTTACTATCTATCCTGCCAATTGTATCCAGCCATTGTTCCTGTTGCCATTGTATCCAGCCATTGTTCCTGTTGCCATTGTATCCAGCCATTGTATCCAGCCATTGTTCCTGTTGCCATTGTATCCAGCCATTGTTAAGGTCATGTAGGCTACGATGAGGAAGTTTACTGCATCCCCCTCATTTTCTAAAAGTAGTGATAATCATAGTTATTATTGTATATTGTTCCATGTAGTCAGTAATTTCCATGGAACTAGCTGTCGGTAAATGATGTTTCAGAAATAAATCCAATGTGATTAAAGCTGTCAAATTGTAATCTACTACAGTATATGAGGTTTAAGTTTTGTTGTATGAGAGTAATGAATTCCTTTGGGTATAGTATGGTAGCATCGTAGAATGCTATATGTTAGATATGGAAGTGTTTCGCTATTATAAAAAGGCAGAGCAATGGTATTGAAATCTTCAGCTTGTGTACAAATTTTCTACTGCCTCCGGGATGCAATGATGCTGGAGAATCACATCCAACCACCCAACACCAATATATACAGTATTACAAGCATTGCCACACTATACAGGGGCAAAAAAAACCACATTTCTCATAGTGTATACATTTTGCTCCACTGTAAAAGGAACATTAAATAGCTAGGGGGCATATTTATAAAGGTTCGTTAAACTTTTCGCCTTCTTTAATGCAGCCTTTTCGCCTAATATGGACTTTTCGCTATTTTTAAATAAAGGTCATTACAGCTACATTTCGCTTTTCGCCATACATCGCGCGGTAACCGCTCAAGCATATTTATAAAATGACGAAAAGTATATTTTTGCATTAAGTTCAGCCATTCCAATTCGCCAAGTCTGAGGTGGATTTTCTATATTTACCAATAAAATCAAATGGGGGTCTGAGGGACATATTTATAATGGGGCATTATTATTGCTTTTTTCCCACCAGTCTTTACCATAATTTTTTAAACTTTCAACTTTTCCTTTCATCATTTATTAAAAAGGCGAATTTTCATCAAAAGCAAAAATTATCTAGCAAAAAGTAACACTAATAATGCTGAAAAAGCTCAGAACATATGGTGGTAAATAGGTAATACTCCCTGGTGGTTTTTCAAAGTAGTATTAAATTGGTTAATACACATAGAACACCTATCTTTGTTATTTAAAAATAGTCTAACACATATAGTGTTTTTTTCAGCCAAAGATATAAATAGTGTAAAACTCAAAAGGCGAATTTTCTCCATTTTATTTAAAGGGCTAATTTTTTAGTATTGCTTATTTTCAGCAAACTGCCAGTTCCATTAATATGGGAACATCCCATAGTGCTGTGTAAGAAATAGTCATGTTAATGGAACATTCCAGTAACTAATGATGTTTGGCGAAAATTCTGGTACTACTGCAAATAAATGCAACAAAAGGGAGAAAAGGGGCAAAAAGGTGAAAATCCCCCTATTTATAAATGGCTTTAAATTAAAAAGTGACAAAATAGCTCTGAAATGACACTAGAGAGCGATCTCTCTTTTCGCAGTGATACCACACTTAACACAATGAATAAGGCAAAAACTATTGCCACACATCGCCGCATCGATACTTTTCCGCAAAGGCGAAAGCGAAAACGAGCGTTTTTATAAATAAGGTGAAAATAGCAATATTTGTTATTGCGATGAAATGGCGAAAATGGCGATCGTTTATAAAAATGCCCCTAAGCGAACCAAATGTATTATTTTAGTTTGTTTTGCATTATGCTACAGCAATATGCGGGCTACACCTTTTCCTACACATATATTTGTGTTCACTTTTGTAGAGAATATTTGTATATAGGATTATGATGTGGAGTGTGTGTTTTTATGGGACGTATTGTATGAATGTATATGTTTGTGTATGCGTTGCTTAATATTAAAAATATATCAAGTGTGAGGTGTTACCCTTTGCCAGTTTGAGACATGAAAGGGTTAAATCCACCTAAACTGTATCTTATATTAGTCTCAGTGTTGAACAGATGCAGTATAATTAAACGGCATTGCAATTACTGACAGTTCCAGGTTATATGAATATATAAAATAGCACGTGGATGCTCAAGATTAAATTAACCAAGATAACCATATAACTATACTCTAAAATGTAACTTTACAAAAATGGAAAGTACCTGGGGCAGGGAGGTAGGAAGGATTGATTATTCCTACCTCCCAAAATTATTGTTTTTGTTGAGGAATTACCCGTCTTATATCCCTGTCCGAAGTACTTTTCATCTTAACTGCTTTTTAAAAAAAACTTTATACTCGCTATAGTTATCCTTTAAATGTTATTGTAGAAAATCACAATAGAAAATGGACATTATGGGGCATATTTATAAAGGTCCGTTATTTATGGCCGCACATCGCCACAAAAAATCGTTATTAGCGCCATACTTATGAAGGTGATCAATATAGTGGCAAAAATCAATACTGCGGCGATGTGCGGCGGTAATTTGAGCTCTTTTCACTGAGATAATGTACTTAGCGCGATTTGGTAAGTATATTATCACTGCGAAGGGCTCATATCCCGATGTACGGAGCAGGGGGCTGGGAGGGGCTGCTGGGAAAGGATTGCTTTTGGGGCTTAGGGGGTCCCGCAGCTCGAACCGGGCCCCCCCTTCCCTAGCACTTATAAGTGCCATTGCGGCCCTTGGAATGGCCCTTGCAGCCCTGACAAAGGCAATTGGGGCTTAGGGGGTCCCGCAGCTCGAACCAGGCCCCCCCTTCCCCGGCACTTATAAGTGCCATTGCGGCCCTTGGAATGGCCCTTGAAGCCCTGACAAAGGCATTTGGGGCTTAAGGGGTCCCACAGCTCGAACCGGGACCCCCCTCCCCCTTACATGGTTATACGGTAACCAATCATTTTTCAAAAATGAATTACATTGTAATATATCACAATATGCCTTATTGGTTTTTAGTATGACTAAAACTCGCATGGACTTTCCTTATGAGATGTTCATATTGGCTAAATTTATAAGATTCGGTCTGTCATTTGTTAAAGATGTGGCTTCACAGGGTCCCTAAAAGTATAGGGTAGATAGTTCGGGACAGCCACACTCCCTAGTGATCATGGCTGACTCCTTATACTACAATATAGGGAGCCAACCGCAACTGACAGAATTGTTTTGAAGCATTCCTGAGTCTGACAGTGAATGTTCTTTGGCCACGGGTCTGGAACCAACGGAATCTCCCCTTTATTATTACTGTGTGTACCCAGTTTTAGGATGAACTTGCCTCTGCACTGTCCAGGATGTCCAAGTCAGACATGAACTTATAAAGGTTGTTTTCCAATTCCACCAGTTTTAATAGACCTGACTGACTTTATTGCTGTATGCAGCAGAAATAACTGGATGGAAATTCTCGGTCTATGTTTTTAACAACCACAGATAGCATGGTTTTAATCTTTACTAGAGATGGGATCCGGTACGACTCGGACCCGGATGCGACACAAAACCCCTCGGTTCTGAAATCCGAATGTTCCATCTGAAGCCGGACGGATCGTTCGGATTTCGGGACTTCGGAGTGCATTTTCTATTTTTATTACTCTCGAAAATAGCCTTGAACGTTCAAAAGTACAATTGGAAACTCGAAAATAGTTTCTGATCATATTTTTGAGGATTATCGAACGTTTGAGGCTATTTTCGAAAATGGCTTGAACGTTCAATAAAAATCAAAAACTTTCCCGAGATCTGAAAACCCAAAAACGGAACGAAAACCATTAGTTTCAGCCATCTCTAATCTTTACAGAGTTTCAATGGTCGAGGAAAATCTGTAATCTGTTCATTATGCACAAACAAAGGAAAAACACTTTTCTAGTCATGCAACCCATAGCTACTGAAGAGTAGTTAGCCGTTTCTGGTTAAGTACATTTAGAACAATGATAGCTTTTTTAAATCTTTGCTCTAGGTTTCAGAAGTGGGTGAACATTTTACAAATATAGGTGGAGGCCACCTATGCTTTCCCCATTGTATTGAAATTAAAGAAATGCATGTTATATGAATACCAAATGAGTACATTTCCCTTTAATAATTCAACTGCCCCTAATCCCAACTTATATATTTAGCACATTATTAGATGTATTACTAACCAGATATTAAAGTATAATTATTGTCCCCATTCTAGCAATGGGGTAATCTGGCTCCTCTGTCAAATCAAGGCTGTGACTGCTGACATCACAACCAATGATTGATTGCTGTTTCATCTGCTGCCTCATTTGCACATCCTCAAGCTTATGAAAAACTCATTGAGCAGATTTGGAGACAGATACCCTTACCAGAATAGAACAGAACTGATGATTAAATATCTGGTTACAAATGCATGTAATAAACTGGTAAAAATAGCAGCTGGTGTTGCGGTTAGATAACTGACAAGTAGAGATAGGATCTGGGTCCGACTCAGACCCCGATCCGACATGTAACCACTCCGTCCCAAATACGAATGTTTCGTCCAGAACCAGTTGGATCGTTTGGACTTCAGATCGCATTTCCGATGATTATCAAACGTTCAAGGACATTTTTTCATCGAAAATAACCTTGAACATTCGATAATCCTCGAAAATACGGTCGCAAACATGAAAGTAGTTTCCTATTGTATTTTCGAGGATTATCGAAAGTTCAAGTTTATTTTAGAGGATTATCGAAAATAGCCTTGAACGTTCAAAAATTATTGAAAAATGCGCTCTGAAGTCCCGAAAGTACATTCTGTTTTCAGATCTTCGGGATTTTTCCGAGATCTGTAAATCTGAAAACGGAACGAAACTTACCAGTTTCGGCCATCTTTACTGACAAGTCAACAGTTTTGTGGTTTATAGATAGATATAAACTATTCAAAGGAATAAATTCCTAGAAAGGCTAAGGCTAAATTACTGTTAGTAGCCAAAGAATGGCTTAAGAATAAAAATCAAACCATTGTGCCATAAAAAGATTGAGCCCCGTGAACAATGAACATGATTCTCTGCAGACATATTATGTTAGAGGCTTTTCATAAATACCATTGCTATGTTGAAAAATGAGACGGTAAGGAATTCTTGTAAACTCATGAAAATTAGACATACTAATGCACACACTGATGATAAGACCTTGAGGTTGGCAAATAATTCTTATCAAAGACTACAGAAGCCATGGTAGCAATTAAGGGTTTCTGTGCTATCTGTGCAAGGTTCAGCTACAATGTGGATAAACCAATCCTAAAAAATGTTGACATACTATCTTTCTATTTATTGTTATTTAAGTTATTCTTTACATTAAAAGCAAATCAGAAAAATGCAATTTCTAGTATTTTTAGACGGATTGGCTACCTGCTGCTGGGATTTATCCAACCCTGGAATAATGAATAAAATCAGTTTTAAAGAATCAAAGCAGTTATTTCCAGAAATGGCCCTGTGAAAGGTGTAAAGATTACAGAAAATGACATAATTGCATAATTAATTATTCACCAAGTGCCATAATTATGTTCATCATTACATTATTAATTCTGTATAAAAATAGTTTAGGGAATGTAGCAGATCATGACAATGAATTTGTTGCTGGATCATCCATTTCTGTTGAATTCTTTGCTGTTTCAATAAATAAGTGCTAATTCCTGTGGTCCAAATTCTTACTTTATTGGAAAGATTTTAGATATTGTTTTTATTTGCCACTCAAGAAACACCAAAGAGGCTTTGATTTAAGGGTTAGTACATTAAGTTAAAGTATCTTATTGAGACTAGAGATGGCTGAACTTTCAAAAGTTCGGTCCGTTTGCGAACTTTCGGACTTCTAAAAAACGGACCCATTAAAGTCAATGGGGGGTAAATAGTTTGGAATAATGCAGTGTAAACTAACCTTACAGGCCCCTGGGACCTGGGAGATGGTCTGGGGAACACGTCCGTGCGAAGGAAATAGCATAAAAACCTGACGTATCACACACGCATGCTACTTCCGGTTTCCACGTGCCGCTTTCGGTAACGCGGAACGTTCAGCAAAACTCGAACGGCCGCTTCCGAAAATCTACGGAGATTCCCGAAATTGGCCATTCGCGGATTGCCAAACGGCTGACAACTCGGCCGACGTTCGGGGGTCCCACAGCTTGAACTGGGACCCCCCTCCCCGGCACTTATAAGTGCTCTTGTGGCCCTAATAAGGGCCCTTTGGGGCTTAAGGGGTCCCGCAGCACAAACTAAGACCCCCCTCCCCGCCCCTATCAGGGCCCTTGCGGCACTAAGATGTACCCTTGCAACCCTGATAAGGGCCCTTTGGAGCTTAACGGGTCCCGCAGCACAATCCGGGACCCCCCTCCCTGGCCCTATCAGGGCCCTTGTGGCACTAAGAAGTGCCCTTGCGGCCCTCACAAGGGGGTCCCGCAGCTCAAACCAGGACCCCCCTCCCCAGCACTTATAAGTGCCTTTGTGGCCCTATCAGGGCCCATGGAAGGGCCCTTTGGGGCTTAAGGGGTCCCGCAGCTCGAAAAGGCACTCCCCTCCCTGGCTCTTGCGGCACTGATAAGTGCCTTGGTTGGGGGTCCCGCAGCTCGAACCAGAACCCCCAGTAGCTTTTAAAAGAGCCCTTGGGCGGCGTCTTCTATCTTCCATCTGGTGACACCAGCTCTGCTGAGGCCACCGACCCTGAGAAGTACCCCTGTGGCCGCCAGGGGTACTTCTGGCGCCAGTGGCCTTAACGCGGCCGATGTTACCGGCGTCTTGATACGATGCAACATCTTCGAGCGACACCAACACCACTGAGGTCACTGATGCCAGGCAGGCTCACTGCGGCCAACAGTGAGCCCGCTGGCACCGCCGGCCTCAGCGGAGCCGATGTTGCTAGCCGCTTCTTTCTTCTGCCATCTACTGCGATGGCTTCTGAGCTCTGCGGAGGATTGCACCTCTTTATATAGGTTTGTAGAAAACCCTAATCCGTTTCTGATTTTCTGATTTTCTGAAATTTGATTGGTTTCGAAAATAGTCCCGCAAGTCCAGAAAATTTAACTAGTTCGAACCCAAACTAGTTTGAATAGTTCGAGTTCGTCCTAACTCATAAAGTTCGGCTCAAACTCGGGTTTGAGTTCAAGTTCTAGTCCATCCCTAATTTAGACATATCAATGTGTATGTTAATTCTGATCTTATGCAATAAAATATCAACCATTTAACTCGGCAATACGTGTTTGGGCTCAGTGACCTGGTTCCTTCATTATGTTAAACAATACATAAGAAGGAATTCATTTTAACAGAATTTGCTGATTGCTTATAATAGGTCTGATACACGTAAAAGTCAATGGTTTGGCCCAACTGATCACGGGATCGGCAGTATGATCAATGGTGATTTAGGCCATGACCGCTAATTTCTGACTAGAAAAATTGTCCTGTCCTTGAATGTCAAGGATGGTCACAAACTCTTTGTCTGCCTGATCAGTTGAGCCGAAATATGTGCCACTTTTTTGACCAACAGTCTCCTGCATGGTACTGTATATTGATAACTGCATCTGTTGATAGAAATAATAGGGTTAAAAAAATCCTAGATAAATACAGAGGGAGAAAACACACCACAGAACAAGTGTATTTATTTATAAAATGTTTCAGGGATCTTCTTCTCTCAGGAGCACCCAAGGATGGGACAAGACCCCAGAAACATTGTGGATATGGGAAGCTGGTATGAATCAATAATTACACTTATTCTGCAGTGTGCATTGTCCCTTTATGCTGGATTGTCTGATTGGACCTTGGGTAGGTCTGTGGGATTACTTGTGCCGGCCTGCTATCTGATTTACCCTATCTGCACAGGTCTTCTGTGTTTGTATGCCAAAATATTCCTACTGTATGCGTACCAGGCCTTAGTCTTTGTGAACAATGTAATGAGCTTTTATTTTGATTAAAGAATTTTAGGACATTAAACTGCTCTAATAAATTAACATGAATAGCTAACATTCAACCATAAAAACAGTTTAGAAATAAATACAATAAATACTTTTTAAGCAGCTCCCATGTTGTGAGATTTGACAGTAATAAATGTCTATTAATGATCGTCAAGTGAAAATTGACCTAAGATTGACTTTGAATGTTTTCTCTCTATAATGTCAAGCTTATGCACAATATCATGAAAATGTTCAATTTATATTTAAATATAATTTAAATGCTGCTGCAGATATTTTGTATTATCATAAATGCATCTCTACCGCTCAATTACAATTTTTCACGATGTGCCATATATATAAAGCTTGAGAAGGTTTATTATAATACTGTTCACATATTCCAAAAATCATTATCTCTTGCAATAGTTTACTGCAATGTATGAAAATCAAGTAGTGAACTGCTTAAAGGACAACTAAAGCCACAGAACAACACTGAACCAGAAGGCAGAACACCTTGATATAAAACCACTAATCTGTGTCTTACGTCTCATTACGGGTGCTGGGAAATTTACCTAAATAAGGGCTAGGCCACACTGCTGCCGTTTGCACTTGCGTTTGCACTTGCGTTTTTTTCATATCATTGAAAACTCGGCAACGCACCGAAAACGCGTGTTTTCGGGTGCGTTGTGATTGCATTTGCGATTGCGATTTGCGTTCCACATTTTAAATCGCAATTGTGTTTGAGCTGCAGTGTGGCCATGCCCTAACATACGGTTTATGCTTTACTTCATGGCATTCTAGTATCACACAGTTTGGTCAACAACCATTATGTTTTGCACATGCTCCGTCCTTTGCTATGACAGAAACTTACAATTGGTCACACCCATTAATAATCTGTAGCCAATCCTTTTACAGATAAAGCAAGGAAGCATGTGACTGAGGTCAGGAGGTGTGGTCTGACACTGCACATACACACATATAATTCATCCAGTTCTTAACAGGCTTACATTTACTTTAATACAATTTACTGGAGTGGGATTTTATAGCTTATTGGTGTTTTTAGGGGGGTTGTTTTTAGATTCTGGAGTATAAAAAATTATCTCCTTTAAAAATAAATGGAAAAAAATGGAATAATGTTTGCAAGTTGCATTTCTCTGTAGTCCATGTCCAAGGTCCAGGAAACTGATGTGCGCAGAGTAGCCCCCACTCTCGATCCCTCTCTTCAAATATTTTACCTTGCGTAAAAACCATGAATCTGTATTGCAGAGCAGATCCTCCCACCCCCAACTGCTATGTTAAAAGTTTAAAGGGGAACTGTGGTCTCCAAACAAGTTGAGTTTACATGAAAGGCCAGTTTCCTATCTTTAAAATGAGCCATCAACCACCTCTTTACGTGCTCCACAGCCCAAGAAATGACTGACCAAAAAGTTAATGGGTGGGAGGCATTCCTAAGGCTTCTCCTGCACAGTGCCACCGGCGAGCACAGCCTCAGACTCCCTCAGTGTGTGAGGGAGACAGGAATTCCCTCCTCCTCTCTGCTGTGTGAAATCCTGACAGATTAGGTAAGGGAATCTACAGCCCTTCTCTCTTACTATGTGAAAACAGCCTTCTCAGGCAGAATTCTCACTGTTCTCACTCGGCCTGAAAGTGAGGGGGGGTCTGTAGGTGGGGTCTGAGCGGGGCTTATGCACCCGTGGGTGGACGGGGCTTATGCACCCACAAGTGGGTGGGGCTTATGCACCCACAAGTGGGCAGGGCCACGGCACCCATGGGTGGGCGGGGCCACATGGGGCTTTAAGAGAATGGGCCAAGAGGGGACTGCAACTGGAGGGACAATGGGGTCCATGAGTGGGAGGGACCAGGGGGGTTGCAAAGGGGAGTAGACACAGGGAAGATTGACTGACATGGTTTCAGAGCAGGAAGCAGGAATTGCAGGGGATCTGGTAATGCCGCTGCCATATCACACACAAAAATGTAAATATCTTCAAAACTATGCAAAATAAACAATGAAAATTAATTGCAAAAATTAGAGCAATTCCTATCAATTTACCTCAATTTATCTAAAGTCATTTTTGGACCACAGTTTCACTTTAAAAAATAGATTCCAAACTCTACTCCTCATTCCAGCGTCTTCTCTATTGCTGGCATACTTTTGTTTCTATTTTTAAAAAAATCTTTAAAAAATTTATATTTATCCATCACATAGTTAATTTTGGGTTGAAAAAAAACAAAAGTCAAAAGTCTGTTGCTTAAATCTATGAGAGAATAGATCCCCTGCTACAAATTTGTAATATCATCTCACAAACGACTCTTTTATAGGGAAAAAAATCCCAACTTTGATAATTTTTCTATCTGTAAAACAAAAACTGGCTATACGTATGTCCTTTACCGGCCCAAACCCCAACTGGTATATTCAGTAGATTTATTACTAACCAGATATTTAAGAATGATAGCCTCCATTCTGGTAGAGTAAGCTGGTCTCTCCCCCCATAACAAGGATGTGACTGCTGACATCACAACCAATGGTTGACTGCTGATTCCCCTGCTGCCTCCTCTGCACATCCTCAAGTTAATAAAAAAAAACTCGGTGAACCAAGGGTGGAGGTAGATACCTTTTCCATAACAGAAATAATGTATGATTAAATATCTGGTTATAAAGATATATATAAGCTGGTAAAAATAGCAGTTGGGGTTGCTGGTAGTCACCAGTGTTTTCTTTTAAGGGCGGGCACACCCTTGAAATTTAAATTAAAGGGAAAAAAAGATGAATTCTTCCTACTGCCCAAAATGCAATAAAATCCCAAATAGAAAAAGGAATAATAGGACAGTTAGCAAAGTCATTTGCTGATACTTCTTGAAAAACAAAATTAATAAAAAGGTAGCCATCAATATCCCCAGGATAGTCAGCAGTAGATGTTAATCCAGGTCACCATTTGCTCATTTCCATTCTCTATCCTCTGTACACAAACTAAACAAGAAAAAGTAAAAACTGCAGCAACCAGTGTATTGGTGAAATGACTATTCAAACTGTGACACAGGCAGTTCAAATGGTCAATTCTATATGGCCCGTGGCTAAAATTGATTTTAAAAAAATGATTTAACCAGTTACACAGTGATTTATGTATCTAAAGAACTGACTAACATTTCCCAGTCCCCTCCCTTTTTCATACTATTAAAGTACCTAGTTACTGTCCATACCTCACTCTGAGGTTTAACCCAATATTAGCTGTTTTATTAACCATGACTAACTGATCCAGTCCAGCTTATCCTTTTCTTTCCAGGACATGGCCAATAGAAAGAGGTGTTTCTTGCAGAGCATGTCGTCCCATAGGTCTTGTTGACCAAGTTCCTTGTCTGCAGACTAATAGTACAATAATGTTAATGGTTCTATTTTGTGAAAAGGAGGAAGAAGAAAGTGTCTCCTGTTCCATCCATCCAGTATAATATACAGCACACTACTAGGCTCAAAGATATATTTTAAACCTTTCACTCCCTTTGTTTATCTAACCCAATTAGTGGAATATAAGGTAAGGATTTTTTAAACTGTACTGTGGGGCCTGTAGTGGGTTAAATTTAAGTTTTGGGGGTGGGCATACCCTTAATAAAAAAACACTGACAATCAATCAACATATTCTTTGTATTGACCAGTAGGGATGGCCGGTTCGCGATCCGACCTGGATCGCCCGGATTTATCCCGTCCGCGAACGGCGGATTTTTCTGGATTTTCCGCCTTCCGAACTTCCGATTCGCGGATTTTTTGTATTTTCGAAAATTTTCGAAATTACAAGTTTTCACGTATTTTCGAAAATTTTCGAAAATACGGGAAACATGTATTTTCGAAAATTTTCAAAAATACAAGGATTTCTCTTAATTCCTTACATACGTATTTTCGAAAATATTCGAAATTACGAGGATTACTTGTATTTTCGAAAATTTGCGAAAATACGAAAAATCTCGTTATTTCAAGGGTATTTTTAATTTTAACGGGTCCGCTCGCGGATTTTCGAATTTTCAAATTTCTTCGAAAATTCGCGGATCCTCGAGCGGACCGGATTTTGCGAAGTTCGGACATCTCTATTGACCAGTGCCACAGTAAATAATTAATTCTATTCTCTATCTTATAGGGAAAAAAGCTGAAGAATTGTGAATAGAAACACATACATTAAAGACAGTGCAACTCCCAAATAAATTCGTACATCTTAGATCCAGTACAAATGGAGCAATATTCTGGTCAGGTCAACTGGCTGTTGCATTATTATGGTAAATCGGGCCAGAATATCGAAGGGAAGCTTAACAGTGATGATAGACCTTGGTCAAATTATCATGCAAATTAGTCTAAATTTGGTTGGACCTGCCAGTAAATTTTGATTGATGCCGAAATGTCGACAATGCCACTTTTTTCAAATGATGGTCGGTCTGCTGATCATATTATTGTACCAATCTTTAGATAACTGAGATAACCGCTAAAAGAAAAGATTTGCAAAGTCAAGTGCCACTTGCAGCTAATTTATTTTTAATTGATTGATTTTATTTAATGTTTCTGTGTTTCTTTAATGTTATTTATTATATGTTCTTCTTATATAACATTAGGTAAGGATCCTTAAAACTAAGATCTTTTACTTGCACTAGGGATACTTTTATACTAAAAACTAGGGATCGATTATATATAACATCAAACATTTCTGTGATATACAACCATGGCATTGCCTTTGGTAATCTACTCCATTTTGAATTAGTATAAGGTTCAGTCCAGGGTCAAGACATCAATACCATTAATAAATGTATTTCTATTTCATCTCAATAGTATTTTTTCCAGATAACTGTGATGCAGTATAAAGCCTCACCTGTACTGATTTATGCTGGTACTGATAGTGACTAACTGCTCTGTGGGAAGATGCAACATCAGACATCTCAAAGTGTTTCTTCATGCTTGCCAAGCCGCCAGGCACCGTGTTGACTTCAGAATCCTCAGACACCTTGATGAATTAAAGAAATAGAGTTATCTATATTGTAAAGTATGTGAATCTTTCCCTTCAATTTTATGCATCAGAAATAATGTTTTATTTTGATTCGGCTTTAATAAATAATACTGCAACTATAGTTTAATTGTATTGAGGATAATTTAAGAAGAAAAATAAAACTAAATATATTTTCTCCTAGACATTTTAAAAGCAAGAAATATGTAATTCTTCCTAATTAACATGAAAATGTTCTAATTCCTTTTAGCCGGGCTGAAAGGATGACCATGTGATTCCTTCTGGAACTGAGAACCCGCTGGGAGACAGGAAATAGGTAGGCATATTGACAGGTTAAATACATTCGTTTTGACAGCTCGTCTTCGGCCCTTTTTGCGGTGTCGTGCTGACAACTCATTTACATTTTTTCAAATCACATTTTGATCCAATTTTGCTCGCCTTTCAAAGAAAGCAGTATGCTCATAAAATCACAGTGAGAAGTAATGAATAAAAAGCCTTCCAGCTTCACAATTTTCCCACAGAGCAGGTGAAAATATAGAAATCTATCTATATTCAGGTCTGCTGTATGGGAAATCTTAATAATTCGCCAGAGTGATAAGAGTTAGGCAACTAACTTTTCACGATCAGATACCGATTTACTGTAGTAGAGGTAAAGTCTGATAATGTTTTATTAATGCCCAGCGCAATCATAGTGCTTTAATATTAACTTTAAAGTTTTTGGTTACTTAAATTTGATGTATTTCTTTGTGTTGTTTCTTCTATGTTTCTAAAATCCATACTGCTGGTTATACCTGGCAGCCAGCAAAATCTGGGGCCTGTCTCTGTGTCCAGGACTACTGGGGCTTGGGCTGTAAATGTGGGTTTGGGTGGATATTTTGGGGCAGAGATGGGAGGGACGTGGCGAGAGCAATGCAGCTGCAGAGGACAATAGTCGGGTTTGCGCAAGCTACATTCAAGGGATTACAGCCAATTTGAGGGTTAACAAATGCTACATTTGAGGGTTACCAAAAATAGAGCTATACATTTGAGAGTTAGCAAAAGGAACGATTCATTCGAAGGTTACCGAAAGTCGAAGGCTACATTTGAGGGTTATCGGAAATGAACAATACATTCAAGGGTTAGCAAAAGGAACAACTTATTCGAGGGTTACCGAAAGTCGAAGGCTACATTCGAGGGTTAAAAAAAACAAACATTACATTTAAGGGTTAGCGGATGATACATTCGAGAGTTAGCGAAAACGAACATTACATTCGAGGATTACTGAAAACAAATGATACACTTGAGGGTTACCGAAAACTAACATTACATTCAAGGTTTACCGAACGATACATTCTAGGGTTTGCGAACGGCTTGTAAATTCAATAATTATTGAATTATTCGATAATTTTATCGAATTATCGAAATACAGCTGTGATTTTGGAAAACTGAACTAGTTTAAATAGTTTGAGTTCGTCTGAAATCATAAAGTTTGGCCCAAACTCGGGTTCGGGTTTGAGTTTGGGTCCATCACTAATATTTAGCAATCAACATGGCTTAAGCTTCATACACAAGTCTGACAACACGGACAAGGCACGGCACCCAAATGCATGCACATGCGGACCTAACGGCAGTTCGGTCGAGGCTAGTTGCCCATTTAACTATGCGATTAATTATCGTGTCCCAACAGAGCGGCCAAAACTGGCAACGAAGTATCCATACATTGTCTGCCAAAATGGGTGTTCATAAACATTGTGCATCGCAGTGCCCTGAGATCATGCGTGTTTCTAAACCTTTACTCTGATTCTTCACATGATTTCTTCTCCCCACTGAGCCAGAAGGACCCACATTTTTACTGTTGACAATTCTGCTAGTTGGATGGATGCAGAAATAGTCAACTAGCAAGGAAAGTCTTATTGATGCAATCTGCCAAAATAGCCAAGAACATAGAATACCTATGTGGAGCTTTCAGAGTTTAGGTGAACTTGTGCAATATTAGTGCAATATATTACCAATAAAATAGAATTGTTAATTCCCAGTTTTACAATGAACATTTTTTATGTGTTGATTGATTATTTAGGTGGGGATTCTGGCACTGATTGTTTTGAGGTGATGGTATATGTTTTATTAATATATTACATTTTGGTAAGATATACAGTAATGCGAAATAGAAACAAAATAGAATAATTGTGAACATATCATACTAGTCTTCAATTTATAATTTAAACTAATCAGGAAAATTGTGTACTTTTTTGTAATTTTGTAATTAAAATTGTTGAGAATAATTTTGTTTTCTTTAAAATAATTACTAGAAACAATATAAATGAAAACCACAAATGTATGTCAATGAGAGAAGACTGAATGGGGTGCTATAAATATTAGTGTTAGCTAACAGCTTACATTTGCTATCAAGGAAAAGAGAGCGAAGGAAAAACTGTACAGTGTTTTAAATATTTATAAGGATTAAAAATGACTTTAGGGCTATTTGTACTTCAATTTGTAATTGTTCAATTTGTAATTGTTGAGGAATTCAGAGGGCTATTTAAGATGGGAGTTGCTATTGCCTACTTTGGTGCATGTCAGATGATCTCTGACTGCTAGTCGTGGCACGCTCAATAAAAATTGGTGTTATATAGCTATTATTATACATGCAAGTAAATGAATTGTATTTTCTAAATAGGCAGTTTTAATCAATTTAAAGTATGTAAGGAGTGGAACTAATTAATTTAATTGGTTTTCCCATTCTTATTATGAAAAAGATTAACAACATACCGTAACAAGCATTTTTGCCATATTCCATTGTGAAGTAACCATAAATAGATTAGCCAACTGGTGGGACAAGAAAGTATTGTGGGGAAGTATAAATAACACACGTTTTCTAAAGTTTTTGGGTTGTATCTATGTAGTAGTAGAGATGTCCTAAACCAATTTGGTGTGTTGGTGGTTTTGTGACATTTTGCCAGTGAAATGTATTGAAGTCTATGGGGATGATAGTGGTAAAATGTATTTTTCTCAATGATTTATGCTTGGCAATTAAGATAATAAATACTTTACAATTATAAGAGAAACTGGGAAATGGCTTAGAGGAACATCTACCAGTACCCAAAACCTTAAAAATCACTTGTAGTCCTATCTAAGGAAACCTAATTTTGACGAATAATAGAATTGCGTTTTGTCATGAAATAAAGTTTGTGGCAAAACTTTTTACTAACTGTAACAAGTAGTGCATAATCAAAGGAATCGGAATCCTTATTTGTATTCTTATTGTAAACTGCTTTCTCCAGTCACGTGAACCAATATTCAGGTAATTCTGAATCTAAATCATCTTGCTACACAATATCCTTTATTTTTATTTGGTGACATTTTCCTTAATCCACTAAAAATATTGCCAGTATTACAATAGTTATATTATGTGCATGGAGGTTCAACCAAAGTTGATCTCCTCTAATTAGAAATTGAATATGTAACAGGAAATACTGTATAGTGTCTAATACATGTATAATTAAAAAGGTTTCACTGTATGTTAGAATAAATACTTGATATTTTATGGGACAATAGTTGCATTATTTGCCTGCTATATGGTTTCTTCTTTATAACTTACGTTTTTATACAGAACTTTTAAAAACATAACACCAAGGGAATAAGTTTAATCAACTACATGAATTATGAATGTTGTATTATATTTTAGGATTCCGGCTACAGCTTTAAAAGCTTTAAGGGCCATATTTAATAACACAGGGTATCAGAAACTTCCAATACTGCAGATTATTGTATAAGTATGTCTGCGACCGTAAATTTGCATCCAAGGTTGTACATTTATGACCGGGCGGCTGTACAATACCATGTAGTACTAAATTAGTGCAATTTTATTGTATAGGCGAATTTACAGTCGATTACGGAATTTTAAGGCCGTGATCATAAATGTACAATTGGGTTTGTTAAACGTGCGATTGTTAAATAAATTGCGCATCTTTATAAATATGGCCCTAAGTACCTTAATGCCACTAAACTGTAAATAACATCAATAATCTTGTAACTTGTAATTTTTTTTAGCAATAATAACTTCAGATTGTTTAACCTACGTTAATGCTATATCATATATGTTTTACATAGCTCATTATGTTACGTTGGGTTAATGTGCTGTTATCAATATTTTATGTTGCCAATAGTTCATTTATAAATTAAAGAAGAATGAAAGTGAGAAAGTTCTGTTGATCCGCTTGACATTAGACCTTCTCTGATAATTATTTTAATGTATTTTTTTAAAACAATTCTTTCTTCCATTCAAGTCTAATGTACCAAATATTTTGTCTTACAGGGAGGTGTTTTCAGAAACATATTAGTTTGGGAAGAAGAAGAGAAGCAGCTCCAACAATAACATCCATTTTTAGACAACTATTAACATTTTGAACATTTATTAATAGACATTCATTCTCTGTTACAGTATGTTACAGTAAGTGAAACAAAATCCTAAATATTAACTAGCCTTGTGTTTGTGAAGGTTCTCATTCATCCAGGTCATGGTAGATCTGTTGTATTCAGTTAGATCAACTGGATTGAAGTTTAGTTCTTGAAGAGGTTTCGCTAGTCATCCGACTGGCTTTCTCAATTCAGAATGACTTGTACAGGAATCTGTTGGCATTAAATACCCTGAAATGTGTCCCAATCAATATATAACAGCATGCTGTTAGGGACCTTCTGAAAGCAATAGTCAGTTGGATGACTAGCAGAACATCTTCAAGGAAGATGTGGCCTGAGGTCAGGAGGTGTGGTCTGACACTGCACATACACACATATAATTCATCCAGTTCTTAACAGGCTTACATTTACTTTAATACAATTACTGGAGTGGGATTTTATAGCTATTGGTGTTTTAGGGGGGTTGTTTTTAGATTTGGAGTATAAAAAATTATCTCCTTTAAAATAAATGGAAAAAAATGGAATAATGTTTGCAAGTTGCATTTCTCTGTAGTCCATGTCCAAGGTCCAGGAAACTGATGTGCGCAGAGTAGCCCCCACTCTCGATCCCTCTCTTCAAATATTTTACCTTGCGTAAAAACCATGAATCTGTATTGCAGAGCAGATCCTCCCACCCCAACTGCTATGTTAAAAGTTTAAAGGGGAACTGTGGTCCCAAACAAGTGAGTTTACATGAAAGGCCAGTTTCCTATCTTTAAAATGAGCCATCAACCACCTCTTTACGTGCTCCACAGCCAAGAAAGACTGACCAAAAAGTTAATGGGTGGGAGGCATTCCTAAGGCTTCTCCTGCACAGTGCCGGCGAGCACAGCCTCAGACTCCTCACGTGTGTGAGGGGACAGGAATTCCCTCCTCCTCTCTGTGTGTGAAATCCTGACAGATAGGTAAGGGAATCTACAGCCCTTCTCTCTTACTATGTGAAAACAGCCTTCTCAGGCAGAATTCTCACTGTTCTCACTCGCCTGAAAGTGAGGGGGGGTCTGTAGGTGGGGTCTGAGCGGGGCTTATGCACCCGTGGGTGGACGGGGCTTATGCACCCACAAGTGGGGGGGTATGACACCCACAAGTGGCAGGGCCACGGCACATGGGTGGGCGGGGCCACATGGGGCTTTAAGAGAATGGGCCAAGGGGGACTGCAACTGGAGGGACAATGGGGTCCATGAGTGGGAGGGACCAGGGGGGTTGCAAAGGGGAGTAGACACAGGGAAGATTGACTGACATGGTTTCAGAGCAGGAAGCAGGAATTGCAGGGGATCTGGTAATGCCGCTGCCATATCACACACAAAAATGTAAATATCTTCAAAACTATGCAAAATAAACAATGAAAATTAATTGCAAAATTAGAGCAATTCCTATCAATTTACCTCAATTTATCTAAAGTCATTTGGACCACAGTTTCACTTTAAAAAATAGATTCCAAACTCTACTCCTCATTCCAGCGTCTTCTCTATTGCTGGCATACTTTTGTTCTATTTTAAAAAAATCTTTAAAAAATTTATATTATCCATCACATAGATTAATTTGGGTTGAAAAAAAACAAAAGTCAAAAGTTGTTGCTTAAATCTTGAGAGAATAGATCCCCTGCTACAAATTTGTAATATCATCTCACCAACGACTCTTTTATAGGGAAAAAAATCCCAACTTTGATAATTTTTCTATCTGTAAAACAAAAACTGGCTATACGTATGTCTTACCGGCCCAAACCCCAACTGGTATATTCAGTAGATTTATTACTAACCAGATATTTAAGAATGATAGCCTCCATTCTGGTAGAGTAAGCTGGTCTTCCCCCCCATAACAAGGATGTGACTGCTGACATCACAACCAATGGTGACTGCTGATTCCCCTGCTGCCTCCTCTGCACATCCTCAAGTTAATAAAAAAAAACTCGGTGAACCAAGGGTGGAGGGGATACCTTTTCCATAACAGAAATAATGTATGATTAAATATCTGGTTTATAAAGATATATAAGCTGGTAAAAATAGCAGTTGGGTTGGTGGTAGTCACCAGTGTTTTCTTTTAAGGGCGGGCACACCCTTGAAATTTAAATTAAAGGGAAAAAAAGATGAATTCTTCCTACTGCCCAAAATGCAATAAAATCCCAAATAGAAAAAGGAATAATAGGAACAGTTAGCAAGTCATTTGCTGATACTTCTTGAAAAACAAAATTAATAAAAAGGTAGCCATCAATATCCCCAGGATAGTCAGCAGTAGATGTTAATCCAGGTCACCATTTGCTCATTTCCATTCTCTATCCCTGTACACAAACTAAACAGAAAAAGTAAAAACTGCAGCAACCAGTGTATTGGTGAAATGACTATTCAAACTGTGACACAGGCAGTTCAAATGGTCAATTCTATATGGCCCGTGGCTAAAATTGATTTTAAAAAAATGATTTAACCAGTTACACAGTGATTTATGTATCTAAAGAACTGCTAACATTTCCCAGTCCCCTCCCTTTTTCATACTATTAAAGTACCTAGTTACGTCCATACCTCACTCTGAGGTTTAACCCAATATTAGCTGTTTTATTAACCATGACTAACTGATCCAGTCCAGCTTATCCTTTTCTTTCCAGGACATGGCCAATAGAAAGAGGTGTTTCTTGCAGAGCATGTCGTCCCATAGGTCTTGTTGACCAAGTTCTTGTCTGCAGATAATAGTACAATAATGTTAATGGTTCTATTTTGTGAAAAAGAGGAAGAAGAAAGGGTCTCCTGTTCCATCCATCCAGTAATATATACAGCACAATACTAGGCTCAAAGATATATTTTAAACCTTTTACTCCCTTTGTTTATCTAACCCAATCTTAGTGGAATATAAGGTAAGGATTTTTTAAACTGTACTGTGGGGCCTGTAGTGGGGTAATTTAAGTTTTGGGGGTGGGCATACCCTTTAATAAAAAACACTGACAATCAATCAACATATTCTTTGTATTGACCAGTAGGGATGGCCGGTTCGCGGATCCGAACCTGGATCCGCCGCGGATTTATCCCGTCCGCGAACGGCGGATTTTTCTGGATTTTCCGCCTTCCGAACTTCCGATTCGCGGATTTTTGTATTTTCGAAAATTTTCGAAATTACGAGTTTTCAAGTATTTTCGAAAATTTTCGAAAATACGGGAAACATGTATTTTCGAAAATTTTCAAAAATACAAGGATTTCTCTTAATCCTTACAACGTATTTTCGAAAATATTCGAAATTACGAGGATTACTTGTATTTTCGAAAATTGCGAAAATACGAAAAATCTCGTTATTTCAAGGGTATTTTTAATTTTAACGGGTCGCTCGCGGATTTTCGAATTTTCAAATTTCTTCGAAAATTCGCGGATCCTCGAGCGGACCGGATTTTGCGAAGTTCGGACATCTCTATTGACCAGTGCCACAGTAATAATTAATTCTATTCTCTATCTTATAGGGAAAAAAGCTGAAGAATTGTGAATGAAAACACATACATTAAAGACAGTGCAACTCCCAAAAATTCGTACATCTGATCCAGTACAAATGGAGCATATTCTGGTCAGGTCAACTGCTGTTGCATTATTATGGTAAATGGCCAGAATATCGAAGGGAAGCTTAACAGTGATGATGACACTTGGTCAAATTATCATGCAAATTAGTCTAAATTTGGTTGGACCTGCCAGTAAATTTTGTTGTGCCGAAATGTCGACAATGCCACTTTTTCAAATGATGGTCGGTCTGCTGTCATATTATTGTACCAATCTTTAGATAACTGGATACACGGAAAGAAAGATTGCAAAGTCAAGTGCCACTTGCAGCTAATTTATTTTTAATTGATTGATTTTATTTAATGTTTCTGTGTTCTTTAATGTTATTTATTATATGTTCTTCTTATATAACATAGGTAAGGATCCTTAAAACTAAGATCTTTTACTTGCAATAGGGATACTTTTATACTAAAAACTAGGGATCGATTATATATAAAATCAAACATTTCTGTGATATACAACCATGGCATTGCCTTTGGTAATTACTCCATTTTGAATTAGTATAAGGTTCAGTCCAGGGTCAAGACATCAATACCATTAATAAATGTATTTTTATTTCATCTCAATAGTATTTTTTCCAGATAACTGTGATGCAGTATAAAGCCTCACCTGTACTGATTTATGCTGGTACTGATAGTGACTAACTGCTCTGTGGGAAGATGCAAAATCAGACATCTCAAAGGTTTCTTCATGCTTGCCAAGCCGCCAGGCACCGTGTTGACTTCAGAATCCCAGACACCTTGATGAATTAAAGAAATAGAGTTATCTATATTGTAAGTATGAATCTTTCCCTTCAATTTTATGCATCAGAAATAATGTTTTATTTTGATTCGGCTTTAATAAATAATACTGCAACTATAGTTTAATTGTATTGAGGATAATTAAGAAGAAAAATAAAACTAAATATATTTTCTCCTAGACATTTTAAAAGCAAGAAATATGTAATTCTTCCTAATTAACATGAAATGTGTCTAATTCCTTTAGCGGGCTGAAAGGATGACCATGTGATTCCTTCTGGAACTGAGAACCCGCTGGGAGACAGGAAATAGGTAGGCATATTTACAGGTTAAATACATTCGTTTGACAGCTCGTTCGGCCCTTTTTGCGGTGTCGTGTGACAACTCATTTACATTTTTTCAAATCACATTGATCCAATTTTGCTCGCTTCAAAGAAAGCAGTATGCTCATAAAATCACAGTGAGAAGTAATGAATAAAAAGCCTTCCAGCTTCACCATTTTCCCACAGAGCAGGTGAAAATATAGAAATCTATCTATATTCAGGTCTGCTGTATGGGAAACTTAATAATTCGCCAGAGTGATAAGAGTTAGGCAACTAACTTTTCACGATCAGATACCGATTTACTGTAGTAAGGTAAAGTCTGATAAGTTTTTATAATGCCCAGCGCAATCATAGTGCTTTAATATTAACTTTAAAGTTTTTGGTTACTTAAATTTGGATGTATTCTTTGTGTTGTTTTTCTATGTTTCTAAAATCCATACTGCTGGTTATACCTGGCAGCCAGCAAAATCTGGGGCCTGTCTCTGTGTCCAGGACTACTGGGGCTGGGCTGTAAATGTGGGTTTGGTGGATATTTTGGGGCAGAGATGGGAGGGACGTGGCGAGAGCAATGCAGCTGCAGAGGACAATAGTCGGGTTTGCGCAAGCTACATTCAAGGGATTACAGCCATTTGAGGGTTAACAAATGCACATTTGAGGGTTACCAAAAATAGAGTATACATTTGAGAGTTAGCAAAAGGAACGATTCATTCGAGGGTTACCGAAAGTCGAAGGCTACATTTGAGGGTTATCGGAAATGAACAATACATTCAAGGGTTAGCAAAAGGAACAACTTATTCGAGGGTTACCGAAAGTCGAAGGCTACATTCGAGGGTTAAAAAAAACAAACATTACATTTAAGGGTTAGCGGATGATACATTCGAGAGTTAGCGAAAACGAACAATTACATTCGAGGATTACTGAAAACAAATGATACCACTGAGGGTTACCGAAAACTAACATACATTCAAGGTTTACCGAACGATACATTCTAGGGTTTGCGAAAGGCTGTAAATTCATAATTATTGAATTATTCGTAATTTTATCGAATTATCGAAATACAGGGTGATTGGAAAACTGAACTAGTTTAAAGTTTGAGTTCGTCTGAAATCATAAAGTTTGGCCAAACTCGGGTTCGGGTTTGAGTTTGGGTCCATCACTAATATTTAGCAATCAACATGGCTTAAGCTTCATACACAAGTCTGACAACACGGACAAGGCCGGCACCCAAATGCATGCACATGCGGACCTAACGGCAGTTCGGTCGAGGCTAGTTGCCATTTAACTATGCGATTAATTATCGTGTCCCAACAGAGCGGCCAAAACTGGCAACGAAGTATCCATACATGTCTGCCAAAAGGGTGTTCATAAACATTGTGCATCGCAGTGCCCTGAGATCATGCGTGTTTCTAAACCTTTACTCTGATTCTTTACCTGATTTCTTCTCCCCACTGAGCCAAAGGACCCACATTTTTACTGTTGACAATTCTGCTAGGGGATGGATGCAGAAATAGTCACTAGCAAGGAAAGTTTATGATGCAATCTGCCAAAATAGCCAAGAACATAGATACTGTGGAGCTTTCAGAGTTTAGGTGAACTTGTGCAATATTAGGGCAATATATACCAATAAAATAGAATTGTTAATTCCCAGTTTTACAATGAACATTTTTATGTGTTGATGATTTTTAGGTGGGGATTCTGGGACTGATTGTTTTGAGGTGATGGTATAGTTTTATAATATATTACATTTGGTAAGATATACAGTAATGCGAAATAGAAACAAAATAGAATAATTGTGAACATTCAATTTATTCTAGTCCCCTAGTCTTCAATTTATAATTTAAACTAATCAGGAAAATTGTGTACTTTTTTGTAATTTTGTAATTAAAATTGTTGAGAATAATTTTGTTTCTTTAAAATAATTACTAGAAACAATATAAATGAAAACCACAAATGTATGTCAATGAGAGAAGACTGAATGGGTGCTATAATATTGTGTTAGCTAACAGCTTACATTTGTATCAAGGAAAAGAGAGGAAGGAAAAACTGTACAGTGTTTTAAATATTTATAAGGATTAAAAATGAATTTAGGGCTATTTGTACTTCAATTTGTAATTGTTCAATTTGTAATTGTTGAGGAATTCAGAGGGCTATTTAAGATGGGAGTTGCTATTGCTACTTTGGTGCATGTCAGATGACTCTGACTGCTAGTCGTGGCACGCTCAATAAAATTGGTGTTATTAGCTATTATTATCACTGCAAGTAAATGAATTGTATTTTCTAAATAGGCAGTTTTAATCAATTTAAAGTATGTAAGGAGTGGAACTAATTAATTTTATTGGTTTTCCCATTCTTATTATGAAAAGATTAACAAACATACCGTAACAAGCATTTTGCCATATTCCATTGTGAAGTAACCATAAATAGATTAGCCAACTGGTGGGACAAGAAAGTATGTGGGGAAGTATAAATAACACACGTTTTCTAAAGTTTTGGGTTGGATATATGTAGTAGTAGAGATGGCTAAACCAATTTGGTGTGTTGGTGGTTTTGTGACATTTTGCCAGTGAAATGTATTGAAGTCTATGGGGATGATAGTGGTAAAATGGATTTTCTCAATGATTTATGCTTGGCAATTAAGATAATAAATACTTTACAATTATAAGAGAAACGGGAAATGGCTTAGAGGAACATCTACCAGTACCCAAAACCTTAAAAATCACTTGTAGTCCTATCTAAGGAAACCTAATTTTGACGAATAATAGAATTGCGTTTTGTCATGAAATAAAGTTTGTGGCAAAACTTTTACTAACTGTAACAAGTAGTGCAATCAAAGGAATCGGAATCCTTATTTGTATTCTTATTGTAAAATGCTTTCTCCAGTCACGTGAACCAATATTGAGTAATCTGAATCTAAATCATCTTGCTACACAATATCCTTTATTTTATTTGGTGACATTTCCTTAATCCACTAAAAATATTGCCAGTATTACAATAGTTATATTATGTGCATGGAGGTTCAACCAAAGTTGATCTCCTCTAATTAGAAATTGAATATGTAACAGAATACTGTATAGTGTCTAATACATGTATAATTAAAAAGGTTTCATGTATGTTAGAATAAATACTTGATATTATGGGACAATAGTTGCATTATTTGCCTGCATAGTGTTTCTTCTTTATACCTTACGTTTTTATACTGAACTTTTAAAAACAAACACCAAGGGAAAAAGTTTAATCAACAACATGAATTAGAAAGTTGTACTATATTTTAGGATTCCGGCTACAGCTTTAAAAGCTTTAAGGGCCATATTTAATAACACAGGGTATCAGAAACTTCCAATACTGCAGATTATTGTATAAGTATGTCTGCGACCGTAAATTTGCATCCAAGGTTGTACATTTATGACCGGGCGGCTGTACAATACCATGTAGTACTAAATTAGTGCAATTTTATTGTATAGGCGAATTTTCAGCGATTACGGAATTTAAGGCCGTGATCATAAATGTACATGGGTTTGTTAAACGTGCGATCATTAAATAAATTGCGCATCTTTATAAATATGGCCCTAAGTACCTTAAGCCACTAAAACTGTAAATAACATCAATAATCTTGTAACTTGTAATTTTTTTAGCAATAATAAATTCAGATTGTTTAACCTAACGTTAATGCTATATCATATATGTTTTACATAGCTCATTATGTTACGTTGGGTTAATGTGCTGTTATCAATATTTTATGTTGCCAATAGTTCATTTGTAAATTAAAGAAGAATGAAAGTGAGAAAGTTTGTTGATCGCGTACATTAGACCTTCTGATAATTATTTTAATGTATTTTTTAAAACAATTCTTTCTTCCATTCAAGTCTAATGTACCAAATATTTTGTCTTACAGGGAGGTGTTTCAGAAACATATTAGTTTGGGAAGAAGAAGAGAAGCAGCTCCAACACATACCATTTTTAGACAACTATTTAACATTTTGAACATTTATAATGAGACATTTCATCTCTGTTACAGTATGTTACAGTAAGTGAAACAAAATCCTAAATATTAACTAGCCTTGTTGTGAAGGTTCTCATTCATCCAGGTCATGGTAGATCTGTTGTATTCAGTTAGATCAACTGGATTGAGTTTAGTTCTTGAAGAGGTTTCGCTAGTCATCCGACTGGCTTTCTCAATTCAGAATGACTGTACAGGATATGTTGGCAATAAATACCCTGAAATGTGTTCCAATCAATATATAACAGCATGGTGTTAGGGACCTTCTGAAAGCAACAGTCAGTTGGATGACTATCAGAACATCTTCAAAACTAAACTCAACTCCATTTGATCAAATGAATACCACAGATATACCATACTAGCCTTGAGTATCGCAGTAGTTTTACACTTTTTATACTATTTTCCCCACCTTTCTGGCCACATGTATAATGCAAGGGAAACACTAACGCCTAGGCTAAGTCTCACTTTGAATAACACGTTTTCTAAAATTATAAAAATAAAAATGAAAAAAATTAAGTGAAAGTGTCATTTTCCTTATTATTTGCTGTATTAATATAACAGGACCGCGAGTCATTAAATTGACTGTAGGAATTTCTCATGAATTCTGTATGGGGATTATGTGTAATGACAGTTCCTATTAAAGAAGAATTAGGGGCGCGATTGTGAATAGTAAAATAACGTGTTATTATAAGCACATTACTTGCTTTAAATAGTATGACTAATTACCAGCTGAGTTAGCAATTTATGTGGAGGAATAAGGAGGGTGGACAGCCAAGTGATTAAAATAACCTATAACTAAAATATAAGCTGCACTTTTCAAACAGTTTGTGCTCCATAAATAGATTTTTTAAATAAAAATTGTAATTACGTTGAAACAACTATAAGAATTTTGTTTTCTTAGTAGATTGTAATTGTATTGTAAGTGTTCGTTGAGAGAGACATGTAAACTTAAAGGGCATGTCCATCCCGAAAATTAAATTAACCCAAGTTGGCCTCACTGTGTAGTGTAGAAATCTACCTTACACTCTGCTCCTTATGGTTCTCCTGCAGTGTCAACCCAAAGTTCATAAGTGAAAAATAGGAGCCTTCCTGTGTGTATCCATATCTGCCCCTTCCCTGTCCTTCTGGAGGACTCTGTCTGGGGAACACGTATCAATGCCCACAATCTTTAAAAAAAACACAGTCCAGTACCGGAAATCTCCCGTGCTTCCTGTTTGTCAGTCGCATAGTATTTAATAGATTTCTCGAAATGTCAAAATATTCAGAATATTCGATAAATCCAGATCGGAATCTACGTTCGAGGATTGATTGCTTTTTCTGGGTAAAGTTGCAAACTTCTACATATTAAGCATTGAAATTCAAATTGCCATGGCTAACAGGGGATTAGCACAAAAAAAAATGACTGTCATTGGTGAATTTGGGACATGTGGCTGGATCGTTTTCACAAATTTGCTAAAAAGTGCTAAAAAGTGGAAAATTCTAAAAATTCTCGAGCGTTCCATAATTTTCAAAAACATTCTGCACGCAGTAAAATAAAAAGCAGAATTCCGCAATATCCGCTTAGTCCGAGATCTGTGCTCCACTTATGTGGGCATCTCTAGTTACTGATTAAAGGGCATTACAGCTCTTAAAGGGCATGTCACAAAATAGGCAGAACAGTGCACCATCCTGAATAAAGGATTCCTAAGGAGACCTCTGACTAAATTAAAAAGGATGGGTCACAGACAACCCTGAAAAAGACCCTTACTACAGAGCACAAATGTAAGTCCTATCAAAATATGTTTATTAGCAAAAGAACACAATATCCCATAAGCCCATCAGCACCCTACCCACCCCCATAAAAGTGCACGCAATTAAAAACATCACACTGTCTGGGCCTCCTCAGACCCCTAAACCCTTACACAAAACTACGGCGTGAGACAATAGCACCTGACCAGGAGACGCAGCAACCACAGTTCAAACTATGCAGCTAAGTCCTCAAACGTCTTGTGCACGTTCCCGCCTTTGTAATTATATGGATGAATAGGATCGGGTAACAAGCCCTGATGGTAAAATCCATAAAATAAAACAGGTTATATCCTGTCAGAGTAAACGGTTAATATTCTTGGTCACCTGTAAGAGTGGACAAACCAAAAGGACCATGACAGTAAGGGTACAGGAGCACTTCAGGGCCATCGAAAATGGTGAACCCGAACGCTCAAGTGTGGTGAGGCATGTATTGGCCACACATGGCAACAGGATGGATGTCCTTAAATTTATGGGTATTGAACAGGTATGGTTGAATTTGAGGGGAGGAAACATTGAACGAAAACTGCTTCAAAAGGAGCTACAATGGATATACAAATTAAAAACCTATAGTCCTAATGGTCTGAACGAAGATCTGCAGTTTGCATACTACCTATAATAGGGTGGACACATACTGCAGGATTCATTTTGGGCCCTTTTTTTATCTTATTGTTATGTATATCGTTCTAGAGAGAAAGCCATATTCCATTGAGCTCCTGCTTAACCACCATAATAATCTTATTTGGATGTGAATATTGTTACTATTTGTGTAATTGGCAAGTATGGTAGGACGATTTAATACAATGTCACACTGTTATAATGATCAGAGTGAGTAGTGAAAGTGGTGGTTGCGCGGAGGGGTCGACTGGGTAAGTCCTACTTGGGTGAAAGCATGGGGCAATAGGTCATATGATTTTGCATATAGAAGATATGATATACTGTTTAAATTGCAATTTTGCACAAGACTTTTGAGGACTTAGCTGCATAGTTTGAACTGTGGTTGCTGTGTCTCCCGGTCAGGTGCTATTGTCTCACGCCGTAGTTTTGTGTAAAGGTTTAGGGATCTGAGGAGGCCCAGACAGTGTTGATAGGCTTATGGGATACTGTGTTCTTTTGCTAATAAACATATTTTTGATAGGACTTATTTTTACTGCGTGCAGAATGTTTTCGAAAATTATGGAACTTTCGAGAATTTTTAGAATATTCCATTTTTAGCGAATTTGTGAAAACGATCCGGCAACATGTCTCACGTGTTACTATTTGTGTAATTGGCAACTATATTGGGACGATTTAATACAATGTTGCACTGCTATAATGATCAAGGTTTGGAATGTTGGACATACAATAATGTGTCAGCTGGCATTGAAGCTATTTAAAGAACTCTCAAGCGGAGTGATTCGAGCCCTGATGAAGCCCGCGTAATAACGTAGATGGGTGAAATGTACATAGGAGGAAGTGGAAGTCAGAGAGTTTGTGGATACCCTTCCAACGGGTGTGTGGGAGTGTCTGGTTTGGGAGATGCGGTGAAGGCCTGGATTGCTTGGAAGTGCCCAGAGGTGAAGTGGTCCTACTTGGGTGAAAGCACGGAGGAACAGGTTGTATGATTTTGCATATAGAAGATCCTATGTACTGTTTAAATTGCAATTTTGCACAAGACGTTTGAGGACTTTGCTGCATAGTTTGAACTTTGGTTGCTGCTTCTCTCGGTCAGGTGCTATTGTCTCACGCCGTAGTGTTCTTTTGCTAATAAACATATTTTGATAGGACTTACGTGTGGTTGTGCTCTGTGGTAAAGCTCTTTTTCAGGGTTGTCTGTGACCCATACCTTTAAACTTTAAAAGGGCATGTCCACCCCCAAAATTAAAATTTAAACCACTTCTGGTCCCACTGTGTAGTTTAAAAAAAATCCTACCTTTAATTACTGTTCCTTATGGTTCTCCTGTTGTGCTCCAAAATCCAGGAAACTGAAGAGTAGGAGGTGTCTTTCCTCCTCTTATCCTCTGAGAGGACAGTGGCATGCACAGGGGAGCCCTTCTCCCCCTCCGTCCCACCCTGCTGATTCCTTCATGGCTGCCCTTCACCTAGTGTAAAAAGTATTTTATATAATGTAGGGCATCACTATCCACCTCCAACCACTATGTTAGATTTCTAAAAAAAGAATTAGAACTCTACTTACAACCTTTGTTCCGTGGCACTCTGTCGTGGCTGCGATTGGCTGCCTCTCAGCAAACAAAGGGCCGGATCAGAGCTCTGCAGAACAAGGGGTTGTAAGTAGAGTTATGGTTCTTTTTTTTAGCAATCTAACTAGTGGTTGGGGGTGGGTAGGGGTGCCCATATTATATAAAAAATTAGAGGGTAGAGATACCCTTTAAAAAGTAACATTTTGGATGTGGCTTTTCTTAAAATTCCATACCCTGACACCGCATTCATTTATATATAACATAAGAAAGCTGCCTATTTAAAATTATGTTATTAACACACAGTATGGTCTATTGAAATGTGCAGTAAGAATCTTACCTAGCTATTTATTTTATATTTTTGTTTTATGTTTATTTACCAGATTTTATTAAAAACAAACACTGAATTATATTTTTTACAATAAAACCTACATGACCTTTTTAACCCATCTTGTTTTTAAGCCAAGCGCAACATAATATATTTGTTTATAAAGGTGCTAAATATGAAGCAATTCACAAAGTGACTATACATTTGTAGCAAAATGACAGAATGATTCTAGGTCCAAGGCTATCTGATGGCTAGATGAATGCAGTTATTGCAGTTAGAAACAATCTACTTTTTTTCTTTGAATACTGTAGCGTAAAACATTTTCTCTACAGTCCACGGATCTTGTCAAACAAAAAGTTCTTGCCAACCTTTTCTACAAAGCTTTAAATCAGAGAGTTAAAATGAAAAATCTTTTGGGTTCTGGATTGCTGAATCATTAAATTGAGATGTAGGACAGAAATATCAGTTTCTAACTGAAAATACAACCTGCCAGTCACTTATCAATTAAACACGCAAAGTTATTAATGTATAACATTGCGATGACTCAGCCAATTACAGGTGCCACTGCCAGTCTGGCGCTTCTGTAGCTTCTGTACACTGAAAAGGCACTGAAGCTGGGCAGAAGGCAGCCAGGTAAGTACATTTAGAATTACTTTTGATCATTTTAAACCTTGCGAAGTCAAGGTCTTGTGGGGCAATTACTCTACACAAAAAAAAACCTTGGGGTGGACAAACCCTTCAACATTCCTCGCTCAATAACAAAATAGCAATGGTAACTTACTGTAAATGGCTCAGGGACCTTGGAAATGGTCTGGGAACACACATCAATGCCAAAATCTTAAAAATTAACACCGTCCAGTACTGGAAACTTCATTTCCTTTCTGTTTTGGCATTCCGTGTAGTATTTTCGAGATTTCTAGAAATTTGTACATTTTGATTTTGTACATTAGAAATTTCGAAAAATATCGAAAAATTTTAAATTAGAAAATTTTCAATTTTCAGTTATGAATGAAAAACGTTCATAAAAATCCCCCAAATGCTTACACAATTGCAGGAATTTTAAATCTACAATCATTCTAATAGTGTCAAATTATTTTATATAGTTGCATCCCTTTGTATGTCTTTCTGTTCTGTTCCCTATTTTCTGTATTATAAAACTGCCTACATTCCTTAACCCTGATTTATTGTCTCCTCTTCATCATACTAATTGTTGTATGTATGTGATAGGGTACATGTGCTTTATAAAATGAGTTCAGTTCAGAATATGAACACATTCCTTAAAAAAAAAAATCAATATTCTGTAAAATTGCACTCAAGTAAACTGCATTAAAGTAAATGAACAATCTTAAGTGAATGAAAAAGCTGTGCGTATGTGCTTTATCTGGCCTGAGCATGTGTGTAGGAACATAATTGTCAGTGACCAAGCTGTGTGATTCTAAAATGCTGGCAAATAAAGCACAACCCCCATGTTATTAGAGTAAAATTCCCAGCAACCATATAAAAATGAGAGGCGAGACAGACATTACTACATTATGTCAAGGTGCTCTGTTCCTCATTACCAGAGATGTAATTGAAATTTAGAACATTTTAATTTCGTAAATTCCAAATTTTTTTTTAAATTTTTGGCCATTGATACGTATTTCCCAGGTCCCTGAGCCATTAAAGGGTAAAAATACTGTAAACATTTACTTTTTAAAAATGAAAAGCACCTGAGGCAAGGATATAGGACTGATTATTCCCACCTACAAATATTGTTTCGTTGAGGAGCTACAGCACATAGAGTTTTTATCTGCCAGGTTATGGCCCTGGGCCTATATTAAAGATAGTGCTGAAGCATACAGGAAGACTGGCAAAAGCAATTTCTTTGTCTTGCTGCCCTTATAGAAATGATATTGAGAGGTAAAAAAGCACAACCCTAACTCCCTGCCTCAGGTACTTTTTATTTAAACTGTTTTTAAAAAACTTTATACACACTAGTTTCCCCTTAACAGTAGCGTGTAGCATCACTACTAACAGTAAATACCTTTGCTATTTATACCTTCATTTTAGGCAGAACTTTTGGATTATTTAACTCCTATTGACTCCCACTGCGGATTTTCGAGTTTTCGGAGTTTTTTGAAAATGAATTTCAGTGAGTTCAGCCATCTTTACTCATTACATGTGACTTGTTTAGTTTTTTTGTTATTATTCAATAATTAATCTTAAATAAAAGGAGTGAATTTTTAACATGAACAGTATAACGCTAAGATAAGAATATATATTAAATGTGAATGATGTTGATGCGCATCCGTTTGTTTGTACATATTAGTAGCGTATTCCCTTTTATGACCAGCCAGAGTCCGTTTTTATTTGGGATTAGACTTTTTTCCCAGTCAAACAGAATATAGTAGGGTCTACGTGTGCTGCATGTAATTGAATGAACTGTAAAATAAAATTATTATTGCATCACATCATTTTTCCACCTGCCACAGTTAAAATCATATTTCTTTACATTTTCGCTTCTCATTATGGAAGGAAAATTACTCTTTTTCATATGATGTTTTATTATTACCATCCATAAAGATGCCATAGCTCAGCATTCAGCTTACTGCACTGTTTGTAATTGGTTTAACAGAGTGAGTCATGGCTAGGCTCTCCTATTTTGATGATGATTAGGATTCTAATAATGTATTTAGAATGTAGGGAAGAGAATATTTCACAGCTATGTTTTAAAATAAGAACAGTCATGACAATGTCCATGTGTAGATAAGGATTTAGCTGGAAACAAAATGAAGGGTAACTACTACACCTTACTATATATGCAGCAGTTCTCATGTACTCTTGTAGCCCCCTGCAATGATAAAAAGATCTTCTAACAACATCATTTTCCTAACTCTGCTAGTAAAGACTGCAGATTTTAGGGGTGGACCTGCTTTTAAGTTAAGTAACTTTCAAAGTATTCACTTTAGAGCTGTAGCTGTCTTATCTTCTCCAAAGCAATTTTTACATGTTCTAAAATAGTCAGCTGCAAATGCTTTACTTAAAGAAACATGCAGCCCATGAGGTTACCGGTTTACATATTTACAAACATAAACTGCAACTTTGTTTGAAATTTAATGGAAAGTGTGGGGGGGGATAAGAGACTGTTTTCAACACTATTAAATCTTAAAAATTCAAGACCATAGTTCAAGGAGCCCCCCCCATTAAAGAACCCTGTGACATAAGCTGTATACCCCAAAATTATATTTGGAACAAAATCACAAACTTTATTGCCTTACATTGAATTTTGAAAACAGCCATAATATATAATGAATAGACCACCACCGAATATTAAAAACCATTAAAATCTGCCCATTAAGATGCTAGCCTTTCCCTACTTTCCTCTAACGGTGCATCCTCAGTGGAAAATTGATGGGAACATATAGTTGTTAAGTGCGCCAAATCTTTCCAGTCAAATCCTGTATGCGCTAATCATCATAAATAGGTGGTTATACCCAACCCCTATGAAAGTCATATATTCCAAGATCACTGATCATATATCCAGGGCCCAACCTCTCCCCTTTAATCAAACATCTGATCGGTAAGGCAACAAGGAAGCTATACTCGCTGGGACTGTGGGCTTATGCTGTCTGTATCTGGACTCTCCGGGCTCTCAACAGTGTACTGGTGTCCCTTTCACCCGGACCTTCTGGGTGGGGTTAAAGTCTCCGGTTGGCTCCAAACACAACATCATGCGAGGTAGGGACAGCTACATACTAATCGACATGTTTTAAAACTGTTAAATCCCTTTTCTGTGTCTGAGAGACAGGACCAGCGTGTAAGTGATCTGTGTCTAGCAGAAGTTGGTTCGAAAAAATCAGTTGATTTCATAACCTTTGCTGTTTCCTTGCTGTTGACATTAGTGAGCTGACATTTCAGGTTCTAATGCTCCCTTCTTCTCCCAGAATGCACCACATCCTTGGAATGTTCCTAACAGTAATTTTTACTGATTGGCTGTTGGATGGGGTCAAACATGCTTAGATCTCTACTGAGCAACTGAATCAACTCAGGCACTGGGTCAAGGGCAAGACCATAACAGTCTCTACTAGGGGTCCTGCAAACAGGAAGTCAGTATTTTGGTTGACAGACACAATGCTGACTTGGCAGATTAAGGTCATTGGGATGAAAAAAATACTGCTCTTTTTTCTGAAAAGTATATGTATTTGCATGAAACTTCCCCTTTAAAGTGGAAAAGTAATAACAAAAAATTCTACTTGATTAGAATGTGTTCAAGATGTTCGCATTTAGTAAGTGTCTCCTCCATATTGCATAAGAGAATAGGAAGCTGATGAAATAAAAGGTGCACATTTGCCAATGAATTAAATTAAAATCTTATTGGTCGCTGCAGATTAATAGAACAGGCAAATTTGCACCTTTTATTGACTTCCTTTGAATAGTGCTTACACCGCAGAGGCCTATGTTGTAATAAAAGATGTGGCATTTACTTACAGGTTACCATAGGAACAATCACCCAGCAGGGTCTCCTCCCCTTATCTGCATAATGAGAAGTGAACTCTAGCCAAAATCTTCCCTATGTGACCCCTATGGTGATGAATTTTCGACATTCAGAATGTTTGTTACCATTTTCGTGACTCTCATCTTTATGGTTTCAGTGAAAAAAAATAATTTCTTGTTTGTTCCTTTAAAATCCCTAACAATTATTACTACCAAATAATAAATCTTAAGGATCTGCATAAAAAAACTTACATTTTCATTGGAACGTTGACTTTTCTTGGAGACAGCAGACTGATACATTATTAATCTTTCATGCAGCGACAAGTTCTTGCAGATCCAAAGACAAAGTACCACCGGTGTGTATCTTCTGGTTGACTCTTTTTATTTGGGAAACCATAAAAATATGTATGTTTTCATTCATATTGTATGTCATTTTGAAATCCTTTTTCTCATATCATTGCAAAGTCAGTAAGATGTAACAATCTACCCATTGTAAACCAGGAACAATTGTGCTTTATTAACCTTGTTTAATAGAAAAACTATTAACCATTTCCTATTTCTTAAAGGAAAAACTGTTGTCCCCGAACAATTTAGGGTAAATAAAAGCAAACATGGTATTGTAGATAATGTTTCAAACTTCCTGATTCCAGTAGCTTGAGTTATATAACCTGACCCTCTGCTCCTTCCCTGTCCCCGGGACAGAGCATGCCACTTTAGACTTGATGAGAAAAGACAGGAAGTACTTGCACAGACTAAAAAGAAAATTAGCAGTTGAGAGGGAATCATATTAATGCAGACATATACTGGTCACATGGCTATAAGCTACTGAATGCAGGAAATGTTCAGGAAGTTATATTGCTAAACCATTCCAGCAATATACGGTAGATTTTTACCTGTGATGTGATCAAGGATTCAGTTAAGGTACAATATAAGGCTTTTTATTAACCCTAATCTGTTTGGAGAACACAGTCCCCTTTAACATTTCTTAGCCAGCTCATTCAAAGTTATCCAAGTGTGGATATTGGTAAGCAATTATAACTGAATTTTACTCAATATTGTTTTGGCTTTGCATGGCTTTGTGTAAGGCTTGTGGATTGATCTCTATAGTATACTGCATTTTTAAGTGTTACTATGCATTGTGACTAGGCATGAACTTCTATATGAATCTTGTTTTATTTGAAATAGAAAAATATTTAATTGAATATTTCGAAGTTCAATGTATGGGAATAAATTTTCAGGGAAATAAAATGTCTTTGTGAAGAAAGTTAATTTGTCAAAAAAGTCAAGTCCTCTAGCCAGTTGGAAGTGATAACCTTTTATCACTGATGAAGAATGTAATATGGCCTTGGCTGATGAGAGTTCAAAATGATAAGGAAAACAATTAGCTGTATAGCCAGATAGCAAAAAAATGTCAATAGGGAAATACTATTGGTATTGCAAACATATTTTGTACACTGTTAAGCTAGGTACACACGATACATAATTCGGGCCGACTGACAGACATTTCAGTGTTTCAGTCGGTGGCCGAATTATTGTATGGCGGCTTTTTGGGCCTCGATTGATCGCCGACCGTGTTGTCAGAAATCGGACGAACAAGCAATCTGACAGTTCAGAAAATCACAACTATCGTGCGGTCCTCTATGGACAGTTCCTTCCTTCTGGCCGCCCGTTTGAAAGCCTTGAACGTTGGATCAGAAGGAAGCAACGCATAGTGTATACCAACTTAAGGTTTTGAAAATCTCTGTACAAGCTTTTATTGAGAACTCTCAGTGGGGGAAATGTATGTATAGAGCTGCGAGGGTTAAATACATGGTAAGGGCTCGTTCACACTAGAAAATGACAGAGACTGACAGTAATGCACAGCATGTGTTTCTGTCAGTTTGTATCCATTTTTTTCATACTTTCATCCATTTTTTAACAATGTGTATTCCATAGATTTCTATAGAAAATGCATGAAAAACGGACATAAATGCTGCCTGCAGTGCGTATTTAAACGGACTGGAACGGAACGGATTATAACTCAGCAGGTGTGGACGATATTATGAAATCCTATGGGGTTTTACTGTCTGTCCATTTTTTTAACACACCCGTGTTTGAAAAATGGATACAAACTGATGTAGTGTGAACGAGCCCTACATGATCTCTGTGCTTAGTGACTATTTTGTGGCTATTTACCAGGCTTAGCAAGTGTTTACATTGGGATTTACAGTGCCTGTGGCAAGAGCAGAGATTTAGCAGGTCCATGAAGTGCAAGTGATTTTGTTTAGCACTCTATAGTATGTGTTTTGCTGGAGTTTTTTTTAATGCTTGTTAAACACCTTATCTCAAGTTCAACTGGGATGTTAAAAGGTGACACTATTAGCTTCTTGTTCACTATATTTCAAACACTATCTACTGAAAAAGAAAATGCTCATCAGTGTGTCTTTACCACCTGGTTAAAAATAAACTGCATGAAGAAAATTGTAAAAAATGAACAAAATGGTGGCGGTAGTGTTCAGGTGATGTAGCACTACGGCCACCGACATTGCTACAAAAATTATAGCCATTTTTGCCCTATGGATACAGCTAGGATTTGAACAGAGATCATTTTTCTATGTGGTGAAAGTCTCCTTTAAATTGACTAAAAATCTAATCTTAATAACAGTTTAACGCAGTGTAACAGATTCAACCCCTTTTTTTCCATTTCAATTGTGATTGTGATACGTGTTGAAAATTTTATTCACCAGTAGAAAAACTTTTTAGAATTTTCTACATGAATTGTGATCATTTATCACTGTCGGAAATAAGAGCTAAAAATCGACTTACTGCTTTATAAATATCCTCTTTATAAATATCTCAGGATAAACACATTTCAGCTGTTTTCCTTCCTAGTAAATGTCAGTTTATCATCTCTAGTATTGTGAATTTAAAAAAGAACTATAGTCATTACTAAATTTAAATTGAAATTGTTTCCACAAATAATATCTCACAATACCAACCTTCATCTTACCACCAAACACCCCCTGCGTCCTACAACCACACTCAAACCCCAACTACAACACACCACCCACCCTACAAACACACACAAACCACTTCCACAAACACAATTTAAAAAATCAGATTGTGTGTGTATGAAGTAGGCAGAATGCTCATATTCTGTAAGCTTTATTAATGTTCCCCACATTTCCTGACACATTGAATCCAGTCACCTATCTATGCCTCCATCCTGATACAGGCATAAGAAAATCATTACAAAAAATTGATAGAGGGTAACACTTCAGGCAACAAGCAGGATAACTGCAACTGTGGAGGACACAACATGTTTCGAGCCACATCTCTATCAATTTTTTTGTAAGTTTTTTTTTGTAACAATTGTCAGTTACCTGCCCTCAACCCCAAATGGTATACAGTTTTGCACTTTATTACCTGTATTACTAGCCAGATATTTAAGGAATTTTTACCCCCATTTGGCAGAGTAAGATGGCCACTCCCTCCATGCAGTCAATCAAGGCTGTGACAATTGAAATCACAGTCAATGGTTGACAGCTGTATCACCTGCTGTTCTCCTCTGCACATGCTCAAGCTTATAAAAAGCTCATTGAGGAGAGGGAGGAGACAGATACTTTTGCCACAAAGGAACAGAACATATCATTATATACCTGGCTACAACTGCATGTAATACACTTTTTAAAATAGCAATAGGGGTTGCAGGCAGAAACCAGTTTTTGTTTTAAGGGTGGACATGCCCTAACAGATTACATGGTAATAGGTTATACATAACCTGAAAATGTACATTGGATGCAGTTTTCATTTGTGTGGGGAACAAAACCCCTGTAATAAGGAACATAATGTAGAATGTTGGAATATAAACCACCAATTACTGGAGAAAGGTAATATTGGAAACTACCATGTATATTTCTAGATAGATTTATGCTACCCACCCCCAACCACTAAGTTAGATTGCTAAAAAAAAGAACCATAACTCTACTTACAACCCCTTGTTCCTGCAGAGCTCTGATCCGGCCCTCTGTTTGCTGAGAGGCAGCCAATCGCAGCCACGACAGAGTGCCACAGGAACAAAAGGTTGTAAGTAGAGTTCTAATTCTTTTTTTAGAAATCTAACATAGTGGTTGGGGGTGGGTAGGGGTGCCCTATATTATATAAAAAACTTAGAGGGTAGAGATACCCTTTAAAAAGTAACATTTTGGATGTGGCTTTTCTTAAAATTCCATACCCTGACACCGCATTCATTTATATAATAACATAAGAAAGCTGCCTATTTAAAATTATGTATGACACAACAGTATGGTCTATTGAATATGTGCAGTAAGAATCTTACCTAGCTATTTATTTTTATTTTTGTTTTATGTTTATTTACCAGATTTTATTAACAATACACATGAATATATTTTTTACAATAAAACCTACACTGACCTTTTAACCCATCTGTTTTTAAGCCAAAGCGCAACATAATATATTTGTTATAAAGTGCTAAATATGAAGCAATTCACAAAGTGACTATACATTTGTAGCAAAATGACAGAATGATTCTGGTCCAAGGCTATCTGATGGCTAGATGAATGCAGTTATGTGCAGTTAGAAACAATCTTACTTTTTCTTTTGAATACTGTAGCGTAAAACATTTTCTCTACAGTCCACGGATCTGTCAAACTAAAAAGTTCTTGCCAACCTTTTTCTACAAAAGCTTTAAATCAGAGAGTTTAAATGAAAAATCTTTTGGGTTCTGGGATTGCTGAATCCATTAAATTGAGATGTAGGACAGAAATATCAGTTTCTACTGAAAATACAACCTGCCAGTCACTTATCAATTAAACACGCAAAGTTATTATGTATAACATTGCGATGACTCAGCCAATACAGGTGCCACTGCCAGTCTGGCGTTCTGTAGCTTCTGTACACTGAAAAGGCACTGAAGCTGGGCAGATGGCAGCCTGGTAAGTACAATTAGAATTACTTTTGATCATTTTAAACCTTGCGAAGTCAGGTCTTGTGGGGCAATTATCTCTACACAAAAAAAACCTTGGGTGGACAAACCCTTCAACATTCATGCTCCAATAACAAAATAGCAATGGTAACTTACTGTAAATGGCTCAGGGACCTTGGAAATGGTCTGGGAACACACATCAATGCCAAAATCTTAAAATTAACACCGTCCAGTACTGGAAACTTCATTTCCTTTCTGTTTTGGCATTCCGTGTAGTATTTTCGAGATTTCTAGAAATTTGTACATTTTTGATTTTGTACATTAGAAATTTCGAAAAATATCGAAAAATTTTAAATTAGAAAATTCTCAATTTTCAGTTATGAATGAAAACCGTTCATAAAAATCCCCCAAATGCTTACACAATTGCAGGAATTTATAAATCTACAATCATTCTAATAGTGTCAAATTATTTTATATAGTTGCATCCCTTTGTATGTCTTTCTGTTCTGTTCCCTATTTTCCTGTATTTATAAACTCTGCCTACATTCCTTAACCCCTGATTTATTTGTCTCCTCTTCATCATACTAATTGCTTGTATGTATGTGATAGGGTACATGTGCTTTATAAAATGAGTTCAGTTCAGAATATGAACACATTCCTTAAAAAAAAAATCAATATTCTGTAAAATTGCACTCAAGTAAACTGCATTAAAGTAAATGTAACAATCTTAAGTGAATGAAAAAGCTGTGCGTATGTGCTTTATCTGGCCTGAGCATGTGTAAGGAACATAATTGTCAGTGACCAAGCTGTGTGATTCTAAAATGCTGGCAAATAAAGCACAACCCCCATGTTATTAGAGTAAATTTCCCAGCAACCATATAAAAATGAGAGGCGAGACAGACATTACTATATTTATGTCAAGGTGCTCTGTTCCTCATTACCAGAGATGTAATTGAAATTTAGAACATTTTAATTTCGTAAATTCCAAATTTTTTTTTACATTTTTGGCCATTGATACGTATTTCCCAGGTCCCTGAGCCATTAAAGGGTAAAAATACTGTAAACATTTACTTTTTAAAAATGAAAAGCACCTGAGGCAAGGATATAGGACTGATTATTCCCACCTACAAATATTGTTTCATTGAGGAGCTACAGCACATAGAGTTTTTATCTGCCAGGTTATGGCCCTGGGCCTATATTAAGGATAGTGCTGAAGCATACAGGAAGACTGGCAAAAGCAATTTTCTTTGTCTTGCTGCCCTTATAGAAATGATATTGAGAGGTAAAAAGCACCAACCCTAACTCCCTGCCTCAGGTACTTTTTATTTAAATTGTTTTTAAAAAAACTTTATACACACTAGTTTCCCCTTAACAGTAGCAGTGTAGCATCACTACTAACAGTAAATTACCTTTGCTATTTATACCTTCATTTTAGGCAGAACTTTTGGATTATTTAACTCCTATTGACTCCCACTGCGGATTTTCGAGTTTTCGGAGTTTTTTGAAAATGAATTTCAGTGAGTTCAGCCATCTTTACTCATTACATGTGACTTGTTTAGTTTTTTTTGTTTATTATTCAATAATTAATCTTAAATAAAAGGAGTGAATTTTTTAACATGAACAGTATAACGCTAAGAATATATATTAAAATGTGAATGATGTTGATGCGCATCCGTTTTTGTACATATTAGTAGCGTATTCCCTTTTATGACCAGCCAGAGTCTTATTTATTTTGGGATTAGACTATTTTCCCAGTCAAACAGAATATAGTAGGGTCTACGTGTGCTGCATGTAATTGAATGAACTGTAAAATAAATTTATTATTGCATCACATCATTTTTCCACCTGCCACAGTTAAAATCATATTTCTTTACATTTTCGCTTCTCATTATGGAAGGAAAATTACTCTTTTTCATATGATTTTATTATCTACCATCCATAAAGATGCCAATAGCTCAGCATTCAGCTTACTGCACTGTTCGTAATTGGTTTAACAGAGTGAGTCATGGCTAGGCTCTCCTCATTTTGATGATGATTAGGATTCTAATAATGTATTTAGAATGTAGGGACGAGAATATTTCACAGCTATGTTTTAAAATAAGAACAGTCATGACAATGTCCATGTGTAGATAAGGATTTAGCTGGAAACAAAATGAAGGGTAACTACTACACCTTACTATATGTCAGCAGTTCTCATGTACCTCTTGTAGCCCCCTGCAATGATAAAAAGATCTTCTAACAACATCATTTTCCTAACTCTGCTAGTAAAGACTGCAGATTTTAGGGGTGGACCTGCTTTTTAAGCTTAAGTAACTTTCAAAGTATTCACTTTAGAGCTGTAGCTGTCTTATCTTCTCCAAAGCAATTTTTACATGTTCTAAAATAGTCAGCTGCAAATGCTTTACTTAAAGAAACATGCAGCCCATGAGGTTACCGGTTTACATATTTACAAACATAAACTGCAACTTGTGTTTGAAATTTAATGGAAAGTGTGGGGGGATAAGAGACTGTTTTCAACACTATTAAATCTTAAAAATTCAAGACCATAGTTCAAGGAGCCCCCCCCCATTAAAGAACCCTGTGACATAAGCATGTATACCCCAAAATTATATTTGGAACAAAATCACAAACTTTTATTGCCTTACATTGAATTTTGAAAACAGCCATAATATATAATTGAATAGACCACCACCGAATATTAAAAACCATTAAGATCTGCCCATTAAGATGCTAGCCTTTCCCTACTTTCCTCCTAACGGTGCAACGGTGGAAAATTGATGGAAACATATAGTTGTTGAGTGTGCCAAATCTTTCCAGTCAAATCCTGTATGCGCTAATGATCATAAATAGGTGGTTATACCCCAACCCTGTATGAAAGTCATATATTCCAAGATCACTAATCATATGTCCAGGGCCCAACCTCTCCCCTTTAATCAAACATCTGATCGGTAAGGCAACAAGGAAGCTATACTCGCTGGGACTTGTGGGCTTATGCTTGTTCTGTATCTGGACTCTCCGGGCTCTCAACAGTGTACTGGTGTCCCTCTTCACCCGGACCTTCTTGGGTGGGTTTAAAGTCTCCGGTTGGCTCCAACACAACATCATGCGAGGTAGGGACAGCTACATACTAATCGACATGTTTTCAACACTGTTAAATCCCTTTTCTGTGTCTGAGAGACAGGACCAGCTGTAAGATGATCTGTGTCTAGCAGAAGTTGGTCTGAAAAATCAGTTGATTTCATACCCTTTGCTGTTTCCTTGCTGTTGACATTAGTGAGCTGACATTTCAGGTTCTAATGCTCCTTCTTCTTCCCAGAATGCACCACATCCTTGGAATGTTCCTAACAGTAATTTCTACTGATTGGCTGTTGGATGGGTCAAACATGCTTAGATCTCTACTGAGCAACTGAATCAACTCAGGCACTGGGTCAAGGGCAAGACCATAACAGTCTCTACTAGGGGTCCTGCAAACAGGAAGTCAGTATTTTGGTTGACAGACACAATGCTGACTTGGCAGATTAAGGTCATTGGGATGAAAAAATACTGCTCTTTTTTCTGAAAAGTATATGTATTTGCACTGAACTTCCCCTTTAAAGTGGAAAAGCTAATAACAAAAAATCCTACTTGATTAGAATGTGTTCAAGATGTTCGCATTTAGTAAGTGTCTCCTCTTCATATTTGCATAACGAGAATAGGAAGCTGATGAAATAAAAGGTGCACATTTGCCAATGAATTTAAATTAACATCTTATTGGTCGCTGCAGATTAATAGAACAGGCAAATTTGCACCTTTTATTGACTTCCTTTGAATAGTGCTTTACACCGCAGAGGCCTATGTTGTAATAAAAGATGTGGCATTTACTTTACAGGTTACCATAGGAACAATCACCCAGCAGTGTCTCCTCCCCTTATCTGCATAATGAGAAGTGAACTCTAGCCAAATCTCTCCCTATGTGACCCCTATGGTGATGAATATTTCGACATTCAGAATGTTTGTTACCATTTTCGTGACTCTCATCTTTATGGTTTCAGTGAAAAAAAAAATAATTTCTATGTTTGTATCCTTTAAAATCCCTAACAATTATTACTACCAAATAATAAATCTTAAGGATCTGCATAAAAAAACTTACATTTTCATTGGAACGTTGACTTTTCTTGGAGACAGCAGACTGATACATTATTAATCTTTCATGCAGCGACAAAGATTCTTGCAGATCCAAAGACAAAGTACCACCGGTGGTATCTTCTGGTTGACTCTTTTTATCTTTGGGAAACCATAAAAATATGTATGTTTTCATTTCATATTGTATGTCATTTTGAAATCCTTTTTCTCATATCATTGCAAAGTCAGTAAGATGTAACAATCTACCCACTTGTAAACCAGGAACAATTGTGCTTTATTAACCTTGTTTAATAGAAAAACTATTTAACCATTTCCTATTTCTTAAAGGAAAAACTGTTGTCCCCGAACAATTTAGGGTTAAATAAAAGCAAACATGGTATTGTAGATAATGTTCAAACTTCCTGATTCCAGTAGCTTGAGTTATATCACCTGACCCTCTGCTCCTTCCCTGTCCCCGGGGACAGAGCATGCTCACTTTAGACTTGATGCTGAAAAAGACAGGAAGTACTTGCACAGACTAAAAAGAAAATTAGCAGTTGAGAGGGAATCATATTAATGCAGACATATACTGGTCACATGGCTATAAGCTACTGAATGCAGGAAATGTTCAGGAAGTTATATTGCTAAACCATTCCAGCAATATACGGTAGATTTTTACCTGTGATGTGATCAAGGATTCAATTAAGGTACAATATAAGGCTTTTATTTAACCCTAATCTGTTTGGAGAACACAGTCCCCTTTAACATTTCTTAGCCAGCTCATTCAAAGTTATTCAATGTGTGGATATTGGTAAGCAATTATAACTGAATTTTACTCAATATTGTTTTGGCTTTTGCATGGCTTTTGTGTAAGGCTTGTGGATTGATCTCTATAGTATACTGCATTTTAAAGTGTTACTATGCATTGCTGACTAGGCATGAACTTCTATATGAATCTTGTTTTTATTTGAAATAGAAAAATATTTAATTGTAATATTTCGAAGTTCAAATGTATGGGATAAAATTTTCAGGGAAATAAAATGTCTTTGTGAAGAAAGTTAATTTGTCAAAAAAGTCAAGTCCTCTAGCCAGTTGGAAGTGATAACCTTTTATCACTGCATGAAGAATGTAATATGGCCTTGGCTGATGAGAGTTCAAAATGATAAGGAAAACAATTAGCTGTATAGCCAGATAGCAAAAACATGTCAATAGGGGAAATACTATGGTATTGCAACATATTTTTGTTTACACTGTTAAGCTAGGTACACACGATACAATAATTCGGGCCGACTGACCGACATTTCAGTGTTTCAGTCGGTCGGGCCGAATTATTGTATGGCGGCTTTTTGCGGCCTCGATTGATCGCCGACCGTTCGTTCGTCAGAAAATCGGACGAACAAGCAATCTGAAAATCACAACCTATCGTGCGGTCCTCTATGGACAGTTCCTTCCTTCTGGCCGCCCGTTTGAAAGCCTTGAACGTTGGATCAGAAGGAAGCAACGCATAGTGTATACCCGACTTAAGGTTTTGAAAATCTCTGTACAAGCTTTTAATTGGAACTCTCAGTGGGGGAAATGTATGTAGAGCTGCGAGGGTTAAATACATGCTAAGGGCTCGTTCACACTAGAAACTGACAGAGACTGACAGTAATGCACAGCATGTGTTTCTGTCAGTTTGTATCCATTTTTTCATACATTTCTATCCATTTTTTAACAATGTGTATTCCATAGATTTCTATAGAAAATGCATGAAAAACGGACATAAATGCTGCCTGCAGTGCGTTATTTAAACGGACTGGAACGGAACGGATTATAACTCAGCAGGTGTGGACGATATTATGAAATCCTATGGGGTTTTACTGTCTGTCCATTTTTTTAAACACACCCGTGTTTGAAAAATGGATACAAACTGATGTAGTGTGAACGAGCCCTTACATGATCTCTGTGCTTAGTGACTATTTTGTGGCTATTTACCAGGCATTAGCAAGTGTTTACATTGGGATTTACAGTGCCTGTGGCAAGAGCAGAGATTTAGCAGGTCCATGAAGTGCAAGTGATTTTGTTTAGCACTCATATAGTATGTGTTTTGCTGGAGTTTTTTTTAATGCTGTCTTAACACCTTATCTCAAGTTCAACTGGGATGTTAAAAGGTGACACTATTAGCTTCTTGTATCACTATATTTCAAACACTATCTACTGAAAAAGAAAATGCTCACCAGTGTGTCTTTACCACCTGGTTAAAAATAAACTGCATGCATAAATTGTAAAAAATGAACAAAATGGTGGCGGTAGTGTTCAGGTGATGTTAGCACTACGGCTCCAGACATTGCTACAAAAATTATAGCCATTTTTGCCCTATGTATACAGCTTAGGATTTGAACAGAGATCATTTTCTATGTGGTGAAAGTCTCCTTTAAAATTGCTAAAAATCTAATCTTTAATAACAGTTTAACGCAGTGTAACAGGTTCAACCCCTTTTTTTCCACTTTCAATTGTGATTGTGATACGTGTTGAAAATTTTATTCACCAGTAGAAAAACTTTTTTAGAATTTTCTACATGAATTGTGATCATTTATCACTGTCGGAAATAAGAGCTAAAAATTCGACTTTACTGCTTTATAAATATCCTCTTTATAAATATCTCAGGATAAACACATTTTCAGCTGTTTTCCTTCCTAGTAAATGTCAGTTTATCATCTCTAGTATTGTGAAATTTAAAAAAGAACTATAGTCATTACTAAATTTAAATTGAAATGTGTTTTGCCACAAATATAATCTCACAATTACCAACCTTCATCTTACCACCATAACACCCCCTCCTGCTTCCTACAACACACACTCAAACCCCCACTTCTTACAACACACACCCCACTTCCTACAAACACACACAAACCACTTCCTACAACACACAATTTTAAAAAATCAGATTAGTGGTGTATGAAGTAGGCAGAATGCTCATATTCTGTAAGCTTTATTAATTGTTCCCCACATTTCCCTGACACATTGAATCCAGTCACCTCTATCTATGCCTCCATCCTGATACAGGCATAAGAAAATCATTACAAAAAATTGATAGAGGTAACACTTCAGGCAACAAGCAGGATAACTGCAACTGTGGAGACACAACATGTTTCGAGCCACATCTCTATCAATTTTTTTGTAATGTTTTGTTTTTGTAACAATTGTCAGTTACCTGCCCTCAACCCCAAATGGTATACAGTATTTTGCACTTTATTACCTGTATTACTAGCCAGATATTTAAGGATTATTTTTACCCCCATTCTGGCAGAGTAAGATGGCCACTCCCTCCATGCAGTCAATCAAGGCTGTGACAATTGAAATCACAGTCAATGGTTGACAGCTGTATCACCTGCTGTCTCCTCTGCACATGCTCAAGCTTATAAAAAGCTCATTGAGCAGAGGGAGGAGACAGATACTTTTGCCACAAAGGAACAGAACATATCATTATATACCTGGCTACAACTGCATGTAATACACTTTTTAAAATAGCAATAGGGGTTGCAGGCAGATAACCAGTTTTTTGTTTTAAGGGTGGACATGCCCTTTAACAGATTACATGGTAATAGGTATACATAACCTGAAAATGTACATTGGATGCAGTTTTCATTTAGTGTGGGGAACAAAACCCCTGTAATAAGGAACATAATGTAGAATGTTGGAATATAAACCACCAATTACTGGAGACAGGTAATATTGGAAACTACCATGTATATTTCTAGATAGATATGACCTTCTGTATGGTTCAATGCAGCATCAACCTTAGTTTTCCTACTGCATTTCAGGAACTTAGGAATGAAATTTTAATGGAGATGATTCTTCAAGCTTAAAATTTCCCAGGATCCCAATGTCTCTGAGTCATAATAAGAAGCTGGATCACTTCAATGGGCTTCAGATCGCACTTCTATCACTCGGAAAAAGGCTAATTTAGCAAGTTTCATTCAGTTAAACTTGTCATGTGTATAATCTCCATAAATGTTTTTGTAAAGTGACACTAACAGCAACAGTATAAACAAATCTGTCTGGTCCAAGAAATAGGGCCCCTCAGGCAAGGCAGGATGGTTGGGGATTGTAGACTGCTAAAACCAATATCACAGATGTTGGGTGAACTAAACTGCCATTGGCTGTCCTGTGATGTTGGGAACATCAACTCATAAACAGCTGAAGAGATGCAGGTTTCAATCCCTGGGGTAAATAGAAAAGTGGTGATTTGCTGCCTGTGTCTATATAAACTCTTAGCACCTCTTTAATTCCCATTGAAATCGCCATTAAAAGAAGATTTTCTACATTCCACTCCAATTTAACAGTTATAAATGCTACAACAAAAGCCTTCGCTTCAACGGCAATTAAATAGCACATAAAACAGATTCAGACACTTGTGATCCTGTATAACCTGCATTATGCTCGCACAGTCTGATGTAGCATTTATAGCAATGACAGTGTTAATTAAGGGGGATGTAAAAGTAGAAAATAGCTCAAACTTACAGCAGAATCTGAGTTCAAACAATGAAAAGGTCACAAGTGTTTGCACATGTACAGAGAGATACAAAACTTTAATTACAGGGAGCTGCTGTTACACAGCCGACAGGAGACAAATATCTTTTGACACCATTTCTTGTTACTGAAGTAATCACAGAACTGTAATAAGTACATAATCTTCTCACACCAGAATAAGTAACTAAACTGCTGTATATAAACACAATGCACCATATTATTCCACGAATTTCTCATCAGATATTTGTTTCTTTTATAAACCGGTTGGGTTTCATATCTCCTAAAATTGTTGGGGTACATAAGTCACAAGTTTGCCTGTGTTCAGCAAAAAGTAAAGCAAACTGCATCAAAATAGAGGAACACAATGTTCAGATCTGGTACAGTGAGACAGGATTTCAGAATGGGTCAGGCCTTGACAGCTGGGAGGTATGGGGTTTATTCCTAAAATTAGATTGAATTAGTTGCGAATGGCTAATTTGCTTTACAATAAACACTGTATATCTGTTTAAACAATTGTAGTTATCTGACCCCACCCCATATTGCAACTCTGCAAATGGAAATAAACACAATATGGGGCTGGTATAATAAGAGGTGTAAAAGTTTGCCTGTGCAATTAATTTGCATCAACCAATCAGATGTGGCTTTATAATGGGCTACTGCAGATAGGTAGGCTCTAGTTGGTTGCTGCAGATAATTTGCATGGGCAATCCTTTTCACATTTTATTGCATCAATATTTTATTAAATTTAAATTATTATTTTTATAACAGATGGAAGACAAGGTATTGGGTACCTGCTGTCTTATACAATTGTAATTTTTTACATTATTTAATGTAAAATCTAAATTACATTATTTGATGTTTAATCTAAAAATTCTAACAAAAACGTCTATCCAAATATCGAAAAAACATATCAAAAATGCTATAGAGAATTCGAAAAATACTGATTTTTGGGGATTTTCTAAACTTCATTCGGTTCCGAAAAACCGCAATCGGGATGAAACTCATCAGTTTTGTTCATCTCTATATTTAAGCAATAAATCAGTAAGGTCAAACGTTTAAATAATATTTTCACAAGTGCATAGAAACAATACAAATATGGAGCTATGTTATATATATCAATGGTGGTGCTCCGTCACGTCAAAAACTCAATATAAGGTTTTATATTTAAACTTGAATGTTTTCTCTCTACTGGAAATGCATTTTTTATGCCTTGTTTCTGCACTGTCTGAGTTAGCCGTATGGTGTTTCAAGAAGCCTCTTTGAAAGAATTTCTTATAGATTTTATTTTTTTAATATTGCGATGCTTGGACAACTAAATGAGTTTCCATGGTAGCTAAGACTTTAAAAAAAGAAAAATTAAAAAGTAGTTGAATTATTACAGGAAACTTGGTGACAGTATTGGACCTTCTATCATCATGCAGACAATTATCTTCTCTTGTTTTGATTCAAAATGTTATATATAGCATTGAATCAATATCTGCTGATGAAAATTAAAAAAAAAACAATAGAGTCTTTATTAAACTGATCCTAAAACTCTACAGAGAGTTTTAATTAATAATATGCTGCATGTAAATAGGATTGAAATTGTTCTATTTCTAAGTTTGCAGTTAGAACAATTTTACTATTTGCCACTTTCACTTGTCTCGCCAGGATCAGGCTGGTTCACCAAGATACCAAGAAACAGGCTCACACCTCATTTTAAAATTGTTATAAATATAATATAATTAAGGAGTTAAGAAAAGTGAGAACGATACATAAATGAGTGAAAAACTGAAAATTAATATCGGGCCCCTTAATGATTAATTATGGGCCTCTGGTTGTATTTTTTTTTTATTAGGCATCAACACTACAGTGCTGACCATAGGTGTTTTGTGACATAATACAATGATCCTCTGAGCTGTCCAGGAAAGGCCTTTGATTGGTAGAAAATGACTAATATGGACTTCATGGCTTGTAATTTATTATAATATTGTTATATTTTAATACAAACATACACAGTTGCTCAATTAATTTCCTAGGACCAGTGTCTAGTTTTGTCCCCACTGTTTAAGCCAATAGTTTTCCATCTCCAGAAACATTCAAATTTTACCACCTCAGTCTATAACAGAGCTTTAAATCTGATGAAGATATGGACTGGTATATCGGGTAGATGGAAAATTAGCCACATGACACTATCACAGTTTTTGGAGTTTGTACCTAACCTTTTGAATTGTATGTTTATGTTTCCAGTTGCTTAATATTCTATACTTATATATATTATTGGTCCTTGTATGTCCTGTACTTTATGCTGTTTTTGTACTCAGACTAGAACATAAAGTACACTTTTTTGAATTGTATTCATTTAAATTGAATGTCCCTGTTTACAGTAATTGAATAATGTGTTTTAAATACAGTAGCAATTTATTTCAAATAAATATAATAAAGAAAGGGATAGGGTGAAATACGCATCATAGAAATTTATAATTTGGGTGTATGAGGTATTCTGTATTTTATAGTACAAATTTCTACTTTGCACATTTTAATGGCTGAGTGTGTTTTGTACAAGTAAAACTACTTTTCTGTTTCTTGTGCTGCTGCCAATACATTACTCTTAACGCTATGCTCCAGTGGCACATGCGAAATAGCTACAGATCTCTGCACTGTGATATCTTTATCCCTACAACAGCAGCAGAATTAGCCAAAGTTTCCACTTCTAAGCCTACAACCTTTACCACTAATTCAAACCGTTATTCAAAATTTCATTTTTCATGGTAAACATTTCTTAGCATTAAAATGTTAAAAAATGCTTCTTAAGATCCTGACTTCCAAAAGGATAGCAAAGGTAACATAAACATTTATTTAAAATCTCATTTTGATCATACTCTTTGATCTCTGATATATGCAGGTTTATTTACAATTCCCTACTAAGATAACCATAGCAAGCTTTCAGAACATTTTAGTTCCTTTTTCAAGCTGATTAACATAAAAAGGAACTAGAATGTTCTGAAAGCTTGCTATGATTATCTTAGTTAGCCAATAAAGGTATCACCTTTATACCACTTTTGTTGTTTATTTTATTTCTGAGGGGTTACCCTGTAAACATTTTGGCTGGCTAACACGGCACACCACCTTTTCCTATGTTTACAATTCCCTTAATGCCTTTTTATGCCTTCTGTAAACAGAATTAGTTGCACCTGATATTGATTCTTCTGTATCCATAATGACAAAAATATATACTATTCATCATCTGAAATATTGTTTATCTGTAGAATTAGTTTCTAACATTGGCATTATTGCAAAATGCATTGAGGGACTTACAGGGAGATCCAATAAAAGTTCTTATAGCTGATGTTAGCAATTTATGTGGAGGAATAAGGAGGGTGGACAGCCAAGTGATTAAAAATAACCTATAACTAAAATATAAGCTGCACTTTTCAAACAGTTTGTGCTCCATAAATAGATTTTTTTAAATAAAAATTGTAATTTATCGTTGAAACAACTATAAGAATTTTGTTTTCTTAGTAGATTGTAATTGTATTGTAAGTTTGTTCGTTGAGAGAGACATGTAAACTTAAAGGGCATGTCCATCCCGAAAATTAAATTTAACCCACTGTTGGCCTCACTGTGTAGTGTAGAAAATCCTTACCTTACACCTCTGCTCCTTATGGTTCTCCTGCAGTGTCAACCCAAAGTTCATAAGTGAAAAATAGGAGCCTTCCTGTGTGTTATCCATATCTGCCCCTTCCCTGTCCTTCTGGAGGACTCTGGTCTGGGGAACACGTATCAATGCCCACAATCTTTAAAAAAAACACAGTCCAGTACCGGAAATCTCCCGTGCTTCCTGTTTTGTCAGTCTGCATAGTATTTAATAGATTTCTCGAAATGTCAAAATATTCAGAATATTCGATAAATCCAGATCGGAATCTACGTATCCCTTTATAATTTAGTCAGAGGTCTCCTTAGGAATCCTTTATTCAGGATGGTGCACTGTTCTGCCTATTTTGTGACATGCCTTTAAGAGCTGTAATGCCCTTTAATCAGTAACTGAATGCCCACATAAGTGGAGCACAGATCTGGACTAAGCGGATATTGTGGAATTCTGCTTTTTATTTTACTGCGTGCAGAATGTTTTTGAAAATTTGGAACGTTTGAGAATTTTTAGAATTTTCCACTTTTTAGCACTTTTAGCAAATTTGTGAAAACGATCCAGCCACATGTCCCAAATTCACCAATGACAGTCATTTTTTTTTTGTGCTAATCCCCTGTTAGCCATGGCAATTTGAATTTCAATGCTTAATATGTAGAAGTTTGCAACTTTACACCGAAAAAGCAATCAATCCTCGAACTGTAGATTCCGATCTGGATTTATCGAATATTCTGAATATTTTGACATTTCGAGAAATCTATTAAATACTATGCCGACTGACAAACAGGAAGCACGGGAGATTTCCGGTACTGGACTGTGTTTTTTTTAAAGATTGTGGGCATTGATACGTGTTCCCCAGACCAGAGTCCTCCAGAAGGACAGGGAAGGGGCAGATATGGATAACACACAGGAAGGCTCCTATTTTTCACTTATGAACTTTGGGTTGACACTGCAGGAGAACCATAAGGAGCAGAGGTGTAAGGTAAGGATTTTTACAACACAAGTGAGGCCAACAGTGGGTTAAATTTAATTTTCGGGAGGACATGCCCTTTAAGTTTACATGTCTCTCTCAACGAACAAACTTACAATACAATTACAATCTACTAAGAAAACAAAATTTTATAGTTGTTTCAACGATAAATTACAATTTTTATTAAAAAAATCTATTTATGGAGCACAAACTGTTTGAAAAGTGCAGCTGCTTATATTTAGTTATAGGTTATTTTAATCACTTGGCTGTCCACCCTCCTTATTCCTCCAATAAATTGCTAACATCAGCTGGTAATTAGTCATACTATTTAAAGCAAGTAATGTGCTTATATAACACTGTTATTTTACTATTCACAATCGGCGCCCTAATTCTTCTTTAATAGGAACTGTCATTACCATAATACCCATACAGAATTCATGAGAAATTCCTACAGTCAATTTAATCTCGCGGTCCTGTTATAAATACAGCAATAATAAGGAAAATGACACTTTCACTTAATTTTTTTCAATTTTTTTTTTATAATTTTAGAAAACGTGTTATTCAAAGTGAGACGGCCTTAGGCGTTAGTGTTTCCCTTGCATTATACATGTTGGCCAGGAAAGGATGGGGAAAATAGTATAAAAAGTGTAAAACTACTGTGATACTCAAGGCTAGTATGGTATATCTGTGGTATTCAATTTGATCAAATGGAGTTGAAGTTTAGTTTTTGAAGATGTTCTGATAGTCATCCAACTGACTGTTGCTTTCAGAAGGTCCCTAACACCATGCTGTTATATATGATGGGACACATTTCAGGGTATTTATGCCAACAGATTCCTGTACAAGTCATTCTGAATTGAGAAAGCCAGTCGGATGACTAGCGAAACCTCTTCAAGAACTAAACTTCAATCCAGTTGATCTAACTGAATACAACAGATCTACCATGACCTGGATGAATGAGAACCTTCACAAACACAAGGCTAGTTAATATTTAGGATTTGTTTCACTTACTGGAACATACTGTAACAGAGAATGAATTGTCTATTAATAAATGTTCAAAATGTTAATAGTTGTCTAAAAATGGATGTTATTGTGGAGTGCTCTCTTCTTTCTCCCAAACTAATATGTTTCTGAAAACACCTCCCTGAAGACAAAATATTTGGTACATTAGACTTGAATGGAAGAAAGAATTGTTTTAAAAAATACATTAAAATAATTATCAGAGAAGGTCTAATGTCAAGCGGATCAACAGAACTTTCTCACTTATTCTTCTTTAATTTCAAATGAACTATTGGCAACATAAAATATTGATAACAGCACATAACCCAACGTAACATAATGAGCTATGTAAACATATATGATATAGCATTAACGTAGGTTAAACAATCTGAAGTTATATTGCTAAAAAAAATACAAGTTACAAGATTATTGATGTTATTTACAGTTTAGTGGATTAGGTACTTAGGGCCATATTTATAAAGATGCGCAATTTATTTAATGATCGCACGTTTAACAAACCCAATTGTACATTTATGATCACGGCCTTAAAATTCGTAATCGACTGTAAATGTCGCCTATACAATAAAATTGCACTAATTAGTACTACATGGTATTGTACAGCCGCCCGGTCATAAATGTACAACCTTGGATGCAAATTTACGGTCGCAGACATACTTATACAATAATCTGCAGTATGGAAGTTTCTGATACCCGTGTTATTAAATATGGCCCTTAAAGCTTTTAAAGCTGTAGCCGGAATCCTAAAATATAGTACAACTTTCATAATTCATGTTGTTGATTAAACTTTTTTCCCTTGGTGTTATGTTTTTAAAAGTTCAGTATAAAAACGTAAGGTATAAAGAAGAGAAACACTATAGAGGCAAATAATGCAACTATTGTCCCATAAAATATCAAGTATTTATTCTAACATACAGTGAAACCTTTTTAATTATACAGTATTAGACACTATACAGTATTTCCTGTTACATATTCAATTTCTAATTAGAGGAGATCAACTTTGGTTGAACCTCCATGCACATAATATAACTATTGTAATATGGCAATATTTTTAGTGGATTAAGGAAATATTCACCAAATAAAAATAAAGGATATTGTGTCGAAGATGATTTAGATTCAGAATTACCTGAATATGGTTCACGTGACTGGAGAAAGCAGTTTACAATAAGAATACAAATAAGGATTCCGATTCCTTTGATTATGCACTACTTGTTACGTGTAGTAGTAAAAGTTTTGCCACAAACTTTATTTCATGACAAAACGCAATTCTATTATTCGTCAAAATTAGGTTTCCTTAGATAGGACTACAAGTGATTTTAAGGTTTTGGGTACTGGTAGATGTTCCTCTAAGCCATTTCCCGTTTCTCTTTAATTGTAAAGTATTTATTATCTTAATTGCCAAGCATAAATCATTGAGAAAATACATTTTACCACTATCATCCCCATAGACTTCAATACATTTCACTGGCAAAATGTCACAAAACCACCAAAACACAAATTGGTTTAGGACATCCTAACTACAATGATACAACCCAAAACTTTAGAAAAGTGTTTTATTTATACTTCCCACAATACTTTCTTGTCCCACCAGTGGCTAATCTATTTATGGTTATTCACAATGGAATATGGCAAAATGCTTGTACGGTATGTGTTAATCTTTTTCATAATAAGAATGGGAAAACCAATAAATTAATTAGTTCCACTCCTTACAACTTTAAATTGATTAAAACTGCCTATTTAGAAAATACAATTCATTTACTTGCAGTATAATAATAGCTATATAACACCAATTTTTATTGAGCGTGCACGACTAGCAGTCAGAGATCATCTGACATGCACCAAAGTAGGCAATAGCAATCCCATCTTAAATAGCCCTTGAATCTCTCAACAATTACAAATTGAACAATTACAATTGAAGTACAAATAGCCCTAAAGTCATTTTTAATCCTTATAAATATTTAAAACACTGTACAGTTTTTCCTTCGCTCTCTTTTCTGATAGCACAATGTAAGCTGTTAGCTAACACTAATATTTATAGCACCCCATTCAGTCTTCTCTCATTGACATACATTGTGGTTTTCATTTATATTGTTTCTTAGTATATATTTTTAAAGAAAACAAAATTATTCTCAACAATTTTAATTACAAAATTACAAAAAAGTACACAATTTTCCTGATTAGTTTAAATTATAAATTGAAGACTAGGGGACTAGAATATGAATTGAATGTTCACAATTATTCTATTTTGTTTCTATTTCCATTACGTATATCTTACCAAAATGTAATATATTAATAAAACATATACCATCACCTAAAACAATCAGTGCCAGAATCCCACACTAATAATCAATCAACACATAAAAAATGTTCATTGTAAAACGGGAATTAACAATTCTATTTTATGGTAATATATTGCACAATATTGCACAAGTTACCCTAAACTCTGAAGCTCCACATAGGTATCTATGTTCTTGGCTATTTTGGCAGATTGCATCAATAAGACTTTCCTTGCTAGTGACTATTTCTGCATCCATCAACTAGCAGAATTGTCAACAGTAAAAATGTGGGTCCTTCTGGCTCAGTGGGGAGAAGAAATCATGTAAAGAATCAGAGTAAGGTTTAGAAACACGCATGATCTCAGGGCACTGCGATGCACAATGTTTATGAACACCCATTTTGGCAGGCACTGTATGGATACTTCGTTGCCAGTTTTGGCGCTCTGTTGGGACACGATAATTAATCGCATAGTTAAATGGGCAACTAGCCTCGACCGAACTGCCGTTAGGTCCGCAGTGCATGCATTTGGGTGCCGTGCCTTGTCCGTGTTGTCAGACTTGTGTATGAAGCTTAAGCCATGTTGATTGCTAAATATTAGTGATGGACCCAAACTCAAACCCGAACCCGAGTTTGGGCCAAACTTTATGATTTCAGACGAACTCAAACTATTTAAACTAGTTCAGTTTTCCAAAATCACAGCTGTATTTCGATAATTCGATAAAATTATCGAATAATTCAATAATTATGAATTTACAAGCCGTTCGCAACCCTAGAATGTATCGTTCGGTAAACCTTGAATGTAATGTTAGTTTTCGGTAACCTCCAGTGTATCATTTGTTTTCAGTAATCTCGAATGTAATGTTCGTTTTCGCTAACTCTCGAATGTATCATCCGCTAACCCTTAAATGTAATGTTTGTTTTTTTAACCCTCGAAGTAGCCTTCGACTTTCGTAACCCTCGAATAAGTTGTTCCTTTTGCTAACCCTTGAATGTATTGTTCATTTCCGATAACCCTAAATGTAGCCTTCGACTTTCGGTAACCTCGAATGAATCGTTCCTTTTGCTAACTCTCAAATGTATAGCTCTATTTTTGGTAACCCTCAAATGAGCATTTGTTAACCCTCAAATTGGCTGTAATCCCTTGAATGTAGCTTGCGCAAACCCGACTATTGTCCTCTGCAGCTGCATTGCTCTCGCCACGTCCCTCCCATCTCTGCCCCAAAATATCCACCCAAACCCATTTACAGCCCAAGCCCCAGTAGTCCTGGACACAGAGACAGGCCCCAGATTTTGCTGGCTGCCAGGTATAACCAGCAGTATGGATTTTAGAAACATAGAAGAAACAACACAAAGAAATACATCAAATTTAAGTAACCAAAAACTTTAAAGTTAATATTAAAGCACTATGATTGCGCTGGGCATTAATAAAACATTATCAGACTTTACCTCTACTACAGTAAATCGGTATCTGATCGTGAAAAGTTAGTTGCCTAACTCTTATCACTCTGGCGAATTATAAGGTTTCCCATACAGCAGACCTGAATATAGATAGATTTCTATATTCACCTGCTCTGTGGGAAAATTGTGAAGCTGGAAGGCTTTTTATTCATTAACTTCTCACTGTGATTTTGAGCTACTGCTTTCTTTGAAAGGCGAGCAAAATTGGATCAAAATGTGATTTGAAAAAATGTAAATGAGTTGTCAGCACGACACCGCAAAAAGGGCCGAAGACGAGCTGTCAAACGAATGTATTTAACCTGTCAATATGCCTACCTATTTCCTGTCTCCCAGCGGGTTCTCAGTTCCAGAAGGAATCACATGGTCATCCTTTCAGCCGGCTAAAAGGAATTAGAACATTTCATGTTAATTAGGAAGAATTACATATTCTTGCTTTTAAAATGTCTAGGAGAAAATATATTTAGTTTTATTTTTCTTCTAAATTATCCTCAATACAATTAAACTATAGTTGCAGTATTATTATTAAAGCCGAATCAAAATAAAACATTATTTCTGATGCATAAAATTGAAGGGAAAGTTCACATACTTTACAATATAGATAACTCTATTTTTAATTCATCAAGGTGTCTGAGGATTCTGAAGTCAACACGGTGCCTGGCGGCTTGGCAAGCATGAAGAAACACTTTGAGATGTCTGATGTTGCATCTTCCCACAGAGCAGTAGTCACTATCAGTACCAGCATAAATCAGTAGGTGAGGCTTTATACTGCATCACAGTTATCTGGAAAAAATACTATTGAGATGAAATAGAAATACATTTATTAATGGATTGATGTCTTGACCCTGGACTGAACCTTATACTAATTCAAAATGGAGTAGTAGATTACCAAAGGCAATGCCATGGTTGTATATCACAGAAATGTTTGATGTTAATATAATCGATCCCTAGTTTTTAGATAAAAAGTATCCCTAGTGCAAGTAAAAGATCTTAGTTTTAAGGATCCTTACCTAATGTTATATAAGAAGAACATAATAAATAACATTAAAGAAACACAGAAACATTAAATAAAATCAATCAATTAAAATAAAATTAGCTGCAAGTGGCACTTGACTTTGCAAATCTTTTCTTTTAGCGGTTATCTCAGTTATCTAAAGATTGGTACAAAATATGATCAGCAGACCGACCATCATTTGAAAAAGTGGCATTGCGACATTTCGGCATCAATCAAAATTTACTGGCAGGTCCAACCAAATTTAGACTAATTTGCATGATAATTTGACCAAGGTCTATCATCACTGTTAAGCTTCCCTTCGATATTCGGCCCTTTACCATAATATGCAACAGCCAGTTGACCTGACCAGAATATTGCTCCATTTGTACTGGATCTAAGATGTACGAATTATTTGGGAGTTGTGACTGTCTTTAATGTATGTGTTTCTATTCACAATTCTTCAGCTTTTTTCCCTATAAGATAGAGAATAGAATTAATTATTTACTGTGGCACTGGTCAATAGAGATGTCCGAACTTCGCAAAATCCGGTCCGCTCGAGGATCGCGAATTTTCGAAGAAATTGTTTGAAATTCGAAATCCGCGAGCGGACCCGTTAAAATTAAAAATACCCTTGAAATACGAGATTTTTCGTATTTTCGCAAATTTCGAAAATACAAGTAATCCTCGTAATTTCGAATATTTTCGAAAATACGTATGTAAGGAATTAAGAGAATCCTTGTATTTTGAAAATTTTCGAAAATACATGTTTCCCGTATTTTCGAAAATTTTCGAAAATACGTGAAAACTCGTAATTTCGAAAATTTTCGAAAATACAAAAATCCGCGAATCGGAAGTTCGGAAGGCGGAAAATCCAGAAAAATCCGCCGTTCGCGGACGGGATAAATCCGCGGCGGATCCAGGTTCGGATCCGCGAACCGGCCATCCCTACTGGTAATACAAAGAATATGTTGATTGATTGTCAGTGTTTTTTATTAAAGGGTATGCCCACCCCCAAAACAAATTAACCCACTACAGGCCCCACAGTACAGTTTAAAAATCCTTACCTTATATTCCACTAAGATTGGGTTAGATAAAAAAGGGAGTGAAAGGTTTAAAATATATCTTTGAGCCTAGTAGTGTGCTGTATATTTACTGGATGGATGGAACAGGAGACACTTTCTTCTTCCTCCTTTTCACAAAATAGAACCATTAACATTATTGTACTATTAGTCTGCAGACAAGGAACTTGGTCAACAAGACCTATGGGACGACATGCTCTGCAAGAAACACCTCTTTCTATTGGCCATGTCCTGGAAAGAAAAGGATAAGCTGGACTGGATCAGTTAGTCAGGTTAATAAAACAGCTAAATTGGGTTAAACCTCAGAGTGAGGTTATGGCAGTAACTAGGTACTTTAATAGTATGAAAAAAGGAGGGGACTGGGAAATGTTAGTCAGTTCTTTAGATACATAAATCACTGTGTAACTGGTAAATCATTTTTTTAAAATCAATTTTAGCCACGGGCCATATAGAATTGACCATTTGAACTGCCTGTGTCACAGTTTGAATAGTCATTTCACCAATACACTGGTTGCTGCAGTTTTTACTTTTTCTTGTTTAGTTTGTGTACAGAGGATAGAGAATGGAAATGAGCAAATGGTGACCTGGATTAACATCTACTGCTGACTATCCTGGGGATATTGATGGCTACCTTTTTATTAATTTTGTTTTTCAAGAAGTATCAGCAAATGACTTTGCTAACTGTCTATTATTCCTTTTTCTATTTGGGATTTTATTGCATTTGGGCAGTAGGAAGAATTCATCTTTTTTTCCCTTTAATTTAAATTTCAAGGGTGTGCCCGCCCTTAAAAGAAAACACTGGTGACTACCAGCAACCCCAACTGCTATTTTTACCAGCTTATATATATCTTTATAACCAGATATTTAATCATACATTATTTCTGTTATGGAAAAGGTATCTACCTCCACCCTTGGTTCACCGAGTTTTTTTTTATTAACTTGAGGATGTGCAGAGGAGGCAGCAGGGGAATCAGCAGTCAACCATTGGTTGTGATGTCAGCAGTCACATCCTTGTTATGGGGGGAGAGACCGCTTACTCTACCAGAATGGAGGCTATCATTCTTAAATATCTGGTTAGTAATAAATCTACTGAATATACCAGTTGGGGTTGGGCGGTAAAGGACATACGTATAGCCAGTTTTTGTTTTTACAGATAGAAAAATTATCAAGTTGGGATTTTTTCCCTATAAAAGAGTCGTTTGTGAGATGATATTACAAATTTGTAGCAGGGGATCTATTCTCTCATAGATTTTAGCAACAGACTTTTGACTTTTGTTTTTTTTCAACCCAAAATTAACTATGTGATGGATAAATATAAATTTTTTAAAGATTTTTTTAAAATAGAAACAAAAGTAGCCAGCAATAGAGAAGACGCTGGAATGAGGAGTAGAGTTTGGAATCTATTTTTTAAAGTGAAACTGTGGTCAAAATGACTTTAGTAGATAAATGAGGTAAATTGATAGGAATTGCCTATATTTGCAATTAATTTTCATTGTTTATTTTGCATAGTTTTGAAGTATTTACATTTTGTGTGTGATATGGCAGCGGCATTACCAGATCCCCTGCAATTCCTGCTTCCTGCTCTGAAACCATGTCAGTCATCTTCCCTGTGTCTACTCCCCTTTGCAACCCCCCTGGTCCCTCCCACTCATGGACCCCATTGTCCCTCCAGTTGCAGTCCCCTCTTGGCCCATTCTTTAAAGCCCCATGTGGCCCCCCCACCCATGGGTGCCGTGGCCCTGCCCACTTGTGGGTGCATAAGCCACCCACTTGTGGGTGCATAAGCCCCGTCCACCCACGGGTGCATAAGCCCCGCTCAGACCCCACCTACAGACCCCCCCTCACTTTCAGGCCGAGTGAGAACAGTGAGAATTCTGCCTGAGAAGGCTGTTTTCACATAGTAAGAGAGAAGGGCTGTAGATTCCCTTACCTATCTGTCAGGATTTCCACAGCAGAGAGGAGGAGGGAATTCCTGTCTCCCTCACACAACTGAGGGAGTTGAGGCTGTGCTCGCCGGTGGCACTGTGCAGAGAGAAGCCTTAGGAATGCCTCCCACCCATTAACTTTGGCGTCATTTCTGGGCTGTGGAGCACGTAAAGAGGTGGTTGATGGCTCATTTTAAAGATAGGAAACTGGCCTTTCATGTAAACTCAACTTGTTTGGAGACCACAGTTCCCCTTAAACTTTAACATACAGTTGAGGTGGGAGGATCTGCTCTGCAATACAGATTCATGGTTTTTACGCAAGGTAAAATATTTGAGAGAGGGATCGAGAGTGGGGGCTACTCTGCGCACATCAGTTTCCTGGACCTTGGACATGGACTACAGAGAAATGCAACTTGCAAACATTATTCCATTTTTTTCCATTTATTTTTAAAGGAGATAATTTTATACTCCAGAATCTAAAAACAACCCCCCCTAAAAACACCATAAGCTATAAAATCCCACTCCAGTAAATTGTATTAAAGTAAATGTAAGCCTGTTAGAACTGGATGATTATATGTGTGTATGTGAGTGTCAGACCACACCTCCTGACCTCAGTCACATGCTTCCTTGCTTTATCTGTAAAAGGATTGCTACAGATTATTAATGGGTGTGACCATTGTAAGTTTCTGTCATAGCAAAGGACGGAGCATGTGCAAAACATAATGGTTGTTGACCAAACTGTGTGATACTAGATGCATGAAGTAAAGCATAACCGTATGTTAGGGCATGGCCACACTGCAGCTACTCAAACACAATTGCGATTTAAATGTGGAACGCAAATCGCAATCGCAAATGCAATACAACGCACCCGAAAACACGCGTTTCGGTGCGTTGCCGAGTTTTCAATGATATGAAAAAAACGCAAGTGCAAACGCAAGTGCAAACGGCAGCAGTGTGGCCTAGCCCTTATTTAGGTAAATTTCCCAGCACCTAATGAGACGTAAGACACAGATTAGTGGTTTTATATAAGGTGTTCTGCCTTCTGGTTCAGTGTTGTTCTGTGGCTTTAGTTGTCCTTTAAGCAGTTCACTACTGATTTTCATACATTGCAGTAAACTATTGCAGAGATAATGATTTTTGGAATATGTGAACAGTATTATAATAAACCTTCTCAAGCTTTATATATATGGCACAGTCGTGAAAAATTGTAATTGAGCGGTAGAGATGCATTTATGATAATACAAAATATCTGCAGCAGCATTTAAATTATATTTAATATAATTGAACATTTTCATGATATTGTGCATAAGCTTGACATTATAGAGAGAAAACATTCAAAGTCAATCTAGGTCAATTTTCACTTGACGATCATTAATAGACATTTATTACTGTAATCTACAACATGGGAGCTGCTTAAAAAGTATTTATTGTATTTATTTCTAAACTGTTTTTATGGTTGAATGTAGCTATTCATGTTAATTTATTAGAGCAGTTTAATGTCCTAAAATTCTTTAATCAAAATAAAAGCTCATTACATTGTTCACAAAGACTAGGGCCTGGTACGCATACAGTAGGAATATTTTGGCATACAAACACAGAAGACCTGTGCAGATAGGGTAAATCAGATAGCAGCCGCACAGTAATCCCACAGACCTACCCAAGGTCCAATCAGACAATCCAGCATAAGGGACAATGCACACTGCAGAATAAGTGTAATTATTGATTCATACCAGCTTCCCATATCCACATGTTTCTGGGGTCTTGTCCCATCCTTGGGTGCTCCTGAGAGAAGAAGATCCCTGAAACATTTATAAATAAATACACTTGTTCTGTGGTGTGTTTTCTCCCTCTGTATTTATCTAGGATTTTTTTAACCCTATTATTTCTATCAACAGATGCAGTTATCAATATACAGTACCATGCAGGAGACTGTTGGTCAAAAAGTGGCACATATTTCGGCTCAACTGATCAGGCAGACAAAGAGTTTGTGATCATCCTTGAATTCAAGGACAGGACAATTTTTCTAGTCAGAAATTACGGGTCATGGCCAATCACCATTGATCATACTGCCGATCCCGTGATCAGTTGGGCCAAACCATTGACTTTTACGTGTATCAGACCTATTAAAGCAATCAGCAATTCTGTTAAAATGAATTCCTTCTTATGTATTGTTTCCTCAATGGGAACCAGGTCACTGAGCCCCCCCCCGTATTGCCGCAGTTAAATGGTTGATATTTTTTGCGCATCAGCAATTCATACCATTGATATGTCTCCATTGGTGGGACTAGAACTTGACTCCCGAGTTTGGCCGAACTTTGAGTTAGGCGCTGCCGAACTATTCAAACTAGTTTGGGTTCGAACTAGTTATTTTCTTGACTTGCGGGACTATTTTCGAAACCAATCAAATTTCAGAAAATCAAAATCAGAACGGATTGGGTTTTCTCACCCTATGGCTGCCGCTTAAGACATCCTCCGCAGACAGAACCAACCAAAGCAAGAAGCTGCGGCTGCAACATCGGCTCCGCTGGTGGCCGGCCCCGTGCCACGCCAGTACCTGCCGCACTGCCATCGACACTCAAAGCGCGCAGTACTGCCTGGTGTTGGTGAATCGCCGACAGAGTTGCATGATCAGACACGCCGGTAACATCGCCGCGTAAGGCCCCACATGGCCCCCAGACCCACCCCCAAACCAGAAGTACCATGGACGGGCCACGGAGGTACTTCTCAGGGTCGGGGGCCTCAGCGGAGCTGGTGTCACAAACTTCCCGCTAAGGCTCCCAAGAAAGACCCGAGGTTCTCGGTTCGCAGCTGCACCGGGCCCCCAACCAAGGCACTTATCAGTGCCGCAAGAGCCAGGGAGGGGAGTGCCTTTCGAGCTGCGGGCCCTTAAGCCCCAAGGGCCCCCATGGGCCCTGATAGGGCCCAAGGCACTTAAGTGCTGGGGGGGGGTCCTGGTTTGCGTGCGGGCCCCCTTGTGAGGGCCGCAGGGCACTTCTTGTGCCCAGGCCCTGTGGGCCGGGGGGGGTCCGCGATTGTGCTGCGGCCCGTTCGCTCCGGGCCCTTATCAGGTGCGGGTACATCTTAGTTGCCGCCAAGGGCCCTGGTGGGGCGACGGGAGGGGGGGTTCGTTTGTGCGGGCCCCTTCGGACCCCCCGGGCCCCCTTATGGTGCCACAGAGCACTTATAGTGCCGGGGCGGGGTGGTTCCTTCCGTGTGGCCGCCCGTCCTCGCAGTTGCCCGGGCCCTGCAGCGCCTTCACGGAGACCGCCTATAGCGTCGACTTGCACCGGGTTTCTGTCCGTTCCGCGTTCCCCGGGCCGTGGCCCGTGCTGGTGTGTGTTCGTTTTTTAATTTCTTCGCTGCGTCGTTCCGTCCCAGCATGTTTCCTTTTACTTTTCCCTGACTTTTGGTCTTTCTGAAAGTGTGAAACGCAGAGACCACTAGAAGCTTCTACAATATCTTAATACTTAACTAATGTACACCTTAAATCAAAGCCTCTTGGTGTTTCTTGAGTGCAAAAAAACAATATAAAATCTTTCCAATAAAGTAAAATTTGGACCACAGGAATTAGCACTTATTTATTGAAACAGCAAAGAATTCAACAGAAATGGATGATCCAGCAACAAATTCATTGTCATGATCTGCTACATTCCCTAAACTATTTTATACAGAATTAATAATGTAGATGAAACATAATTATGGCACTGGTGAATAATTAATTATGCAATTATGTCATTTTCTGTAATCTTTACACCTTTCACAGGGCCATTTCTGGAAATAATGCTTTGATTCTTTAAAACTGATTTTATTCATTATTCCAGGGTTGGATAAATCCCAGCAGCAGGTAGCCAATCCGTCTAAAAATACTAGAAATTGCATTTTTCTGATTTGTTTTAATGTAAAGAATAACTAAATAACAATAAATAGAAAGATAGTATGTCAACATTTTTTAGGATTGGTTATCCAATTGAGCTGAACCTTGCACAGATAGCACAGAAACCCTTAATGCTTCACCATGGCTTCTGTAGTCTTTGATAAGAATTATTTGCCAACCTCAAGGTCTTATCATCAGTGTGTGCATTAGTATGTCTAATTTTCATGAGTTTTACAAGAATTCCTTACCGTCTCATTTTTCAACATAGCATGGTATTTATGAAAAGCCCTCTAACATAATATGTCTGCAGAGAATCATGTTCATTGTTCACGGGGCTCAATCTTTTCTGGCACAATGTTGTATTTTTATTCTTAAGCCATTCTTTGGCTACTAACAGTAATTTAGCCTTAGCCTTTCTAGGAATTTATTCCTTTGAATAGTTTATATCTATCTATAAACACAAAACTGTTGACTTGTCAGTAAAGATGGCCGAAACTGGTAAGTTTCGTTCCGTTTTCAATTAAGATCTCGGAAAAAATCCCCGAAGATCTGAAAACAGAATGTACTTTCGGGACTTCAGAGCGCATTTTTCAATTTTTTGACGTTCAAGGCTATTTTCATAATCCTCTAAATAAACTTGAACTTTCGATAATCCTCGAAAATACAATAGGAACTACTTTCATGTTGCGACCGTATTTTCGAGGATTATCGAATGTTCAAGGTTATTTTCGATGAAAAAATGTCCTTGAACGTTTGATAATCACGCGAATGCGATCTGAAGTCCAAACGATCCAACTGGTTCTGGACGAAACAGTCGCTATTTGGGACGGAGTGGTTACATGTCGGATCGGGGTCTGAGTGGACCCAGATCCTATCTCTACTTGTCAGTTATCTAACCGCAACACAGCTGCTTTTTTAACCAGTTTATACATGCATTTGTAACAGATATTTATCATCATTTCTGTTCTATTCTGGTAAGGGTATCTGTCTCCAAATCTGCTCAATGAGTTTTTCATAAGCTTGGGATGTGCAAATGAGCAGCAATGAAACAGCAATCAATCATTGGTTGTGATGTCAGTCAGTCACAGCCTGTGATTGACAGAGGAGCCAGATTACCCCATTGCTAGAATGGGGGACAATAATTAACTTTAATATCTGGTTAGTAAACACATCTAATAATGTGCTAAATATATAAGTTGGTTATTAGGGGCAGTTGAATTATTAAGGGAAATGTACTCCATTTGGTATTCATATAAACACTGCATTCTTTAAAGTTTTTTTTGCTGCATTACATGATCTGTAATGTGATTCACTTGAAAAATCTGCATGTGAACATGAAATTCAATACAATGGGGAAGAAGCATAGGTGGCCTCCACCTATATTTGTAAAATGTTCACCCCACTTCCTGAAACCTAGAGCAAAGATTTAAAAAAGCTATCATTGTTCTAAATGTACTTAACCAGAAACGGCTAACTACTCTTCAGTAGCATGGGTTGCAGACTGAAAAGTGTTTTTTTTGTTTTGTGCATAATGACAGATTACAGATTTCCTTGACCATGAAACTCTGTAAAGATGATTGAGATTGGGCTGAAACTAAGGTTTTCGTTCCGTTTTGGGGTTTTCAGATCTCGGGAAGTTTTTTGATTTTTATTGAACGTTCAAGCCATTTTCGAAATAGCCTCAAACGTTCGATATCCTCAAAAATATGATCAGAAACTATTTTCGGTTTCAATTGTACTTTTGAACGTTCAAGGATTTTCGAGGTAATAAAAATAGAAAATGCACTCCAGTCCCGAAAATCCGAACGATCCGTCCGGCTCAGATGGAACATTCGGATTTCAGAACCGAGGGGTTTTGTGTCGCATCCGGGTCCGAGTCGTACCGGATCCCATCTCTAGTTAAAGATTAAACATGCTATCTGGGTTTGTTAAAAACATCGACCGACGAAATTTCCATCCAGTTATTTCTGCTGCATACAGCATAAAGTCAGTCAGGTCTATTAAACTGGTGGAATTGGGAAAACAACCTTATTAAGTTCATGTCTGACTTGGACATCCTGGACAGTGCAGAGCAAGAAGTTTCATCCTAAAACTGGGTAAACACAGTAATAATAAAGGGGAGATTTCCGTTGGTTCCAGACCCGTGGCCAAAGAACATTCACTGTCAGACTCAGGAATGCTTCAAAACAATTCTGTCAGTTGCGGTTGGCTCCCTATTTGTAGTATAAGGAGTCAGCCATGAATCATAGGAGGGTGGCTGTCCCGAACTATCTACCTATACTTTTAGGGACCCTGTGAAGCCACATCTTTAACAAATACAGAGACCGAATCTATAAATTTAGCCAATATGAACATCTCATAAGGAAAGTCCCATGCGAGTTTAGTCATACTAAAACCAATAAGGCATATTGTGATATATTATCAATGTAATCATTTTTGAAAAATGATTGGTTACCGTATAACCATGTAAGGGGGAGGGGGGTCGGTTCGAGCTGTGGGACCCCTTAGCCCCAATGCCTTTGTCAGGCTTCAAGGGCCATTCCAAGGCCGCAAGGCACTATAAAGTGCCGGGGAAGGGGGGCCTGGTTCGAGCTGCGGACCCCCTAAGCCCCAACTGCCTTTTTCAGGGCTGCAAGGCCATTCCAGGGCCGCAATGGCACTTATAAGTGCTGGGGAAGGGGGGGCCCGGTTCAAGACTGCGGGACCCCTTAAGCCCCAATGCCTTTGTCAGGGCTGCAAGGGCCATTCCAAGGCCGCAATGGCACTTTAAGTGCTAGGGAAGGGGGGGTCCCGGTTCGAGCTGCGGGACCCCTAAGCCCCAAAAGCAATCCTTTCCCGCAGCCGTCAGCCCCTGCCTGGATGGGTCACAGACAACCCTGAAAAAGACCCTTACTACAGAGCACAAATGTAAGTCCTATCAAAATATGTTTATTAGCAAAAGAACACAATATCCCATAAGCCCATCAGCACCCTACCCACCCCCATAAAAGTGCACGCAATAAAAACATCACACTGTCTGGGCCTCCTCAGATCCCTAAACCCTTACACAACATTACGGCGTGAGACAATAGCACCTGACCGGGAGACACAGCAACCACAGTATAGCTAACCCTGATCTATCTTATATGCGCGGTCTCGCCCTTGGGGGGTTGTGGACCCGGTATCTCTTTCTTATAGTCACCTGTATGTATTTCTTATCAGTTACCCGTACTCTAATTCTTTTAGTCACCGCGAAATCCTTCTTATAGTCACCCCGGATCAAACTCATAGTCATCCCTTATATATTTTTATAGTCCCCGACTATTTGTTACCCCAACACTCCATATCACTAACCCCCCGTAATCTATTTTTATAGTCAAGCCCGTATCTTTCTTGTTAGTCACCCCGTTCTATTCTTGTAGGTCTTCCTTATATATTTTTATTATAGTCATATCCTTTAATATATTTTATAGTCTCCGCATATCTATTCTTATTTAGTCCGCTTAATATGTTTATTCTTATACGCCACCACGTATCTATTCTTATAGTCACCCAGCCGTATCTATTCTTATAGTCACCCTGTATGTATTCTTAAGTTACCCGGTATCTTTTCTTATAGTCACGCCTGTTCTATTCTTATAGTCTACCTCGGTATCTATCTCTATAGTCACCCTTACTATTCTTATAGATCACCCCCAGTAATCTAAACTCATCGTCATCCTTATATATTTTATGTCAGACCATATCTATTCTTATAGTCCCACCCCTGTATCTATTCTTATGTCAACCCAGATCTAGTTCTTATAGTCACCGTTATATTTATTCTATAGCCACCGCCCGATCTATTCTTATAGTCACCCTCCCGGTATCTATTCTATAGTCACGGCCTGTATCTATTCTTACTTATAGTCCCCCTATATCTAAACTCTACTCGTCTCCCTTATATATTTTTATAGTCCCACCATATCTATTCTTATAGTCACCCTTATCTATCTCTTATAGTCACCCCAGTAACCATACTATTCTTTATTAAGTCCACCTCTTTTATTTCAGTCGGATTTCTATAGCTCACCGCGTATCTATATAGTCACCCTGTATTATTCATGTTTATCCCGGTATCTATTCTTAATAGTCAGCGCATAGTCATAGTTACGCCTGCTATACTATCTTATAGGATCTAACTCTTATATCAGCTCCCGTAACTATTCTTTAGTCACCTTATATTTATTGCTTATAGCGCAGCCACCGGTATCTATTCTTAAGTCACGCTCGGTATCTATTCTTATAGTCACCTGCCACTGTTATTGTATTCCTTACTAGTTACCTGTTCTATTCTTTTAAGTCACCCGCTATTCTATTCTTATAGTCCACCCCGTATCTAAACTCATAGTTCATTCCCTTATATAGTTTATGTCCCCATATCTATCTTATAGTCCACGTCTTATATTTTATTCTTCATAGGCCATATGCCAAGCGTCACTTTCTCCGTAATCTATCTAGTCCCCGGTACTCTATTCTTTATAGTCACCCTGTATGTATTCTTATAGTTACCCTTATCTTATGCTTTTAGTCACCCTCGATCTATTCTTATATCAACCCCCCGTATCTAAACTCATAGTCCATAACTCCTTATATATTTTTTATCAGTCACCCCCCATATCTAATTCTCTAGTCCGCAGTCTACCTCTTAAGTCACTATCTATTCTTATGTCTACCTCGCTATATGTTATTCTTATAGTCACCTTATTACTAGCCACCCACAGCCCCCCGTATCTATTCTTATAGGTCACCGGTAATCTACTCTTATAGTCACCCTTGGATGTATTCTAGTAGTTCATCCTTACGTATCCTATTCTTATAGTCAACGCCGTATCTATTCTTATAGTCACCTTATTTTATCCTTATTTCTACACCACCCCGTATTATTCTTATAGTCAATTCCCCTGTATCTATTCTTATAGTCACCCGTTACATAGTATAATTATAGTTATTCTTTATTATGTTAAACCCGTAATTTTAAAGTTATTACGTAAAAGTTCTTTTACCGCTTAACTATTTAGGAGCACCCGAATCTAATTTATAGTCAGCGCTCCGTATCTAAACTCACTATAGTCATCCGCTTCTATATTTTTATAGTCACCCATACTATTCTTATAGTCACACCTGTATCTATTCTTATAGTCAAACCCGTGCTATTCTTTGTAGTCATCACCCGACCCTATCTATTCTTGTAGTCATTCCTATATATCTTTTTATAGTCATCCTTATATATTTTTATAGTGCATTCCCATATCTAATTCTTATAGTCCACTGCTTATATTTATTCGTTATCAAGCCACTGACTATCCTAATCTACTTAAGTCACGAATCTAAATTCTGCTATCGTTTCACCCTGTTATGTATTCTTAGTTTACCTGGTAATCTATTCTTATAGTCACCCTGTATCTATTCTTATATCTACCCGGTATCTATTCTTATAGTCACCGCGTATCTATTCTTATAGTCACCCCATAGATCTTAACTCATAGTGCAATTCCCTTATATTATTTTATAGTCACACCCTCATCTCGCCAGCTTCATAGTCACCTCACTGTACTCTATTCTTATATCACCCGATATCTATTCTTATAGTCTACCCTATATATTTATTCTTGATAGGCGAACACCCGTAATCTATTCTTATTTCACCATACCCTCGGTAATCTATTGTTAAGTCACCCTGTATCTATTCTTACTATTCCCTCCCTCGCCCCGTATCTATCTATTAGCATTCCTCTATATATTTTTATAGTCGCCCATATCCTATTCTTATAGTCATCCCATATCTATTCTTATAGTCAGCGCTTATATTTATCTTATAGGCCCCGAGAGCCACCTATCTATTCTTATATCACCGTCGAGCGGTTATCTATTCTTTATGTCAGCCCCCGTATCTTTCTTATTGTCACCTCTCATGCGTCTTCTAACTCCATTAGTCATCCCTTATATATTTTTATAGTCACCCCATATCAAACTATTCTAATAGTCACTCCGGTATCTATTCTATAGTCCGACCCTAGCTATTCTTATAGCCCCCCGTATCTATTCTATAGCACCCCGTATATTTAAGTCATTCCTTATATATTTTTATAGTCATCTCATATCTCTTCTTTAGTCATCGCGCATATCTATTCTTATAGTCACCTTATATTTATTTCTTAAGGGTGCCTACCCACAGTATCTATTCTTATAGTCCACCCTGTAAATCTGATTCTTTATAGTCCACTCCTCGTATGTATTTTATAGTTAGCGTATCTGATTCTTATAGTCACCCTGTATCTATTCTTATATGCTAACCCGGATCTTCCTTTATCACGCGGTTATCTATTCTTATAGTCACGCCCATCCTTCTATAGGTCACTCCCCATCAACTCACCCCTTTATATATTTTTATAGTCCCCCCCATATCTATTCTTATAGTCACCCTGTATCTATTCTTATAGTCACGGACCCTTATCTATTTTTTAGTCCACCCCGTAATCTATTGCTTATATTTACCCTGTATCTATCTTTTCCTATTAGTCACTGTCACCCCCTCATAGCCCACCTCTTACTACCTCTTATAGTCACGTCCTCCCGTATCGTTATTTTTTAGTCACGCTGTATCTAGTCTTTTATTCAACCTGTAATCTTCTTAACGTCACCCCCTATCTACTCTTTAGTTCACACCCCCATATCCTATCTATTTTTAGTCACCCTGTATCTATTCTTATAGATTCACACCTCTGTAATCTATTCCTTTATAGTCCACCCCCCCTATCTACTCTTACGTCAACCACCGGTATCTATATCTTATATATCCCTTCTTATTTTTATAGTCAGCCCAATCTTTCTCTATAGTCCCTCCTGTAATCTATTCTTATAAGTCAGCCCGTAATCTTTCTTATAGTCACCCCGTATTCTAATTCTTATAGATCATCTCCTTATATATTTTTATAGTCATATCCATACTACTATTCTTATAGTCCTCCGCATATCTAATTCTTATAGTCACCTTATATTTTATTCTTATAGTGCCACCAAGCGTATCATTCTTATCGACCCGGTTCACGGTTCATATGTCACTGTAGTCTATTCTGATGTATTATTAGTCCCGTATCTTATTCGTTAAGTCACCCTTGTATCTATTCTATATAGCTACCGCGGTATCTATTCTTATAGTCACCCGTATCTATTCTTAGAGTCGACCCCATATCTAACCTCATACTGTTCATCCCTTATATATTTTTAATAGTCACGCTCCCATATCTATTCTTTATAGTCACACCCTGTATCTATTCTTATAGTCCCCCTTCATCTATTCTTTCGTCAACCTCCTGTATCTATTCCTATATTCACACCCTGTATCTATTCTTATTCACCCCCATATCTTCCTACTCTTATACACCACCCCGTATCTATTATTTTAGGCACCCTGTATCTATTCTTATATTCAAACCTGTATCCTATTCTTATCCCACCCCTATCGAGCTCTTATAGCACCCCATATCTATTAGTTTTAGTCACCCTGTATCTATTCTTATATTCATCACCCTGTATCTATTCTTATAGTCCCCCCTATCTACTTTATAGTCAACCCGCGTATCTAGATCTTTATTTCATCCCTTATATATTTTTTATAGTCACCCCATATTCTAGTCTTATAGTCACCCTGTAATCTATCTCTTATAGTCACCCCAATATTCTATACTTATAGTCCGCCGTATCTATTCTTAATAGTATTCCTAATATTTTTATAGTCACCCATTCTATTCTTATAATCACCCCATATCTATTCTTAAGTCACCTTATATTTATGCTATTGCGCCACGCCATATCTATTCTATAGTCACCCCAGTACTATTCTTATAGTCTAACTCCTGTATCTATTCTTATAGTTACCGGGTACTATTCTTAAAGTTAAAGTCACCCGTATCTATTCTTATAGTCACGTCCCATATCTATTCTTATGTCACCTCGTATCTTTTTCCTATAGTCACCAATATTCGTACTCTTATAGTCAAACCCTGTATCTATTCTTATTCGTCACCCCCGTAATCTCTTCTATATCACCCCTGTATCTATTCTTAACAGTCCCGCCGTCACCCCTATCTATATCTTATAGTCACGCCCGTATCTATTCCTATAGTCACCTCATATGCTACTCTTATAGTCTATTCCTGTATCTATTCTTATAGTCACCCTTGTATATATTCTTATAGTTACCGGTATTCTTTCTTATAGTCACGCCGTATGCTCTCTTAATAGTCACCAGCCGTATCTAATTATTATAGTCACCCCGTATCTATTCTTATAGTCACCCGTGATCTATTCTTATTGTCACCCCCTCGTATCTATTCTTACAGATCATCTAGGTAATCTATTCCTATAGTTACTCCCATTCCTTATATATTTTTATAGTCATCCATATCTATTCTTATAGTCACCCCATATCTATTCTTATAGTCAACCCGTATCTTTCTTGTTAGTCACCACCCGTATCTTTCTTGTTAGCGTCCTTCCTTATATAGTTTTTAATAGTCATTTCCTTATATTTTTATAGTCATCCCATATCTATTCTTATTTCACCTTAATATTTATTCTTATAGCCACCACGTATCTATTCTTATAGTCACCCGCCGTATCTATTCTTATAGTCACCCTGTATGTATTCTTATAGTTACCCGGTATCTTTTCTTATAGTCACCCTGTACTCTATTCTTATAGCTACCTGGTATCTATCTTATAGTCACCCTATCTATTCTTATAGTCACCCACCATATCCTAAACTCATAGTCATCCTTATATATTTTATAGTCACCCCATATCTATTCTTATAGTCACCCTGTATCTATTCTTATAGTCACCCCATATCTATTCTTATAGTCACCTTATATTTATTCTTATAGCCACCCCGTATCTATTCTTATAGTCACCCGGTATCTATTCTTATAGTCACCCTGTATCTATTCTTATAGTCACCCCATTCTAAACTCATGTCTCCCTTATATTTTTTATGTCACCACATATCTATTCTTATAGTCACCCTCTATCTATTCTTATAGTCACCCCATATCTATTCTTTATAGTCACCTTCTTTTATTCTCAGCCCACCACTATCTATAGTCTACCGGTATCTATATAGTCACCCTGTATGTATTCTTATAGTTACCCGGTATCTATTCTTATAGTCACCATAGTCACGCCGTATCTATTCTTATAGTCAAACTATCAGCCCGTACTATTCTTATAGTCACCTTATATTTATTCTTATAGGCCACCCGTATCTATTCTTATAGTCCGCCACGGTATCTATTCTTATAGTCACCCCTGTATTTATTCTTATAGTTACCTGGTACTATTCTTTTAGTCACCCGTATTCTATTCTTATAGTCACCCCCGTATCTAAACTCATAGTCATATCCCTTATATAGTTTTATAGTCCCCATATCTATTCTTATAGTCCACGCTTATATTTATTCTTCATGTCCATTTATAGCCACCGCATCTTCTTAATCACCCGGTAATCTATTCTTATAGTCACCCTGTATGTATTGCTTATAGTTACCCGTTATCTATTCTTTTTAGTGCACCAGCTCCAATCTATTCTTATAGTCACCCCGTATCTAAACTCATAGTCATCCCTTATATATTTTTATAGTCACCCATATCTATTCTTAGTCAGACCCTGTATCTATTCTTATAGTCACCTCGCATATCTGTTATTCTTATAGTCACCCTTAATTATCTTATAGCCACTCCACACCAACCCCGTATCTATTCTTATAGGTCACCGGTTCTCTACTCTTATAGTCCCCTTTATGTATTCTAGAGTTACCCGTATCCTATTCTTATGTCAATCCCCGTATCTATTCTTATAGTCACCTATTTTATTCTTATTGTCTAACACCCCGTATTATTCTTATAGTCACCCGTATCTATTCTTATAGTCACCCCATGTATGCTATTCTTATAGTTAAACCCGGTATCGTATTCTTTTAGTCAAGGACCCGAAATCTATCTTATAGTCACGCCCGTATTCTAAACTCACTAGTCATCCGCTTATATATTTTTATAGTCACCCTATACTATTCTTATAGTCACCCTGTATCTATTCTTATAGTCAAACCCGTCTATTCTTGTAGTCACCCCGTATCTATTCTTGTAGTCATTCCATATATTTTTTATAGTCATCCTTATATATTTTTATAGTCATACCCATATCTAATTCTTATAGTCACTCTTATATTTATTCGTTATGCAGCCGACTGTATCTATGCCTTAATGCACCTCTGTATCTATGTCCTATCGTTCCACCCTGTATGTATTCTTAAGTTTACCGCGGTAATCTATTCTTATAGTCACCCTGTATCTATTCTTATAGCTACCCGGTATCTATTCTTAATAGTCACCGTATCTATTCTTAAATAGTCAACCCCATAATCTAACTCATAGTGCAATCCCTTATATATTTTATAGTCACCCCTGATCTAGTCTTATAGTCACCCTGTATCTATTCTTATAGTCACCACGATATCTATTCTTATAGTCATACCCTTATATTTATTCTTATAGGCAACACCCGTATCTATCTATTCTATAGATCCCCCGGTATCTATTGTATAAGTCACCCTGTATCTATTCTTACTATTCACCGCCGTATCTATTCTTATAGTCTTCCTCTATATATTTTTATAGTCGCCCCATATCTATTCTTATAGTCATCCCATATCTATTCTTATAGTCACCTATATTTTTCTTATAGCCAACCCCGTATCTATTCTTATAGTCACCCGACGGTATCTATCTTTAATGTCACCCCGTATCTATTCTTATTGTCACCTCTAGCACGTCTACTAACTCCTCAGTCATCCCTTATATAGTTTTTATAGTCACCTCATATCATATTCTTATAGTCACCCGGTATCTATTCTTATAGTCACCCTTCACTATTGCTTATAGTCCACCCCGTACTCTATTCTATTCACCCCGTATATATAGCATTCCTTATATATTTTTATAGTCATCTCATATACTATTCTTTATGTCATCCGCATATCTATTCTTATAGTCACCTTATATTTATCTTCTTAATGCCTGACCCACAGTATCTATTCTTACTAGTCCACCCGTCTAAATCTATTCTTATAGTCCACCCTGTATGTATTTTATAGTTACGCGGTATCTATTCTTATAGTCACCCTGTATCTATTCTTATATAGTCTAACCCGGTATCTTTCTTATTCCCCTATCTATTCTTATAGTCACCCCCCTTCTAAGGTCACTCCCTATAGTCACCCCCTTATTATATTTTTATAGTCACCTCCCATATCTATTCTTATAGTCAACCCTGTATCTATTCTTATAGTCACCCCTTATCTATTTTTAGTCACCCTGTATCTATTCTTATATTTACCCTGTATCTATTCTTATAGTCACCCCCTCATCTATCTCTTATAGTCACGTCCCGTATCTTATTATTTAGTCCACTGTATCTATTCTTATTCAACCTGTAATATTCTTAGAGTCACCCCCTATCTACTCTTATAGTCAACCCCATATCTTTATTTTAGTCACCCTGTATCTATTCTTATTAGTTCACACCCTGTATCTTTCTTATAGTCCCCCCTATCTACTCTATAGTCACCCCGTATCTAATCTTATATCATCCCTTATATATTTTTATAGTCACCCCATATCTTTCTTATAGTCCCCTGTAATCTATTCTTATAGTCACCCGTATCTTTCTTATAGTCAGCCCCGTATCTATTCTTATAGTCATTCCTTATATATTTTTATAGTCATATCCATATCTATCTTATAGTCCATCCCATATCTATTCTTATAGTCACCTTATCATTTTATTCTTATAGTCCACCAACGTATCTATTCTTATAGTCACCCGTATTATTCTGATATCATTTGATGTATAGTTCCCGGTATCTATTCTTATAGTCACCCTTTATCTATTCTTATAGGCTACCGCGGTATCTATTCTTATAGTCCACCCGTATCTATTCTTATAGTCACCCCATATCTAACCTCATATGTCACTCCCTTATATATTTTTATAGTCACGCCCCATATCTATTCTTTAAGTCACCCTGTATCTATTCTTATAGTCACCCCTTATCTATTCTTTTAGTCAACCTCTGTATCTATTCCTATATTCACACCCTGTATCTATTCTATAGTCACCCCCTATCTACTCTTAGTCACCACCCCGTATCTATTATTTTAGTCACCCTGTATCTATTCTTTATATTCAAACCTGTATCTATTCTTATCGCACCCCTATCTACTCTTATAGTCACCCCATATCTATTATTTTAGCAACCCTGTATCTATTCTTATATTCATCACCCTGTATCTATTCTTATAGTCACCCCCTATCTACTTTATAGTCACCACCCGACGTATCTAACTCTTATTTCATCCCTTAATATTTTTTATAGTCACCCCATATTCTATCTTCTAGTCACCCCTGTAATCTATCTCTTATAGTCACCCCAATGTCTTATCTTATAGTCCCCGTATCTATTCTTATCAGTCATTCCTAATATTTTTTATAGTCACCCATATCTATTCTTATAGTCACCCCATATCTATTCTTATAGTCACCTTATATTTATTCTTATAGCCACCCCATATCTATTCTTGTAGTCACCCAGTATCTATTCTTATAGTCACCCTGTATCTATTCTTATTTAGCCAATAAAGGTATCACCTTTATACCACTTTTGTTGTTTATTTTATTTCTGAGGGGTTACCCTGTAAACATTTTGGCTGGCTAACACGGCACACCACCTTTTCCTACGTTTACAATTCCCTTAATGCCTTTTTATGCCTTCTGTAAACAGAATTAGTTGCACCTGATATTGATTCTTCTGTATCCATAATGACAAAAATATATACTATTCATCATCTGAAATATTGTTTATCTGTAGAATTAGTTTCTAACATTGGCATTATTGCAAAATACATTGAGGGACTTACAGGGAGATCCAATAAAAGTTCTTATTGTTACAAATGGTGCTAATTTTGCCCCAACCAATCAGATGTTGGCTTTCAAATGTTAAATAAGATCTGATTGGTTGAGGCAAAAATAGCACCATGTTTAATGATAAGAACTTTTATTGAATCTCCCTGTTAGTCTCTTTTACTTGGTCTTAGTTTAACAAATATTTTCTTATTTAAAATATCTCCTGGCCACAAGCCTAGAACAAAGTCTGGAATGGCTTAAGGCAGTGACACCAGACTAAAATTATAGCTTTGTCATGTTGTTTGGCATTTTAAAGACTAGTCTCTGGGATCACGGTTATGATTAATAATTAACTATAACGGTGGATATAGCCAACTACGTCTCTGTCTATCTACTGTAGATCACTGGGAAATGTTAATCTAACCCTCATTTAAAGATGCCATTAAGTAATACATAGGGAAACAATTATATGTTGGTTTAAGCAGCAGTTATGAGTTACATTTTAACAAAACAATAGATATTTCTTGATATTTTTGTTGGATTGGACATAGACTCCATGCTCTTCTGAAACACTGATCCATCTACAGGTTGTTTAGACTAGAGATGGCCAAACTACATAGTTTTGTTCTGTTTTTGGATTCCTGGGTCTCGGGAAAATCCCGAAGATCGAAGATTTTTGAATGTACGGAGCTACTTTCGATTATTTTTGAAAATATTTTCGAACGTTCGAATCTTTGAAAATACAATCGGAGACCACTTCCAAGTTTCCGATCTTACTTTCGAAGATTTTCGAATGTTCAAGGCTATTTTCGAAAATTATTGAAAATAGCCCCTAACATTTGATTTTCGTAAATACGATTGGAAACTCGAAAGTGGTCTCTGATCATATTTTCAAGGATTTTTGAACATTCAAATATATTTTTGAAAATTATTGAATATAGCTCCGTACATTCGAACATCTTGTCCGAATTTGGACGGATCTTTCGGATTTCGGAATCGAGGGGTTCCGTGTCAGACCCAGATCCCATCTCTAGTTTAGACATGTTTTGGCAGAGGTAGGATTGTCGTTTTTTGCTGACAGGTAATTAGTATATGGAAAGTTCAAATTTGTCTGATTAAGTAGACTGAAAGCAATATCCACTTACCTAAAAGCTAATTTTGGTCCAATAATACTGTTCTATCAATGACTTTAGTTCCAAGATCTCTTGAACATAATAAAGAAGCAATACCACTTTTTTAAATCAAGGTTGCAAAATACAGCTACAGTATTACAGATATTTTGCATTTGTGTTGCAAGATATTAACCACATTACCTTGCAGTATGGTATATTGACTCCTATATTATTGTTTAAAAAAAATGTAATTGTCCATTACTGGAAACTGTTATATTATATTTCCCTATTTCTTTAGATATCTTTGAAAACATTTGCATTTCAGTTGTCAATCAAGTGCCTTATTATCATAAACTCTTCTGCTGAAAGTGACAGTTGGACTATGTGAATGTGATAACTTGTAATGATTACTAAACATGCTTGACTATTTTAGATGGCACATGCTTTATGGCTGCCGCTTTATGTCTTATGATTGTGTCACAAAATAATGGTCACATTGATTAAAGAATCATTTCTATATTTTCCAGTATCACCCCTTTATTAAAGGGCATGTCCACCCCCAAAATGTAACCCCTTACTGGCCACATCAAGTAGTTTAAAACAATCCTTACCTTACATTCCTACTCAAAATAGTTCCCCTGCTGTGCCCCTCCAAAGTCCAGGAAACTGCTGTGTAGGAGCAGTGTGTGACTCATGCTGTGCCTGAGACTTCCTCAACCTCATCAAGGTTGAGGCATGCTCAGTGCAGCCCTCCCTGCCTCTCAGCCAATCACGGACGCGGCTGCCGGTCCCGCCCCCTGCTTTCAATTCCATGCAAGCAGAGGGCCTGAACACTGCAGTGGAGGAGAGAGGGCAGGTAAGTAAGAATCTGGGGACTTTCTAACAATTATATTAATGCGGTTGGGGCTGGGGGAGCATGCCCTACCACATATCAAAAGTTAAATTTCGGGGTGGACATGCCCTTTAATACCATATAAACTTACAAAATCAATTAGAATATATTTTAGCTGAGCTACAGTATATAGTTTGTTACTACTGTCTTCCTGGTGTGATCCTCATTAAACCCAACAGTATATGGCTCAAGTACAGTCAGTGGAATTGACACAGAACTGCTATTGCAAAAATAATTTTGCAATTGCATGTCAGTCTCAAAAAAAGGGGGGTCAGGTGGTTCCTACGGAATCACGTCAAATGCAGTGGGAACGTTGGAAGGAGAGTTCTAATGTATGGGCACTTTTAGGTTTGTAACCAAAGTACTGAAAGATGAGAGGAAAGATGCAACCTGGATATAACTTATTAATGAATCTTTATGGGGAATATAGATCTACTGCATCTAACTGAATCAGGTTTGGATTACAGTCCCTAATACCAATTAGGGAATGTAGGAATATAAGTAAGGAACTTAAAAATGGTTGAAAGGTTTTTAAAAGGACTCCTTTGTGGCATAGGGAAGCAATGTCTGTTTGTATAAAATTCAGTGATTTGACCATTAAATGACAAAATGTTATTTAAAGTTTTAAGCTGCAGTAATGACTATAGGAGAACTAGCGGTTAAACAATGCTCTTACAGTTACTGAAAATAAAATACCTTATTTTTATACTGACATACATGTATTATACATTTGATTTAATTTTGTCTGGTGAAGTGCCTCTAGAGTGGAGAAAGACAATGTAATACCAATATTCAAAAAAGTTAGTCATCCACAGCTTGGTAATTATAGACCTTTAAGTCTAACATTAGACTGGAAACTTTCTTACGTGATCATACAGTATTTTTCAGAACTGATTTATGAGTAGAGATGTCCGAACTTCGCAAAATCCGGTCCGCTCGAGGATCCGCGAATTTTCGAAAAAATCCGAAAATTCGAAAATCCGCGAGCGAACCCATTAAAATGAAAAATACCCTCGAAATTGCGAGATTTTTCGTATTTTCGAAAATTTTCGAAATTACGGGCTTTCGCGTATTTTAGAAAATTTTCGAAAATACGAGAAAACTAGTATTTTCGAAAATACATGTAATCCTCCTAATTTCGAAAATTTTCGAAAATATTTATTTATGGAAATGATAAATCCTTGTATTTTCAAAATTACGTGTTTTCTCGTATTTTCGAAAATTTTCTAAATTACGTAAAAACTCGTAATTTCGAAAATTTTCGGAAGTTCGGAAGGCGAAAAATCCGGAAAAATCCGCCGTTCGCGAACGCGATAAATCCGCGGCGGATCCGGGTTCGGATCCGCGAACCGGCCATCCCTATTTATGAGAAAAAGATCTTGTCAGTACAGATTCAATCTTCTGGTTTTTGTGAGAAAGAGAGTAAGAATTTAGATCCTGGCATAGCAGTGGATACAGTTTACTTGGATTTTGCCAAAGCTTTTGCAACTGTGCCACGCGGACAACTTATGGCCTAAAGAAAAACATTTGTACATGGATAGAGAATTGGTTGTTGTATTGCGTACAGAGATTAGTGGTAAATGGAGCTACATCTATGTGGTTTAAAGTTTGTTTACAAAGTCCTGCTATATTCTGGTCTAGAAACTGCCTCCTTACCTAGTAGTTAATCAGAATGCTTACTCTGCTTGAAGTGCCTTCTCATTGGTTGGACTGCTGGTCAAGTAAAGAGGGCAGCAATAAGACCAGAGTGAATCAGGAGATTGTAGTGTTAATAACTTATTTTAAGATGTTCCTGCAGTGGAAAGTATAGGGCATTTTTATTTTCCAGTTTGAGTACAAGTAAGCAAATGATTTCACCTTTATGTGATATCTAGTTCTATGTAATCAATGTAAGATGCAAGAAATGTTCCTAAAAAAGGACATTCTACAGTAGCTTGTATGTGGGCATCTCTGTCCTTAGTCGTCTTGTTCCCTTCATGAATAAATACATTTTTAATTTAGTTCTTTAAATGATTTCTTAGAAATTGTTTTCCTGAATCACAACCAATCCTCTTGGAACTATCATTTCTCTGTAATACACAATCCACCACTAACCTTGAGACAGCCATTTATGAAACCATAATTGTTTCTTATAGAGAAAGGCTATGAAAACTTTTAACAAAAATTGTACCATTTCATAGAAAGTCTTATGCAAGTTTTACATTGGAAGCTACTTAAAGAAAATAAATATCTTGATTCCTAGATAAAGCAAAATACTCTTGATTATTAATATATTAATTGAAGCATTTGCCATTATCTGGGTAATATAATTACCTTCTTTATTTACATATTATTATTATTTTACTTTATTTTAACATTTCACATCATACCCCTTACTCTGTTAAATGCCTTTTACTGATACACTTTAAGAGTTTTTATTTAACTGGTGCTATCACATTACTGATATGCGATATGACCAAGTTACATGTTTGAATACTGGTTTTAGAAACCTCGTCACAGACAGGATGTCTGTGAGTGAATATCAGGGTGGTATCACCTGACAGCCGTGTCACTCACCAAAAATACACGTACGTACTTACACATTATATATAGGTGTGTGTGTACTCTTTTGACTAATCGCTTTAATACTGGTCTAAGGAGAGAGTCAGTGATTCTCAGTTACCAAAGTTAAAATTCTACAAATCTCAGCCATTATTTTTAGAGCCTTAGCAAACCATTCATTTCGTTCAGCGAAACAAACAAGTAGAACAAATGATTCCGATAAGGCATTCTACCGTGTTTATGGGCCCAATTTAGTAAGACTCTGCGGTATTATGTAACCTGCCAAAGATAGAGTATGAAGCATTAACTAGACAAAAGACCATGGTGTCAATAAAATGGGAAGAGACAGCTGTGCCTGAGAATTTATAAATGAAAAGATAATTGTTTCAGTTTTTATCCCAGGACAAAGTTTAAATACAATTATGGAGACAACTTGACACATAAAGCATTAGAAGGAATTTCGAATGGATTAAAAAAAAAACACAGCTATAATCCTTATTGTGTTCATAGGAACATTATTTCTGGCCTTTTTTATTTATTAAGGTTTGTGTTGGGTTTCCTAACTGCCTGTTTACAATTGGCCATTGCTAGAACTATACAGATGTGAACCAGAGACTTAATAAATTATTGACACAACTGCTATAAATATTGATCTGAAATTCGAACAATTGCAGACTAATTCTATAAAGATGATGAAAGGGAAGAAAATGTATCCACAGCGGAATAAAGTTACTACCCTTTAATAAACTTAAAAAAAATGGTCCATAAAAAAGACCTTGAATCGTTGCATCACTGCAAGACCTCCTATTTACCTGATTGAATAGGCATTTAGCACAAATTCATATTATGAGCCCATCCCACAACCACATTAATCCTGGGAAGTAGATGGACCTTTACAGAAACACCACTGGACCACTGGACTACAGGAGGTGCATTGGAATTAAATCATTGATTTTTCAAATATGAGGAAACAAACGTGTTTGTTTTGTATTTATGTTTTCCCACATAACTTCCCATTGAAATGAATCTACTGGCATTCTTTGAACTTGTTCAGCTGTCACTTATATTCTAATGGTGGCCCATACACACTACGATCTCTGTGGTATGTTCCAGGGTATCGTCCTGTGTATGGCGATCAGCCTATGTTTCGACGATAAGTTTTCCTACTGGGAAGTTTCATCTTTTTTTTATTATCAACCCATCGAACGTACGACCCCCCGACTTTAAACCCAACAATGTGCCTATGGCCCACCGTAAACTATATGTCAGTAAAGTAGATACGCATTGTGTAATAAAGTAAAGGCACCATGCATTTGATCAACATTAAAGAAACCACCCTTGAAAACACAAGATGCAGTCTCTCTCCATTGTTTTCTCCTATTTTCCACTCGCCTGGTAGTAACACATTATCAACTACAGTGTAGACCATTGAACACTGATTGTGTAACTAACAGGTGAAGCAGAGAATAGATTAAAAGGAAGAGAGACCTTGTTCAAGGCTTTTCTTTATAGGTCATGTGTGAACAGTTCTCAATATTTTGAATGGATGGTGCAGCACTTTACTTATTACACTCAGTACGTGTGTAATTCACTTTGCTGACTCACCAGTATTGAATATATATTGTCATTGATAACACACTGTTTAGTCTTAGGGGCATATTATAAAAGGTTCGTTAACTTTCGCGGCGTTTTCGTGGCAATTAACGCATAACATCGTGTTTATCGCGATTATAAAAGTCCGAAAACGGCCGCGAAAAGTTAACGAAGCGTTACCTTTCGCGCCGATACTTACCTGTTACCGCCGCTTCTTATTTATAAGCCGGTACTGGTTTCGCTCGGCTAGTATCGCTGTTTTACTTACTTCGCCACCTTGAAGGAGGCGAAGTCAGCCGATACTACCTCCCGCGGCGGGGATGGGCAGGCAACCCGCGGCGGGTGGTCGCACCCGCCCCGGAGCACGCCCACCCCGCCCCACACCCCCCGCCGGCAGCGGCGACCACCCGCCGCCCGCCACTTCCCACAGCCCCCTCCAACCCGTTCCCGCTTTCGCGTGCAATCTCGGAACAGGAGGCTACGAGGGGCTGCCGGAAGGGGCTGCAGCAGGTGGTCGCACCACCCCCGCACCCCCCTCCCCGGCAACCCCTCCAACCCCCCACCCCCGGCCGCTCCCGGGAAGGGGACGGGAGGGAGCCGCTGGGGGGGTGGAGGCTCCCTCCAGCGGGGCCCTGAGAAGGGCTTTTGGGGGCTTAGGGGGTCCCGCAGCTCGAACCGCCCCCCCTCCCCGGCCCTTATAAGGGCCCTTGCGGCACTTACAAGTGCCCTTGCGGCTCTGACAAGAGCCTTTTGGGGCTTAAGGGGTCCCGCAGCTCGACCCGGGACCCCCTCCCCGGCCCTTATAGGGCCCTTGCGGCACTGACAAGTGCCCTTGCGGCTCTTATAGAGCCCTTGGGCTTAGGGGGCCCGCAGCTCGAAACAAGGACCCCCCTCCCCGTGCCCTTGTAAGGGCCCTTGCGCACTTACAGTGCCCTTGGCGGCACTAATAAGTGCCTTTGGCGGGGTCCGCAGCTCGAAAAGAATGTAAACAAAGTAAGGCGAAGAAAAACCATAAGAAACCTAAAAAAAAGATACTGATACCGAACAAGTTGGACAAGAAAGAAAGACAAAAAAGCAAGCTATTACAAGAGATCACATCGACAATCTGAGATATAGGTGAAATGGTAAGAAACGAAAAAATAGAAAATAAAAAAGAACGGGTTAGTATAAGACAAACCAAAACACGTCGGCTCTCTAAGAGCCCTGGCGACCGTCTCGGCACCAACCCCTCAGGTCCGATGCCAGGCAGACTCACTGCGGCGACAGTGAGCCCTCTGGCACCGCCGGCTCAGCGGAGCTGATGTTGCCACCGCTTCTTCTTCTTCTCTTTCTCTACCATCTACTGCGAGGCATCTAGTTTCTCGCGGAAAGCTCCCTCTTATATAGGTTTGCAGAAACCATATCCGTTTCTGATTGGTCAATTTTTTAATACTTGCTTCATTAACCAATCAGATTTCTGGAAAGTCTGAAATCTGATTGGTTAATGTAAAGCAGTATTAAAAATTGACAATCAAAACGATTATGGATTTCTGCAAACCTATAAAAAGAGAGCTTTCCGCCGCGGAACTCAGATGCCATCGCAGTAGATGGCTGAAGAAAGAAAGAAAGAAGCGGCTGGCACATCGGCTCGCTGAGGCGCGGTGCCAGCAGGTCCATGGGCGCAGTGAGTCTGCCTGGCATCGGCGACCTGAGTGGGTTGGTGTCGCCAGCCCGAAGACGTCGCGTCGGATCAAGACGCCGGCAACATCGGCCTCGTTGAGGTCGCCGGCGCCCGCCGGGTTACCCCTGGCGGCCGAAGGGTACCCCTGGCGGCACAGGGGTACTCTCGGGGTCGGCGCCTCGGCGGAGCTGGTGTCGCCGGGAACGGGAAGAAAAGACGTCGCCCAGGCTCTTTTAAGAGCCGCACTGGGGTCCCGGTTTCAGCGCGGGGACCCCCGCCAAAGGCACTTGCCAGTGCGCAAGGGCCCTTGTAAGGGCCGGGGAGGGTGGTCCCGGTTCGAGCTGCAGGACCCCTAAGCCCCAAAAGGCCCTTCTCAGGGCCCCGCTGGAGGGAGCCTCCACCCCCCCCGCTCTCCCTCCCGCCCCTCCCCGGAGCGGCCGGGGCGGGGGGCTTGGAGGGGTTTGCCGGGGAGGGGGTGCGCGGCGGGTGTCGCGCCCACCTGCTGCGGCCCCTTCCCGCAGCCCCCTACCTCCCGTTCCGAGATTGCCGAACGGAACGGGTTGGAGGGCTGCTGGGAAGCGGCGGCGGCGGGTGGTCGCCGCTGCCGCCGCGGGGGTGTGGGCGGGGTAGGAGCGGCGTCGGAAGGATTTAAGTCCCTTCGGGCGATACTATACAGTATCGCCGCGAAGGGGCTTAAAATTACCGCACGCACATCGCGGCCGCGATAGGTATCGCGGGAATACGCTGCGCGTTATAAATACGGCGATAGCGCTATTCGCGCCGCGATGTGCGGCGGTATTTTTTTGCGATATTATCGATTCTTTATAATATGCCCCTTAGTTTCCATGTTATGAGATCACTGGGTTTCTAAAATAAACTGTTGACCATGATACCCCTGACGATGAGGGGGGTGGCCAATTGGAGAGTGGCTGTTATACTCTAATTGGGACCTTGTAACATTAAAAGGCTTGCTGCAGGGTTCTAAGGAAGTACCAAGTTATGGACTGAAACTGTTGGCACAAATTTGGCATTGCACGTGTGTCAACAGTCAAAACCAGGTGTCAGCACAACATTACAGTTTTGACCATGTTGAAAAATAATCTGTTTGCATCGTGTTTTGCATCCCTACTGGGATACCCTGCATTCTCAAACGTCCTCTTACATACTTAAAGGGGAAGTTCAGTGCAAATACCAAGTGAGGTTCGAATGTAACTTGAGATAACTGTCAGCTCCTGAAAATTACCAATACGTACCTATTATTATATTATTTCCCATCATTTTTTTTCTGCAGACCTATTGCCATACTGGCACCACTAGCAATATAATTACATGAGTCACTTGCTATTATTTCTCACTGGTTTATGGTGTCCTGGAATCACCTGTAGTTAGAAATGCTGTCTTTTTTCATCTTATTTCATCACCTTTGTATAGTTTTAATTGAAATAACAGATCACAATAAGATTCCCCACATCTTTGGTTTTTATCCACTAAGATAAAAAGAAAATAGGCTATTAACTTCTAGAAATGAGAGGGACGTTACTGTTGGAAAAGGCCCTGGTGTGCCTTGGAAATAAAATAGAGCCAGAAGAAAATAAGTGACAACTTCTTCAAAGGCTTTTATTGTCTCTATGCAGTTCTAATTTGGGTTATAATGTGCACAGAGCTTTACAAGATTATAGTACAGGAATTGTACAGAAATAGTAATAATTAATGACTTGTATATTAAGAACAATGAATTCACACCAGAGCCCAATAAGAATTCAAATTTGTACACCAAGTTGGAATAAAATCCAGAAACAAAGAATGGGATATTCCTGCCTAGAGAAGCATGTACTTTCTGTAAATTGGTAGTAGTAACTATTGCTTTATGCCTTGCAAGGCAAGGGAGAAGAGGTACCAGATACACAAAGTATTAAGGGGTTGCTGGAATAATCTGAATTTAACAGTTTTTAAGTACTGTCTGTAAAATGATACCTGTGCTTTCCAGACACTGCTGCTTGTCATATAGACAGTGATAAATAGTCTACTATATGTATGGGGCTTGAGCTTGGAGCACAACTCAATATACTCACTGCTCACACGGTATTGTTTAATACTCACTGCCTTCACTCTGTATAGTCCTGTGTGTTCCTTTTGTCTAGATTTTTAAAAGGCATGTCCACCCTAAATTAATTTTGATAGAGGCGCAGGACCCCTTAAGCCCCATTACGTTTTACTTACCTCCCAAAAGACACTAAACACTTCCAACCCTGTCCCTTGCCACGTGGTACCACCTCCTGCTGCTGTTACAAGTTCTTTCTAGCACAGCACCACGAGCGCTTCCGGTCGGAGCTGTCAGATAATTGGGCGTGAGGTCACTGTCGCCTTTAACTGACAGCCGTGATGATGAAGCAAGAGGGGAGGCGCAGCAAACCAGCAAGGGTCCAGATCTTGTAAATATGTTTAACTGCATCTTTGGTAGGGGGGTTTTGTAAAACATACCTGGGGTTTGGGAGGGTCCTGCCCCTATATTTAAAATTCAGTTTATTGGTGGTTTAAGAGTTTTTTTGAGTGTTATCTATTTATCTATCTGATCAACAGGGCTGCATTTCTCACTAGGCCACTTAGGCCATGACCTAGGGAACACAAATAAGTCAGTTGCCTTCCTTACAGTTACTGCAGGGCCACCCCAGCATTAATTGTTTTGGGAGTGGGGGCATACCATCTAACATCCTCAACCTGATCTCGTATTGTGATCTGTGCAATGTATTGATCTTCAATGTATTTAAAGGGACAGTTCAGTGGAAATGATCAATATTTGTTAAATTGTTAGTTTGTGTAATCCTTCTTATTTATTCTACATATTCTCGCCCATTTTGAAAATCAGTTGATTTCATACCCTTTGCTGTTCCCTGCTGTTGACATTAGTGAGCTGACATTTCAGGTTCTAAACGGTCCTTCTTCTTCCCAGAATGCACCATATCCTTGAAATGTTTTCTAACGTAATTTCTACTGATTGGCTGTTGGATGGGTAAACAACTGCATAATCTCTACTGAGCAACTGAATCAACCCAGGCGCTGGTCAAGGGCAAGAACATAACGGTCTCTATTAGGGGTCCTGCAAACAGGAAGTCAGTATTTCGGTTGCATTTATTTATACAAAGACAAAATGCTGAATTGGCAGATTAAGGTCATAGGGATGAAAAAATACTGCTCTTTTTTCTGAAAAGTACATGTATTTGCACTGAACTTCCCCTTTAAAAGGTAATGTAGAAGGTGGGGGCAGCAAAAAGGTAGGTAGCCTAGGGCATAAAAAGTATAAATCTGGCCCTGCTAATCAATAATGGCTAAAATATACAAAGGCCACGCTGTAAGGTGCGGAAGTTTGATTTATGCAGCAATGTGGGTTGTGTTAGAATCTCTTACACTTGTGAAAAAGTATTCTCATTAGATGTGACATCCTTAGTTCCCAAAGGAGGGAACATACTATTTAGGTGTTAATGTCATTGGACGTCTAGCCTGTACCTTTTCACTGAGTGTTCTTGTCTTGTCAGTGTTGTTGCTGTATGGTGAATGTTTTATTGGTAAAGTTAAACTTTAAAACTTTTCTAAGGCTTTAAAGTCTAAGATAAAAGAGGGATAAGGGATCTCAATGGTTTGTGAAGTGATTCTCAACCAGGGTCAGGGGTGCCATTGAGAGTTTTCTAGAGGGTCCTAAAAGATGGTGCCAGGAACTGTACAAATCTTCCCTTGTGATGCTGTATTTATTATATGTTTTAATATGGGTGTGAGTTATTTATTTTGATTAAATGATTAATAAAGAGATCAATAAAAATGTATAATAGTTTTTTTGGTGTAGGTGGCCCGAGGCAGCAATATGGTTTTATGGTTTCACAAGGAAAAAAGGTTGAGAATCACAGGGTTAGCGGCTATTTTGTGACTTTTTGGGTGAGATTTTAGCAGGAAGTGGGGTAAGAGGTAATAATCGAATTCTCTGGTTCTACATGGCCCAATCTGTTTTAAATGAATGAATAGAGATGTCCGAACGGAAAAATCCAAAATTCAAAATCCGCGAGTGGACCCATTAAAACCTATAAAATGAAAGTTCGGCAAAATCCGTTCTTCTCGAAAATACGAGGATTCTTCGAAATACTAGGATTATTAGAAAATACGGACCCGAAAATGTGGCTTGCTCCTCCGCCAAAATGTGAAAAATCCGTGAAATTATGAATTTACGAGGATTTCTCATATTTTCCCGTATTTTAAAAAATACGAAAATCCTCGTATTTTGAAATTTTCAAAAACGCGGTTCAGAAAAGTTTGGAAGGTGGAAAACCGGAAAATCCTTGATACCCGCTGTTCGCGAATGAGGTAAATCCGCCGTGGATCAGGTTCGGATCCGCGAAGTGGGCCATCACTATGAATGAAGACGGGACTGAAAAACGCAAATGGGAATTAATATACTATGAGCTATTTAAAGTATTGAATTTCTATGATGGGTGTAAATGAAACAATCACTTGAAATATGAAATATTGGTAGATATATGTTCCCTAATATTGTTCAGCAAGACCAAGCTCTTGAAGAATAAAATGGTAGAATACACTTGTATATTTTTGGAAGATTAAATTACATCATGGATATGCAAATGGCAAGTATGGATGCACACATAAAGAATGGTTTTAGGAAGCCGTCCAGCTGATTGGTGTTTTCACAAGCTGCTATATAAAGACCTACAAACATGCAGCGTGACCTTTGACAGCCCTGTCTGCCTGGGAGCATTATTTGACACAAGATTCCAATGCCAGTTTAAATACATCTTACGTTTCCAGAAATACCTGAACACACAGTTCAGACACTGCTTCTCTAGAATTTCTCTCCTCCAGAGAAATCCAGATCTCTCTCAGTCTAGTGCAAACTAGTGCAAGTATGCCCAAGAAATATACACAACAGCTAAAGCTACTAAATACTGCAACCGATTTGTAGGGCTTTTTACATAAACTAATTATATTTTCTGTCTCCTGTGAGGCTCCTCCAATTTATTTGCTTTAGCCACTTTTGTTTTTCTCCGTATAATTAAGTGTATGACACGCACGCGATGCGCACCAGAAACGGTGATCCAGGTGTTTGGGAAAATGTAGAACAATGCAGATATTGGGGCATGCACACCAAGATTTCCGTGCGATGCACAAAGCAGATGAGATCCAAGAAATGGAGCTCTGCGCACATTTTGGGCATAGTGGGGGCTATCACTTAAAGAAAAGAACATTCTGCACTTCCAGGTCTTTAATACGTTATTAGGATCCACACCTGTGGCAACACGATAGAGCATCATCTGACGCGTTTCGGGGACCTCCACCTTAGTCCATAGATGGAGATAGGTCCATAACAAAATTAACCCCTTGGTGTATGAATAGAAAATGGCATCCCAATCTCGTACATGCAAATGTAAAAAAATCTAATAAAAGCAATTATAGATGAAAACATTTTCAATACTACATGTCACAATTTAGATAAAATGGGTCCATCCCATCACGAATTGAGGCTCTGTGGTCATCTTGTTTGCAATAAGAAAATCCCAAAGACTTTCCTTAAGAGAGGGACACTTTCTCAATAACTTTAACACTCAGATGGGGCAATGTACGGAGAGACGTTATCTGCTGTTTGGGACTTAAAGTCGCGATGTACCATGGGCTGTGGTGGTTTTAACAACTTTTGTTTGTGGCGGTGCTCAAATACATGGTCACGCAATTACAGCAAACCAATGCATCAAGCAGATAACGACTCTCTAAGACAGAATCTTAACGCCAACAGAGAGCTGACATGGGTAAACCCCATTCGCAATACAGAGAGGTGCTATAGGCCTAATTGACTAAAGCATGCAATATAGAGCGCTAACGGCTCTCTGTACATAACCCCAAGAGACTTCCAATCCGGGCACCGCAAGTCACAAATGTTTTTCCTATACATTAAAATGATGACATAGAGTTTTTAATGGATAAAAACATGCTCCCTAATTCTGCATTTAAGGCTACAGGTAGTATATCCTACATACCGTATGGGGCACTGTTTACATTCTAACAAGTAGATCTTGGCTTTCATACTGCAATTACAATATAAATGTTATAAATATTATATTCGATTACAATGCACATGATTTATTTAGATACCTTTTACTTCTGGTAAGAGACTGATGAACTGACAGTTCTAGCCCCACAAGTTATACACCCAGATTTCCCACATTTGTATGAACTTTTATAGCTTAACCAGGTTTCCCTTATTTGATAAACGATGTTACTATAGGCAGTAACTATATCATTCTGGCCTGGTGGGCCCACAGCACATCACACCCAAGAAAACAGAAACCGCAACAATTTTAGAGCCAAAAGGATAGTAAGAAAATTATAATGAACAGAAGAGCCAGTAGGTGTAAGATAGTAAATAAGGGATAATAGAGATATGAAATGTTAGATGGGCCCCAAAACTCGTCCTGGTTGGCCCTGGTGTCTCAGATTTCCTGTGTTCCCCAACGGTCCAGTCTGACACTGTTGTGGGCTGATTCATTTGTGCTAAGTCAGGAATCACCACAGGAAGAAGTGAAAGGATTAATTAGCTTAAAGGAAATTGCATTGTAAAAAGAAGAAATAAAGCTTGACATTCCATCTTTGAAAACTATTCAAAAAGGGATTTCATTAAAAGGCATACAGCAAGGAAAGAAGAGAACCTCCAGTTTTTCTATATCTGGCAAGAAATTAATTCTGTTTTCGAAAGAACCTGGTTTTAATTCGGAACTGCCTATAAAAAATTCAAAATGATATGCAAATGGAAAAGTTTCTGATTCAATTGGATTTTGAATCTATTTTTTGGATTTTGTAAGTTCCGCTGAACCACTGTCTGAACCAAACATGCCAGGTCCATTCATCTCTAATCCTATCATCCCTTTAACTTCTATGCCTTTAGCTCTCTAACAATCAGTTTGGACATCCAGTCTCATGTTTGATGATCTAAAACAAACAAATGTAAGCATGATGATCTCACGCGGCACACGTGAAGTCATGGTTCAATCTGAGGTGATTGCTTTAGTTTGAAGTTGCTATGTGTGCTGTCATATTAGATTAGCTTTAGTTTTAGAAATAAGATGCACGGATGTGTGTCATTATTGACATCCTGTAGTAAATCAATATAGACAAAACCAACAATGTACCGACAATTCTACCGCAACAGTGACTAACCTAAATCCTATCCGTTTAGTCAGTTTACATCATATATCGAACTATTACATGTTCATAGGCAGGAAACTACAAACTGTGTTACGCTGTCTCTCAGCCTGTTCCATTTCACCATTCCGCCAATCAAGCTTTTTATCCATAATCATTTCTTTATGGAGACTTGATGTCAGATTATGGATGAACCCATTATGTTCCATCCAATAATTAGAATTATATTCTGAGACATAAAGGGTTAACCCTGTTTGGGGAAAAATAAAACGCCTCTTTTAAACTTAGATTAAATATTGTATACTCCCATGATTCTCAGTGGACTTGTGGCTACAGACCAACGTACTGTGAGATTAATGTATTGGCATAAATATCTGCTAACATGTTATCCGGAACTACAGTACTATTTTCACTCTATAATCTAGACATTGTCACTAGTGGTAAATAATGATAATGGATTACGATAGCACAGTGTAGAATAATCATTTATTTTCCATTATCTAAGGCCTGGCCAATTAAGGGGATGTAACCGTCCCACAGAATATACTCAGGATGACAACCTAAAATGCCATGCCCTCTCCCCAAGGAAAATGATACAGATATGATGCACAATCCTCTAATCAGGTGTGGAGGATGGATAATGGGGATAGGTAGACTATCAAAATAAAGGAGAAGCAGGAGGAAGGGAGCAGCTGTCCACAAGAAATACATGTCTGAAGTCCTGCTTCCCTTTTCTCCGCTTGTCCAACTATGCCCCGTCCCTCAGAATAGCGATAGGTGGGATACGCCACGTATGGTATGGCACAAATCATCCAGTTCCTGCCCTCCCATAGGTTGGCCTGCTCATCTATAAAAAGTGGGTGGAATGGAGCAGGCGGGAAGCAGGACTCTCCGTATGTTTTCTTATGAACAGCTTAGTGAGACCTATTTTGTTCCCCTATTAGCACAGACTGATACTGAGAATTTTACATAAACTATCTGCCCACTCAACTACTAAGAGACAGTTAGACACAAGTGAAACATGGGGCAATAAAGCAGTGAGTTGGGGTGTTTGTTGACTAGTTGACCACAAGCCAAAGTTGCCATTAGCACGGACACACATGCACCAGTGCTGATCTTGTCATGGCTCTAATTGCAAACGTGATTCGTTCCATAACAGAACGTCACAGTGACTGATTAAAGGTATAAACTGCCTGGTTTCTATAGCTCAATAGCCTCTTGTTCAGCCTTCCATAAGGAAACACAGGCTTATTATAGACTCTTGTTTATTATTAGTTCTTTAGCCTGAATAAAATGACGGTGTGGCCTAAAGTGTGTCCTTTAAATGAGCATTGTGTGCAGATTTCATGACTGTTCAAAAGAACAATGTCAGCAAGGATTTCCTCTGTATAAGAAACATTTCAACAGGAAAGGATTTAATGAGCACCTCTCTATGGGAGCCTACAGGAAGAATGGCCATGTGTGTCTGTATGATGTGTCAGTGTGTGTACATTATATATAATATCAGACCTGCAGGTATATTTCACACAGACCCTCTATATTCTAGCTGGTAGTAGTATAGGTAAGGGGGGGTATAAGTGTGTGTTTGTTCATTTAATAGTGATGCGATTGCTTGGGTTTTTTTCAGGACCTTCAGACTAATTTTATTAGGGCTCCCCTTGATGTTTTCTGGTGGTTCCTGTGAGCACTGCAACTACACATAGCAAAACATACACACCAACCATTTCCACTGTGCACCAACGGGCACACTTTTGCTAGTATAATATATATATATACTATATAGATATATATATATAAATATTATATATATATAGATCAGTTAACACACTGTATAGGGCAACTTGGCATCCGCGGGAGTTAATTCAAACAAATTGTTTTAGACTGCACAGATTTTACTTCTCTGTGTCCAGACATTGTTGTTTTCGGTGTGATGAGGAACTGCCATGTTCCCCCTGCACTGCCAGTAATTTTATTGAACCTATTTGAACAAGACACTGGCAGGGCTAGGTTAATTAATTCACAGCCCATACATGCACTGAGGGCACTATCTTATAAACTGAGCCAGAGTTGCGTCCATGGACCCTGGACACACTCTGCTTGTGCTGGTCATTTGATGTGTGTGTGTGTGCGTACTTCGCATGAGGATGTCTGTAAGGGGGGGGGTTGCTAGTATCTTATACTCCCCTATGCCCTGTGTACAAAGAAAAAAAGAAGAAACACAAATGGCAGATTCACTATAGCTGGCGCCGCAGTGGGTTAAAGTCACGCTAACATAACCATCTGTTGCCTTGACTTTAAGGGCAATTCCAGCCCTAAAATGAAACTTACATACAAGGTAAATCACCCCCAAAACCCTAAACGGTATAGTTTGAAATCTGAAATATATAAGTCTAACCTGAAATCCTGCTCCAATGTCCTGATCCCCTGTTTCTGCTTCCTGGTTCTCCATTTAGCAACTTCAGTTATGGATTTGACAGTTGACTCACACAGCCAATGGCTGAATGTTAATCCCCTGTCTGCCTCTTCTGAGCATGCCCAGGCTCAGTACAGGCTCAGTACAAGGTTTTTAAATTGCTTAGTTTCCACGGGCATCCAGAAGCATAGCAGGTATACAGTAATGAATTCATAGGACAAACTATGATATATCAACATATTTAAAAGAGACCATTCTTTCTAAAAGATGTTCTATAAGGGAGTTTTCCTTTAACCCCCCAGCTGGGTGCTGCATAAGTATTGAAATTCCAATTTCGCCTAAAAATCTGTCAAGGACAATCGGCTGCGTTTGTAAGTATTGACTAATTGTGGCCCAAGAGATCTGGCCTCCGCCCATGTTACCAGGCCTTAGACCCTAAACTCTGAGTTGTCTTTTAAGCCAGGGAAACACAGCACACAGTGTGTCACTTTCATGGCACCTAATTGGGTAAAAATGATTACCCAGTGTGTCTTAAAGGGCAACCTAAATGTTCTTAATTTTTAATGTAACAGTTCTGGTACCATTATATTTAGAAATCACCACAGGTATGTTGTTTTTAGTGCTTAGTTGCCCTTTAAAAGCATTCAGCCTCTCTCAGTTGTAGCTACCAGGTGCAACAGGCTGGGTGTATTGCAGATTATACTCTCCCCCAGGGGCACACCCAGCAGGAAGGGGGGCCCGTTCTTTCTGTTATGAATGTTGAGTCAGTGCTATTAACGGAATGTTTTTTGGTATTTTGGCTCACGGGTGGGAGAGGTTGTTCATGGCCAAATTCTGCATCGGGGCGCTTAGGTTTGTAACTACTCACTGGCCTCTCTGTCTGTGAAACGTGATAGCTTCTGTTTCCATGATTGTGATCCCTGTGCTTTGTCATTTAGATTTTAGATGAATCTAACACTTCTGTTTAGACATGCTGAGTTATTTCCAAGGGATTTAAGGCTGATTTTATTTAATACATAACAACAGCACCTTGCATCCCCTCCTCAATATGTTGGCGTCTAGTTTTGAGAAGCTCAGCTAGGGATGAAGATCTGATTAATATTATATGTCACTATAAAGTAACAATAGACCATGACAAAATATCTTACCTAAGAAGCACAGTGCATAAACATATTCAGTAGGAAAGTGGAAATCGGTATTGTCAATAAACGCGCGTAGAGCGCAGAGTTTTGTAAACCTTGTTCATATTCCTCATGTGTAAATATTAAATGGAGTGTGGGCAGATCTCGTATATCATTCCTAGGGCGAACTGTGAATTCTTTATCAGCCGTGCAATTAACAGAAGGCCCCCATTAATTTCACTTTGATTGGATTCTTTCTTTAATGATTCCTTTTAGTTATTAAAAGGTATTTTAACAAAACAAAAATCTGTTGCCGATATTATGGGAAAGGCAAGATGCTGTTCCTACCTTCCCTCTAACACTACACACCCTCCACACCCGCTCAATCTAAATAAATAAAATATAGGAGTAGAACATATATATCTGCATAGTAATCAAGATCTCACAAACAAAAAAAAAAAACACGCAACAGTGATGTATATCTGCACATAGCCACATAGTCCCAACATGTGATTTCAACCGGCAACATGTGATTTCACCATCAACATGTGATTTCATTCATTCACCAGTCAACGTGTGATTCCCAGCAACATGTGATTTCACCAGTCAACATGTGATTTCACCAGTCAACATGTGATTTCACCCGGCAACATGTGATTTCACCAGTCAACATGTGATTTCACCAGTCAACGTGTGATTTCACCAGTGAACATGTGATTTCACCAGTCAACGTGTGATTTCACCAGTCAACATGTGATTTCACCCGGCAACATGTGATTTCACCAGTCAACATGTGATTTCACCAGTCAACGTGTGATTTCACCAGTGAACATGTGATTTCACACATGTTAAAGTGGATAAAGCTGCTAGGAATACCAATCCCTACGTTCCCTATAAGGTTTCATTAAAGAATATCTATTTCTTCTTCGTTTCCATGATATCACTCAGAAAGAAAGTGACATCAATTTATGCATCAAATTGCACTATGACATTACTGGGGGGTTGAATCCAATAAACAGAAATGTTTGACAATAGGGCAGTGGTGCATGTAATAGAAAACTGTAACAAGTAAACGAAAGAAAAAGAAATACAGCACTCCCTAATAGAAGTATAACTATATACGCACCCTTTATTAGCGTATCAAAATTGAAATGGGGTATAGCTCAGACATATTAAAAGAACGCTGTTGAAAAAGCCCTAGTTCGGGGTGAAATGCGTCCACGTTACTTGCAGGCCTTTCTGTGTCCTCTGCCTGAATTCTCCTCCATGGGACCCCCCTTTTGACTACCAGTGACATCTGACAGATAAGTGTATGATAGTACTTGTTATACCCCACTATGGGTGATCCTTGTTAGGGAAGGAGATTTGCACTAGCCTGTTATTACCTAGGAACAGAGGACTTTTTGTATTTCTGTATGTTTTAATTGCCTTTAATATGTCTGTTTTACGCTATACCCCATTTAAATTTTTGATACGCTAATAAATGGTGTGTATATAGTTATAATTCTATCAGTGAGTGCTGTATTTATTTTTCTTTCGTTTACTAATTACTGACGGGTTGTACAAGAGTTGTCACTCGCCACCACCCCCGAACCAATTTTGCCTTTGGTTACCCATGTTAACCATTGGCTAACATTACTTCTAGCTATTTGCTGGCATGATAAATGTTGAGCGAAATGTGGCATTTTGTAGCAATGTGGCCGTGTGTAGATTCAGAACCTTTGAAGAGCAACAAAGAACCGTCTCTTGTGTATTATAGTAAGTAGACAAATGATATCATAAATAATATTATAGTCAATATAGTCAACCACTGAACATTAACTGGGAGCAATACGGACAGGAGGTTTTTAGACCAGGGCATAGACCAATGGATGGCACAGGTGTCCTTACAGCAGTGAAGCTACAAACTAAACCCCTAAAAACAAATTAGAATCAACCAGTTCTTTTCAGCTTCCTAATTCAGTTTTTCACTTATTGCCATAAAACAAAAGTGACACTCAGGATACCGCGGTCACTTTTGTGTGACTGCAGCACTAGATATAAACTGTAAATGTCACACAAATCAATGGCGGCTTCTGTATCACATCATTTTCAGAAGCATTGTTGGTTAATAGCTTTATAACAGTGCCTGTTGTGAGTGTCGTAGGAATCTAACCCCAAAATACACTTTGGTAATGGGGTTACTCTAAAACAACAATAAAGCTTGTCTGACCTGTATGCTTACTGAAGTAAGTAAGTGGTTTTTAACCATTTAATATATGTTTTTATCGGATTTTATGCTTTTTAAGAACTTTTAAAACAACTTTAAAACAACGCAACCATTCATAGTGAATAAATCTACACTCTATAAATTCATAGTGAATAAATCTACACTCTATAAATTCATAGTGAATAAATCTACACACTATAAATTCATAGTGAATAAATCTACACTCTATAAATTCATAGTGAATAAATCCACACTCTATACATTCATAGTGAATAATCTACACTCTATAAATTCATAGTGAATCAATCTCCACTCTATAATTCATAGTGAATCAATCTACACTCTATAAATTCATAGTGAATCAATCTACACTCTATAAATTCATAGTGAATCAATCTACACTCTATAAATTCATAGTGAATCAATCTACACTCTATAAATTCATAGTGAATCAATCTACACTCTATAAATTCACAGTGAATAAATCTACACTCTATAAATTCATAGTGAATAAATCTACACTCTATAAATTCATAGTGATAAATCTACAATCTATAAATTCATAGTGAATAAATCTACATCTATAATTCTAGTGAATAAATCTACACTCTAAATCATAGTGAATAAATCTACACTCTATAAATTCATAGTGAAAAATCTACACTCTATAAAATCACTAGTGAATAAATCTACACTCTAAAACACACTTTTTATTTCATCAGCGAGACGACAATCTGACATGCCAGTAAATTATGGCTGATCATGTTCTCCTAAGATGAACTGTTGTCCTCTACAACTTTCGCAGTGACCGACACCATTATAGTCTCCCCGACCTACCAATAGTAGCGAACGGTCGGCTGGGCTGAAAAATACAGTAATAATCCAGTTCCAAAATGTTTTCAAAGTTTTTATAGTGATTCCAAACCTAGACATCTACAAACAGAAACCCTGCTCTATAAGCTAGTGAAAGCTATAACCCTTAGATGGACCTCTCCTAGCTGAAGTTTAGGGGATTATTATCACCTGTGACATCCATTCAGGGTAGTATCCTTTACAGTCTATAAAATCCAGTTGCTTGTGTGGATTAGCATATATTTAACCTCAATCACCTGTTAGGATGTCATACGTAATGATCCCAGGTCTTAATACATACTGAGGGATAGACACATTCTCACAGAATCACAGGTCACAATAAACTGATAAAAAGTAAGAAGGAGTGCGTCTCTCTCTACAAACCCACAAACCATAATGATTTATGCTGCATGTGGTTGGAGCAGTAGAGGAACAGCACCATCTGAATCAAGAATGGGTGTCGTGGAATATTGCTTCATTTGTGAACATTCTCACTGAGCAGAACTGCAGACTCAGCCCCAATAGGTACAGCAGCCTTTGGTTTTTGAAAGGATTTAAAAGTTGAAGTTTCTCAATGTCATAAAAATTATATGTAATCTCTTTTGCACATGTAATCCCCAAAATGCATCAAACTATCATAATTCATTGTGGAGCTGCACTGATAAGAAATGAAACCAGCTGAGAGTGCATTTCTAGAACACCAGGCGTATCAAGCTAAGGGTGCACTAGTAACAATCATTAGTGCACATAGGGGGAGATTCAATATGCCCCTTTTCCGTCTAAAACCCACGTTAACCCTAAAAATATTTTCGAGCACAGCGCATTTCCGAATTTTTTGGAAATAGCGCTGTGCTAACATCCAAAACCCCTAGTTGTAAGTTTTGCGCTACTTTGTAGCGTGAAACTTCACGCTTCGGGTTGTGGAGCGTTAAAGTCCCGCTCCTTACCTTTACCCGATCCCGCGATGCAATAACTGACGTAATCTCGCTTACGTCAGTTATTGTATCGTGGGATCGGGCTAAGGTAAGTAACGGGAGACCCGATATTGAATCTCCCCCATAGTCTAGTCTAGTGCACTGGCAGAAAGTTAGAAGGGTACGTACCAAGCTAATGGCATACACTGGTTGATTATTTTGCCTGATTACCCACTGCAACTAATATTTTGGCCAGTTGGGAAATTTGTGATTGTGGGTCAAATTATTGGTCATGTATCATCACTTCCTGATCAACATACTGCAGATGGGTTTATCAGTCGGTCAATTGGAATATCGCGCTGCAATCGACCCATATTTGCTTAGAATAAAAGTGCACGGATACTAATCTGGGAGTGCACAATAACAAGCTAAATGTGCAAGACTACCAAGTTAAGATTGCACACCGGTGTATACTGGTATACTGGTAATAATCTAGGGCTACTTTCAGACGAACAGCAAATGTAGTTCGATGAAAGTTTACTGAGCGGTTCACCACTAGAAGAAAGCTCAGGTTTGTGGTTTGTCTGAAAGTAGCCTAAAGCCCATACAGACACTAGATTAAATTCAATTATTTAGGGAAACATTTCCAAATGAGTCTAAGGGCTAGGCCACACTGCCACGATTGTTTTGTGTTTGCGCATGCGATTTTTTTTACACAGCAATCACGGCAACACATGTGGTTGCGCTTGTGTTTCCCTTTGCGATACGCAATTGCATGCGATCACCATTTTAAAGCACAATCGCATCAAAGCACAATCGCAAATGGAGCGTTTCTGGCGCAGTGTTGCCGTGCCCTGAGAATATAGTTTAGTCAACCACTTTTCCATATTGCTAAATGATATCAGATGACCACGACAACAAATCAGTACCATCAGTATTTCCATTTGGTTATTTGTATCTACGTCACTTCCGACATACCTGGGAACAAACCCCAGTGTCGGTAATGCTAATGATGTTGTCGTAGATTTATTAATATGCCCCTTAATGTCAGTGAAAATATCTGCTGCCATCCTACAGGACCCAAATATCTACCAAATATCCAACTGTTCATAAATCCCAGATAACCATCAATAAACTCTGAACTAGGATGCAAGCAATAAATCCTGTAAAATAATCTCCCACCAATAGAATATTATTGGTTTAACCTTAGATTCATTTTTGGTCTGTTTTAATGCATTTTTTAAAAAAACAAAGATTATAAAATCAATTAAATATGAAGCATTGAAATGACACAAATAATTGAGTATAAAACCCATTCCCGCACATACATTATAAATGGACACTGAATTCTAAAGTGTTCCTAATAATATTTAATATTGCATGGTTCAGTGGGAAATGTAAGTTTGTATTAGACTTACCGGTCCGCGGACAATATAAGAATGTGGAACACTTAGAGAAAACCACGATCACTTCTACCGTCAGATGTTGCTCTTAAAGTTTTTTTATTTTCCTAATTTAAAAGAATTCCCAGTCCCCGTTAATAAAGCAAGCGTGCAGAGACCAGCTCCACTAAGGCTATGGCTTTCTTCTCACACATGAGTTAATGGTGACAGCTGATTTTATTTTTGAATGCATGCAAAAAGGTGGAACTTCTAGTCTATTTTTAGGGACTGAGCCCTGTAAGCGAAGTAACTGAAGTCTATTACTAGACAGTGGAAACCTGCCTGTCAAAAATCTCTTCCCTCTATACATTTCTACAGGGAATGTAAACAATCTATTTTAACATGTGGTTAACTTGCATCCTGACGGCAATGAAAATGTGAAAAATAAACAAATGTATTTTATAATAATCTTGTAATTATCTCCTAAATCATATAGATACGAAACAACGGAACAGCTATAAAAACAGTCTCAATGGTTAATAGAGAAATCTGAAACCGAACCATGGTTTTCAACATCTGAAACTTAATACCCACAGGCAGTATGTCAATGTCCTGGTTAATTCCAAAAGAAAAGGTAGCACAGTGTATTGCGTCCACTATACAGAACTGGACAGAAACAATACTTGGTGTTCAGAGATTCCTTTTTACTAAATGTAGTGTTGAGACTGGAGATTGAATTCTGCTTAATATCTGTGAAATGTCACTTAAATACAAACAAACCAAACAGCTGCTAGCTTATCCATTTTATTTAAAATTATTGTTAACTCAAAAGTTAGATTAACTTTCTTATTAAAGGCCAATAATTCATTGAAAGGGTCCAAATCCACCCCCTCTACCATTAAAAGGAAAGTTCAGTGGAAAATATAATAATTTTATAAATATAATCATTTTTAAATTAGGCTTAGTTTGTATTATGCATACCTAGTTTTTCTAAATATTCTCTTCCATTTCGAAAAATCAGTTGAATTTATACCCCATGATATTTTCTGCTGTTGACATTAGTGAGCTGACATTTCAGGTTCTGTAACGGTCCTACTTCTTCCCAGAATGCACCACATCCTTGGACTGTTCCTAACAGTAATTTCTACTGATTGGCTGTTGGATGGGTCAAACATGCTCAGATCTCTACTGAGCAACTGAATCAACCCAGGCTCTGGGTCAAGGACAAGACCATAATGGTCTCTACTAGGGGTCCTGCAAACAGGAAGTCAGTATTTCAGTTCCATTTATTTATACACAGACAAAATGCTGAATGGGCAGGTTAAGGTCATTAGGATGGAAAAATACTGCTCTTTTTTCTTAAAAGTATATGTTTGGCATTGAATAGTGGCACTGAACTTCCCCTTGGAAAGGTTTGTTCCTTTGTCTACTTCTAAGTTAGGCCTGGGCCAAAGGATAGAACATCCAGCAATTGGAACTTTCAATTAAAATTTTCTCATGATTGAAGATAAATCTAAGGGGTGAGGAACAAATAGTCATTGTCCTGGGTAGTCTTAATGGCAGAGATATGGGTTTACCCAATATTGTGACAAACAGAAAAATCCATGCTGTAAAAAGTATAGGCTACCTGCAAATCAATCCCCAAGGGTTTGGCCTGGTATATGAAAGTGTCCATGTTCACTTGCCAACTCCCCTTGGCACTGAGAGAATAACCCAGAATGCAGAGCTTTGTTGGCTTCAGTTATCCAAACTTTGGTGCCTTTTCAGTGGAGAATTTCTGAATTATAAGTATAAGACAGTGATCCTATTTTATATTAATGCTTTTAGTTCTCCCTTAAATCTGTTCTGCATGAGGAAGTGAGCTAAAATCCCTCAACAGCAATGTAAAATGCTGACATCAAATTATAATAAGCTCCTTGTTGCAATTATTGCTGCTACAGTTGTTCGAGCAATGGAGTAAAAGGGGACAGTTAATTATGCACATTGGTGATAGGCATGTTGGTAATCATTTAGAAATGGGATTTTATCTTTATCTGAAGATTTCCCTGATTCTTACATTATTTGATTAAATATCAGAAACAATTACATTTGACAAATCTGTAATATTCATGGAATCTTATAAGGGGCTTTATTTGCTGTTTAATAGATATTTCATTTTATTTATTTCTTGTTGGAAAATAGGAGGGACAGTGACAGTCTTGCAGGGGTGGGCAATAAAGCACCATAATAAGGGAGTGTATGTAATTAAAGGGCAACTATACAGTAAAAATAACTCATCTTAATCTATAAATAAATACATGTAAATAGTCCTGACTCTACAGTGTGTGTGTACTTCAATCCAGTACTTGTTTTTCTCAGTATTCCCCCTTCCGCTCTTAATCTGACATGACTTTCTGTGAGGTCAAGCATGCTCAGTAATCACTATGAGGCAACACTGAGAGAGGAAATTTCCCACCATGCAATTCAAACATACCAACTTTTACCATTGCTGTTACAGCAAATTGCACACAGAAGTGTTTATGATAACAAGGCACATGATCAATAGCTGTAATTTAAAATGCAGATTGTATATCTAAATAAATACAGTACAGATCAGCAAAAAAATATCTAGTTGGGAAGAATTTGCATAGCTAGTAATAGGCAATAAAAAAAAGAAATTCCGTATAGATTTTAATTCACTCATTCTTGAGATACCTGTTGGGCAATGTGGTGGACCTCTACCCTTTATCAAGCCTCAAACGCTTGTCTATAAAAATGAACTGTTAGCCTAAAATAAAAAGGTATCACCATGCACTGCAGAACAAATCTTTGTATTATGTACTGCTGGACTAACATGGCTTATCCGGATGTTAAATATGTCTGAGAATATTAAGGGCAATGAAAGACAACTGTGTGTGACAGCTTTAATAAACACTGTGGAATACCTAAGTGTATCGCCCACTCCAGAATCACACCAGAATTCATTGCAGGCTTAAAAATGTAACAGTCTTTAGACCAAAAGGATAGGGGAGTCAATTAAAACTTGTCTTCAGGCTGCATCCAGAAGGTTGTCCCCAAATGCTGCCTGAAAACGCTATAATAGAACGGATAGTATACTGATTGTATCGCACAGCATCTGCTGAGGATCATAAGGAAGGGTTTTGTTGAAATTAAATATCATCTCTGTGATTTGTGACTTGTTAATTAGATAAAATATAATTAAAGCAGTTGGTTGCTTCCTCTATTAATATTCATCTGCATAAGGCTGGGGGGAAAATTATGGACGTATTTAAAATTCTAGCCTACCTGAAAGCAAAAAAGAAGTACTTTGAGGTCAGGTGACTTTGGAGACGTGATGTGTGTTGTTATCTGCCACAATATAGCTTTGAGTTTTTGTGCTAATTAATAAACTCATTTATTTTATTTTGGTTTAACAATGAACTATAGATAACATGCATTTGATTGAACTTTTATGAATCTTACAAGACAACGCCAGTACTTCTCTCTTATCTTTCATACAAAGTATATCCCTGGATGTAGAAACAAAATCGGCTCACACATTTGGGAAATGTAGGTTGGACTAGATAGACTATGCTAATACTATACTGTACTATACTATATTACAGTAGTTACATGGAATAAAACACCTACGTTTATTTAATAAATGATAGTGCCCACAGTGAGAGGAAAGGCTTCAGAACTAGCTTTAGAAAAGATTTATCTTACACAGCATATCATGTCACTGTCACAGACTCAGACAGTCAAGACAGACAAAGAAGTGTAACTTTACAAGTCTATAACTTATGATCCAGAAAAAGCTAGCAACATCATCCTAGGCTTGTTTGGAAGGGATGAGAGAACTCTTTTAACACACTTGTATTGTGTAGTTATATGAAGACCACAGTTACCCTTTAAGCAGAGTTCAGGATCCAGGGAAAATTGTTCACTGTGTTCATTCAATAAACATAGTTTACAGTTATTGGAAAGGTGATCAGAAATCAATTTTTGACCGATTAAATGAAAGAGATCGAATCAACCAACAAATAGTTATTAGTGTTTGGCCAGTTTAAGATTGTGGATTAGTGATGAAATTCCCTTTTCTGTATATTTTTTTAAGTTTCAACAGAAACTTCTGTGTCTGGTTTAAATTTTCTAACCTCTTGTTAACTTAAAATAGTTTCATTTCTTTACATCCTCTGACAGTTTTCTCAGGTTCATATATTTTATCTCCTTTACTGTTTCTTTTTTCATCTTCCCAGTGAAGTTCTTAGCTGCAATAATAAAACGATCCGCTAACGCCAAAGATTGGGTTTTACTCTCAGGACAATTGAACCTGATCATTAGTGTTTGATAAAACCATTAAGTTCCATTTATTGTGCAGTTTTGAGAAATTGGATGAAATTTTGTACAACCAAAATTTTGTGGGGAAACCTATGAAGGTCTATGGCAAATGGAAATTTTGCAGTTAACAGAGATTTATTTAAGATTTTATTTGCAATAATAGAAGAGTACAAAATACATAGGATGCTGGGAAATGGTATAAAGGGAACATTAATTGTACCAATGAGCACACTCTTTTTCAAAAACCATCTTTTAAAATTACTGTAGAGGTCAGATACACATACACACGTACACATGCTGCCCATTTATTTTCTCTGAAAGATCTACATATTAATTGGTAGATCCGTCTGGAGAAAACAAAAACCTGCATATTAATTAAGCCAAGATTTTTCGGTAAATTTTGGCAAAAATGATGGTTGTGGCAGAAATTCTGGGCAATTTTTTGGCCTGATTGACCAACAATATCGCACCTAGTGGTTGGTTGGGTGAAAATATTGGCTTATGTGTATCTTTCTGAAGTGAAACAGTATGCAACCTCCTAACCATATGTATACATACAAATTTATATTAAGATGCAATGTTGGTCAGTGGGCTGATTGGCAGGTAGACTGGTTGGCAAGCTGGCTGCTGGAATTTTCATACAAAATTGACAGTACTGTCTCTCCCTTCACTAACTCTCTGCTCTCCCTAACACACTACAACACTCTGTCATATATAAGCTGAGAAAGAGGGGGAACAGCAGAGGCTGGCACAAAACATAATTGTAACTGTCGTGCAATTATAGTATAAAAATCCATGACATTTCTCACATAATTGAAAAACTCACTAATTGAAAGTTTCACTGGAAAACCAACTTTTCAGCAAAGCTCGATCTCTACTGATATTTCTATTAGTCATCCATAATGCATGATCACTGTCTGTTAAGTACAGGGATATAGCCAAGAGCATCCTGTGCAGTGCAGCAGTATAGGTATAGGGGTCCCAGTGTAGGAGGAAGCTCAGTCACTGTAGCTCCTTTAGATCTCACCCTGTCTATTTTGCTGCTTTACATTTATCCTCCCTACGGGACAGCTTTCAACACTAACTTGCACCATGGCAGCTGTATTAGGGCTCACTTTTCAAGATGTGTGTTTTGGGAAGGAGTGAGGCTGGAATCCACCCAATGTCACTCTCAGTCCTGCTGCCCATTGGGAAATACTGTATAGTTTTTAAGGTAATTATATGTGACAAGTTTTTAATACCCCATAGATAGGAGCCGTCTGTCTTGCAAAATCTCACCCTTGAATGAATAAAAAAAAATCTATGTGACGTATTAGTAGGTGGTATTTGCTCTTTGTTTAGTTTACACTGAAGAGGTTGAAGCAATGAACATTAGATATACATGGCAAGATCTATGGTTTAAAAACTGTCAACCAAAATGAATGGTCGATCGGTACAGATGAAAGATGTTCTTATGTTGGTATTGGTTCTCTTTACTTCAAGTAGAGGGAGCTGGTATGACCATTCTCTGTATGGGTGCCCCAATGGCTGGTCCACATACAGAGTATGAGGGGGTTGGACAATTTTATGTTATGTTTGCATATTTCTTACAGACTGGAATCTGCTGGCATACAGTATATGTGATGGTATTCACATGTGTATGAGGGCTGTAACAACCAACAAAATTGCTTTGTGTAAGCTTCTTATTGGCCACACTAAAGCTAAAGGTTCGTACCCACATGCGATCACGGGTACCGACCCGCAACGCACTATGGGGGAGATCCAATATAGCCGTTTTTCGTCTAAAACCGATTTTTGGGTTAACATGGGTTTTAGACGTAATTTAGAGCACAGCGCCGTTTCCAAATGTTTTTGGAAAGGGCGCTGTGCTAACGATCCAAAACCTCCGCCGTTAAGGTTTGCACTACCTCGTAGCGCGAAACTTAACGGTAAAGGTTTAGGAGCGTTAATGTCGCGCTCCTTACCTTAGCCCGATCCCGCGATGCAATAACTGACATAATCTCATTTACGTCAGTTATTGTATCGCGGGATCGGGCAAAGGTAAGTAACGTGGCGCCCGGCTTTGGATCTCGCCCTATGTGTACCGACGGCTGTTTCAGCCAATAATCGTGCCGTGTATGGGCACTTTATCGGGTGAAACTGCAATTCGTTCGGGGATCGTTGCCCAACCAGCCGGGTGGATCTCCAAAAACTGAAAGATTTCTGTACTGACAGGCTGCCCAGCAGTGACCAAGCTTTGTTTAAATGGAGAGGAGAAGGAGTGAACCAGAAACCCTCTGCCATCCAGTAGAACAACAGGATCATTCCCCAACATTGCTAATGTGTCCTGCAGATCACTTAATGAGTTTGGTAAGAGGCTATACACACAATAGACTGTCAGATCGGTTGTTCGACAACATTATCTAACATCTGTGCAGTGTTTTTCAAAAACTTAGGTGACAGGTGAACTAATGGATATACGGAAAACTTTAGAAGAATTTTTAAAAGTTTCCACCCTCTTTCTAAAGGGAACTGATGCTGTGGTGAGCCTTGTATAATGCTTCTGTCAGTGTGTAAGCAGTAATAGATATGTAATAATTATATGGGTAAAGACATTAATTACTAGAATATCTCTCTCCCTATATTTTAAAACCCTTTTATCATGCCTGAATGAGTGTGAATTCCAATGGGATCAGGGTCACCAGTGAGATAATAATCCAATGTTTGTTCTACTCAACCATTTTCCCGTCTTATAAAGCATCTTTAAATTGGTCCATAATTTACTTTAAACCGCCAACCAATATTTAATTTTATGCTTTTTTTAATCTAGGTCAGGTTGTTAAACTACACCAGACATTAGAAAGCTAAATTGAAGATTTATCATGGTTCAAATAAAACTGCATATTTAAGGGGAAGAAAAGGTGTAAAATAGAAATGTGGTCTAAAACACATTTTCCTGTCTTAGCAAGCAGTTCATTAAAATGATATATCACTCACCTTTCTAAGCAATGGTCTAAGTAATTTCTAATCCTGTGTGAAATTAGTAAAACACATATATTAAGTTAGTACATTCTTTAATTAACCCTAATCTCCCCGGTCCCAGTGGGACTAACATGCTCAGTCGGCTTAATTTTGGCCATAAATGTAAAGCTGTCCAATCAGTGCTGGATGTGGGAAATGGGCCCACCATTACATATTAGACCAGAGCCCATCAGAAAACATTAATGGGTCCAATCAACATTCATCTTTCAATTTCTCACACAAAACTATCTATCTCTTCTCTCTTTTTTTTAATCTCTTTTCATCGGGAATGAAGCAGTTGTAAATGCTAACCCAGTATTCCTATCTCGTGTTATATTTTAATTAAACTTTAATTAACGTTTGACGTTTTGTGAATGCTTGCAGCTCTTGAGCTTCATATACACGTGTGCGATCGTGGGGGGGGGGGGGGCCCGCATGATGTGGATGCATGGCCATTTTGCCCGATAATCATGCCGTGTATGGGCACTTTTATTGGTCCGACAGGCCGGTGGATCTTCAACCGAATGGGCGTTTCGGACAGCAAAGTGCCCACATACACATTGTGCGTCGCGGCTCAGTGTATTAACCTTAATTCTCCCTGCCTGACTTTTACATAAACTATCACTGCACACAATGTTGCAACCCCTTCTACTGCTGTGCATGCTCATAACCAGCTTGCAACAGCAGCAGAGGAGGAACCTGCCGGTGAAGGATCGGGTATGTAGAATAATAAAGGGATGGGGGTGGGTGATTAAGATATATATAAAATATTGATTTGAGGGTAGACATGCCCTTTTGCCAATAAAATTATAAACTGTCAGTGATAAGACAAGCACATTATCCCTAGAGTGCAAGACGTATCCTGCAGCCTTCCTGGCTATGATTTTCAGTGGTTTATGGTAAGTTGGCCAGCCTTTCCTTATCCCATTTATAACCGCATTGTAATTAAACAAATTATATTTAGGATAACAGCTTAGATAATGTTACAGAATTGTGTTAATGTGCCCTGCACTGGTATTGAAATAAATAGAATTTCCATCTCTAGCTTATGCATATTTCATATTTTGTTCAGCTAGGAGCTAAGCACGCGGAGCTTCCAACCTGTATTAAAAACCTCTGTAAAGAACTGTTTGAAATCCTAATGTGATAAATGCTTCCTTGCATATATTAATATACCGCAAAATCTGAATGACTTATGAAGCACTGACAAAGCATTTGGGATGCTAATTAGTTTGCATTTAGTCAGTGCCCTTTTGTGTCTTTTTGATGTTTGTCCTTTACTGGTGTAATATTTGCATCTGTGTTAATTCCAAGAAAAGCAGCACATAGCCAGTGCATTAATACTTATGTCAGTACATGGAGGTGATACACACTTCTGTTTAGATGCACGTGGGAGGTCATTCTAACTCATGTAAGCTATTGTTTTTTGTGTCTAGCATCTAAGTAAGGACAACTACTTACTAGAAACAATTACAGCTGATTTCCAGAATATTGCCTTGTATGCAATACTGAACAATATCCAGGATTTTACTTGATTGAATTGAATGATCATTTATCAATCTATTGATTTATCTGTTGTATTCAGTTAGATGAACTGGACTTAAAATTTAGTTCTTGAAGATGTTTCTGAATTGAGAGATCTAGACTATCCGATTAGCGAAACGTCTTCAAGATCTAAAATTCAAATCCAGTTGATTTAACTGAACAAAACAGATATACCTTGACCTGGATGAATGAGAACCTTCACAAGCAATCCATTGATATGTGAATTGAGCATTACCTCAGTTTGCCACTAGGGGAAATAATGAGGCTTTGTCATAAAGTATGACCTTATGGACAGCACTGTACATTGGGACAGATAAATAAAATAATCTAGTTGACATTGAAATTATGCCATGTATAACCTGAGTATATCAAAGAGGATATAACAAAGTTGTGCCTCCTATTCCCACACATGATTTTATTGCTTCTCATTAGATCTTCTGCTTTGTAAAATGTGTAGATGATGAAGACTGGGGATGTGCCAGAATGCCAACTGAACCCCGTTTTGGATTGGAACTCCCAGTTCCGCTTTTGAAATTCTGCTGGTCAAAATTGCAGATGGATTTACTACAGTATATGGAATTACGAGTCAAAACCTGGTTTCAATGTTTTGTAGTTTTGGTGTGGAAGTTCCGAACGGAACCATGCCTGATTCAAAAGATCCCCTGGCATTTCTAACCCCAGCAGGATTGTTCATCACTATGGGGGACCCATAAAGTTGGGGAACAAGGACCCTAAATAGTTTGGACAGGGTAATTTAATTATTGCCAGACTAAATGAGTCATTCCTACTCATACACAATATTTTATTGTTGTCCCATTATGTATGGGTCAGGAATAAAGCTGACATCTAATAAAGGTTTATATGCTCCTTCCTGTTAAACCGGATTATGTACTGATATTGTGTATAAGAAGGGATTGTTCGGTGCAATGTGGTGGTTATGGTTGTAGTACAAATACCAGATTCTACAGACACATACAGGATCATTTCATTTCTCTCTGCCAGCCTGGGCTTACTGTGAAAAACATTTACAAATATAACTGGTGGTGTTATCAAGGAGAGCTGGTTGTGTTAGATGTAACAGACTCTATTTTTAAAGGGGTTAGCATGCACTGTCTGCATGATGTTAGTGGATATGAATAGAAATGAATCAGAAAATAATTTCTGTTTACACAATATGACGAGACAAATAAGTTAGGGTTAACCCATTGAGTGCAGGGGTAATGATTTGTAATGAGTGGGGGAATTACTGCATCTTGTTTATCTATTTCATGTATCTACTATTCAATTTCAGAAAACCTTTCAAACTCTTGAATAGCAGCTAATTACATCCTTTCCTCCTCAAGTCCAATGGATTCAGACAAGATCCCTGAACTGAAGTCTATAGAAGGATGTGGCCACCAACCAGAAGGCTTTTGCATACTAACCACCGAAGTAGCCAGTTTTCTTTAACTGGCAAGATCACCCTAAAAAAACTTTGCTCTAAATTGTATATTAACCCCCCCCTCCAAACCCCACTTTCGTGTCATTGCCATCTTCCAAAATTGCTCCTGAACTTTCTTAGTTGACTCAGTCACTCACCGTCTAGGTGCCGCCCCCTGCTCCTGTTTCAAGCTTGTTTCGAGCAAATACAGGAGCAGGGGGATCAAATATCCTGTTTGCTTAAACAATTCTGAGGTATGCTGTACAGTAGATGATTTGTCCATGTTATAAATTCAGTAGTGGTGACTAGAGATGGACCGAACCAGGTTTCCGAAGTGGATTTACACGGATCCACCAGAACTCGGACTTTGTGGATTTCTGGACAGTGTTTTTATTTTGGGGCATTAATACGTGTTCCCAGACCATTTCCCAGGTCCCTGAACCATTTACAGTAAGATTCCATTGCTACTTATACCTTCATTTTAGGTGATACTTTCTGATCTTTAAAAAATCTGCAAATTTGCCAGCAGAACAGATTTTAAGGTGTTAAGCCATTTTTTAGTGGAAGGTGATTAATTGAAAAAACCTGCACACACGAAAAGGAGTCATAGCCAGTGCCACTGACTTCATCAGCATTCCTGTGTGCATCCATATTGAATAATGAGGCAGGGATTTGTGACTATATAAAATGTTTACATTTGCCTAAAAGTAACATATAAGGGAGTAAAATACTTCTGGGTTATGCTCACATTTCAATGGAAGCCCTTAAGTAATTGCTATACCTTATATGAGCCTTTAGCAGCATTGCACAAGTTGAGTGGAAAAGAAATGTGCGATTTGTATACCAGTTTTGGCTTTATTGAACCATGGACCTTATTTGTAAATGTGCTTTTTTGCAAGTTAGCGATACTGCGATTTATCGTAATGTACAACAGTGGCCTTAAATGGAAGGCTGCAATTTTACATTCACACCGAATGCTTGTCAGTTACGGACGTTTGGTTGTAGAATACCATGTGGTAGTAAAATACCGCAATGGTATTCTATGGGGGGGGGGGGGGCGTAAATCTATGATTGTGGTCATAGATTTATGCTAGCGAGTGTATATTAATGATCGTTTCAACAGTTGTTAAAAGCACAGTATCGCTAAAATGCAATATTGCGTCTTTCTACTTATGGCCTCATGTCCAGGCCTCTGGCCTGCAGAGCATAACACTATTCAAGAGACTTCATCAGGTAGGTTAGGAAAAGCTGTAGCTAGAGCTCCTGGCAGGACCCATGCATAATGCAGTAACTCTGGACCTGCCTGTACTGTACTTTTGTCTTAAAGGACATAAAAATTAAAATATCTCCAAAACAGTACACCAAATTACAAGACAAAGGTCCCCAGGATTAATTTTTGAGTATACTTCCTTCAACGTTAAAGGGCAAGTCCAGCCCCAAAATGAAAACTTACATACAGGTGAATCACCCCCCAAAACTCCGAACGGTAATAATTTGAAATCTGAAATATATAAGTCTAACCTGAAATCCTGCACAATGTGCTGTTGCCCCTGTTTCTGCTTCCTGGTTCTTCCAGTTAGCAACTGTCAGTTATGGATTTGACAGTTGACATCACAGCCAATGACTGAATGTTAATCCCCTGTCTGCCACTTCTGAGCTTGCCCAGGCTCAGTAAATGCTCAGTACAGGTTTCTAAATTGCTCAGTTTCCACGAGGCCTCCAGAAGCATAGAAGGCATACAGTAATGAATTCATAGGACAAACTATGATATATCAACATATTTTAAAGAGGCCATTCTTTCTAAAAGATGTTCTTATGAGGGTGGAGTTGTCCTTTAAATGCTGGCTTGAAAATCTGATTAATATACAACCCAGTGGCTAAAAAGTGCCAGCAGTTCACCAGTTGTGAAAATTACATCTCTTTTAATAATAGATCCTACTTCTTTCTATACTTTGACCTTCTAAATTATTTTTTTTTTTAAGATGTAGAATAAACGAGATGCTGGAAACACAATAGAACTATAATTCATTTGAATGTCAAATACTCTACAACCTGGGTATTTGCAAATTACAAAGGAGCTGTCAAGATGTTTCAGACAAGTTGGTGAACCAGCGACAATTATCAACTTCACAAGTAGAGCATTTTCAATGTAGAAGAGCATACACAAATCCATTATAATCTCTCTAATACACTGGAGCTTCTGTAACACAAGAAACTGCCTGTATTTATTATGGATTCCTCTTCAAGGAAAATGTTTTTAAATATCTACAGCAAGAGCTTAGTATCAGGGCATGAAAACTGAATCCCAAATAGTTGCCACAAGCTTAGAAAGAATTTATGTTCAAGCATTTTTTCTTGAAATTTGCATTGTAGTGTGCATGAAAATAGTATGGGTAGAATATGTATGTACTTTAATTAGTAAGATTTTAGTTGACAAATTTGTATAAAGACTTATCCATCCGCAAAAATCAAACTAGTTGTATTTATTTTAGTACTAATAAGATATTTTTTTATTTTGTTTATATGTTTCTCCTGACACAGGGAAGGAGGTCACTAAAAGTAAATACAAGATGCAAATGTATTCTTCAATCAGTAATCTAAAAAGAAGTAGATACTTCTGGGTAATTTCCATGAGCTGCCTTTTGCATAGTGCGCTATCTATATTACTGTTTTTTGCAGCTATGCGTGGCTCTGGGTCAACAAAGATTTTTTTGCTCATCTCTATTAATGGTCATATCTATAAAACAATGAATTGACTTTTCAGTTTTCTAGTTTTTACCAAATGCGACAGCAATGTGTTTATTATCATAGCTACAGTAATGTGTTTATTATCATAACTACAGTAATGTGTTTATTATCATAACTACAGCAATGTGTTTATTATCATAGCTACAGTAATGTGTTTATTATCATAACTACAGTAATGCGTTATAGTACATAACTACAGTAATATGTGTATTATCATAACTACAGTAATGTGTTATTATCATAAACTACAGTAATGTGTTATATCATAAACTACAGTAATGGTTTATTATCATAACTACGTAATGTGTTTATTATCATAACTGCAGTAATGTGTTATTATCATAACTACAGAAATGTGTTTATACTACAGTAATGTGTTATTTATTAATAACTAAGTAATGTGTTTATTATCATAACTACAGTAAGTGTTATTATCATATCTACAGTGATGTGATTATTATCATATCTATAGTAAATGTATTTATTATAACTAAAATAATGTGCTTAATTATCATAACTAAGTATGTGTTTTTATCATAACTATAGTAATGTGTTACTATCATAACTACAGTAATGTTTATTATATAGCTACAGTAATGTGTTTTTATTAGAGATGTTTAAAACGCTGAGTTTCGTTTTTTTTCGAATTCTCAAAATTTTCGGAAATTTCGAAAGTTCGAGTTTTGATTTTCGAAAATAGGCTACTTTCGATTTTCGAAAATCGTCTATTTTCGAAAATCGTCTACTCTCGTTTTTTAAAAATCATCTACTTTCGATTTTCGAAAATCATATACTTCGATAATTATCTACTTTCGATTTTGATAATCATCTACTTTCGATAATCATCTACTTTTGATTTCGGTTATCATCTACTTTCAATTTTGATAATTATCAATTTTTTGATAAAAATCGAAAACTCCGGAAAAATTCCGGTTTTGTAAATTCTGGGAGTTCCAAAAGTTTTGTTGGGACTTCGAAACCCTCAGAATGTGTTTATTATTATAACTACAGTAATGTGTTTATTATTATAACTACAGTAATATGTTTATCATAACTACAGTAATGTGTTATTATTATAACTACAGCAAGTGTTTATGATTATAACTACAGTAATGTGTTTATTATCATAACTACGTAATGGGTTATTATATACTACAGTAATGTGTTTATTATCATAACTACAGTAATGTGTTTATTATCATAATACAGTAATGTGTTTATATCTAACTACAGTAATGTGTTTATTATCATATCTACAGTGATGTGATTATTATCATATCTATAGTAATGTATTTAATTATAACTACAATAATTGTCTTTATATAACTAAAGTAATGTGTTTATTATCATAACTATAGTAATGTTGTTACTATCATAAACTACAGTAATGTTTTATATTATAGCTACAGTAATGTGTTTATTATTAGAGATGTTTAAAACGCTGAGTTTCGTTTTGTTTCTGAATTCTCAAAAATTTCGGAAAATTCGAAAGTTCGAGTTTTGATTTTCGAAAAATAGGTACTTTCGATTTTCGAAAATCGTCTATTTTCGAAAAATCGTTTTACTCTCGTTTTTTAAAAAATCATCTACTTTCGATTTTCGAAAATCATATACTTCGATAATTATCTACTTTCGATTTTGATAATCATCTACTTTCGATAATCATCTACTTTTGATTTCGGTTATCATCTACTTTCAATTTTGATAATTATCAATTTTTTGATAAAAATCGAAAACTCCGGAAAAATTCCGGTTTTGTAAATTCTGGGAGTTCCAAAAGTTTTGTTGGGACTTCGAAACCCTCAGAATGTGTTTATTATTATAACTACAGTAATGTGTTATTATTATAAATACAGTAATATGTTTATTCAAACTACAGTAATGTGTTTATTATTATAACTACAGCAAAATGTGTTATATATAACTACAGTAATGTGTTTATATTCATAACTACAGTAAGTGTTTATTATTATAACTACAGTAATATGTTTATTATCATAACTACAGTAATGTGTTTATTATCATAACTACAGTAATGTGTTTATTATCATAAATATAGTAATGTGTTTATTATCATATCTACAGTAATGTGATTTATCATATCTATAGTAATGTATTTATTATTATTATAACTACAGTAATGTTTATATATAAACTACAGTAATGTGTTTATATCATAAAATACAGTAATGTGTTTATTATCATAACTATAGTAATGTGTTTATTATCATATCTACAGTAATGTGATTATTACCATATCTATAGTAATGTATTTCTTATTATAACTACAGTAATGTGTTTATTATTATAACTACAGTAATGTATTTATTATTATAACTACAGTAACGTGTTTATTATCATAACTACAGTAATGTGTTTATTATTATAACTATAGTAGTGTTTATTATCATAACTATAGTAATGTGTTTATTATCATAGCTGCGTAATGTGTTTATTATCATAGCTGCAGTAATGTGTTTTTATCAAACTACAGTAATGTGTTTATTATCATAACTACAGTAATGTGTTTATTATCATAAGCTGCAGTAATGTGTTTATTATCATAACTGCAGTAATGTGTTTATTATCATAACTACAGAAATGTGTTTATACTACAGTAATGTGTTTATTATCATAACTACAGTAATGTGTTTATTATCATAACTACAGTAATGTGTTTATTATCATATCTACAGTGATGTGATTATTATCATATCTATAGTAATGTATTTATTATTATAACTACAATAATGTGCTTATTATCATAACTAAAGTAATGTGTTTATTATCATAACTATAGTAATGTGTTTACTATCATAACTACAGTAATGTTTATTATTATAGCTACAGTAATGTGTTTATTATTAGAGATGTTTAAAACTGCTGAGTTTCGTTTTGTTTTCGAATTCTCTAAATTTTCGGAAATTTCGAAAGTTCGAGTTTTGATTTTCAAAAATAGGCTACTTTCGATTTTCGAAAATCGTCTATTTTCGAAAATCGTCTACTCTCGTTTTTTAAAAATCATCTACTTTCGATTTTCGAAAATCATATACTTCGATAATTATCTACTTTCGATTTTGATAATCATCTACTTTCGATAATCATCTACTTTTGATTTCGGTTATCATCTACTTTCAATTTTGATAATTATCAATTTTTTGATAAAAATCGAAAACTCCGGAAAAATTCCGGTTTTGTAAATTCTGGGAGTTCCAAAAGTTTTGTTGGGACTTCGAAACCCTCAGAATGTGTTTATTATTATAACTACAGTAATGTGTTTATTATTATAACTACAGTAATATGTTTATCATAACTACAGTAATGTGTTTATTATTATAACTACAGCAATGTGTTTATTATTATAACTACAGTAATGTGTTTATTATCATAACTACAGTAATGTGTTTTTATTATAACTACATAATATGTTATTATCATAACTACAGTAATGTGTTTATATCATCAACTACAGTAATGTGTTTATTATCATAAATATAGTAATGTGTTTTATACATATCTACAGTAATGTATTATTATCATATCTATAGTATGTTTTATATTATAACTACAGTAAGTTTATTATTATAACTACAGTAATGTGTTATTATATACTACAGTAATGTGTTTATTATCATAACTATAGTAATGTGTTTTATTATCATATCTACAGTAATGTGATTATTACCATATCTATAGTAATGTATTTTCTTATTATAACTACAGTAATGTGTTTATTATTATAACTACAGTAATGTATTTTATTAATACAGTAACGTGTTTATTATCATACTCTAGTAATGTGTTTATTATTATAACTATAGTAGTGTTTATTATCATAACTATAGTAATGTGTTTATTATCATATCTACAGTAATGTGATTATTACCATATCTATAGTAATGTATTTATTATTAACTACAGTAAATGTTTTTATTATTATAACTACAGTAATGTGTTTATTATTATAACTACAGTAATGTGTTTATTATTATAACTACAGTAATGTGTTTATTATCATAACTACAGTAATGTGTTTATTATTATAACTACAGTAATGTGTCTATTATCATAACTACAGTAATGTGTTTATTATCATAACTACAGTAATGTGTTTATTATCATAACTACAGTAATGTGTTTTAGTAATAGTTTAGCATAAACACAACTAACAGGAAATGTAATTGATTGGAGGCCTTAATCATAACTTCTACTTTCTAATTAACAGAAGTAGTGGGCACATTATATAATTTGTACCCCTGGTTTTTAAATGCAACCATCTGCATAAGTACATTTTTCTGCTATTGAACTGAGGCAATCTGTCACTCTTAATGCTTCTGAACTGCTGTCATTTGTTTGTACAGAGGGTGTCCTGGCAGATGACATCAGCCTTTCTGGGATAGCTAGTGTGACTATGTGATATGTTCACTACACACAGTAGAAGAGCTCTTAAAAGGTACACCAGCAGCCCTAGATATTATTACATGGCCATAAAAACAAGAGGATTGTTTATCTTAGTTTTCCATTTCTTTTTTCTCTTTTTTTTTGCTTCAGAGCAGTGTTATTTTTATTTTGTCAGGTTACGCTATAGTGCTGCATTGCAAACAGGTCAGAGCATTTACAATTTCACTATTACAATTAGGTCAGCTATTAACTCATTCAACTAAATGGATACACTAAGAACGTGCTAATTAACTCATTAATGTAGATTAATGAGTGGTACGATCGAGCGCTAACAACGGCGATTAACAGAACGGCGACAATAATTTACAAGTATCACTAAGTCAGATTTTGCCGAAAACGCCAGCGGTAACAGCCGCGATAAGTTAACAAACCTTTATAAATATGCCCCTTAGTTAACATCCATAATAGCACAACAACATTTTAATAATAATATAACTGTTCTACAGAACAACTTTGCTCATGCAGACCTATTTTGGAAGATTTAGAACATAATGAAGTATTCAGCTATAACTGGCATCACATGAGCCGTCAATGGAAGGGAGAGATTGCATACACTTTCTGATATACAAATCCGTTTCGGACTGAGCAGGGTTTTTTACCATTTGTACTTTGGGGATACAAATTTTCAGAGGTTCCCTTAAAATAAACTTAAAAATCAACATTGCTTTGTTTTATTTAGTTCCTTTTAAATAAATATTGCTTTGTTTAATTTAGTTTCTTTTAAATAAACATTGCTTTGTTTTATTTATCGCATCATAATGGTAGGCTACGTTTACGGAAAACAGTTATTCCTCACTATTTTTTGCTTTTTTTTTTTACATCACAAAAATATAGATCAGCTTTGTTCCCATGGCAACTCCTGGATGAATATGACATCCTCTTTTGAACTTTTAGAGCTTAATACAAGCTGCGTGTAAAATCAGAGTTCCATCTCTAGCCATACTATAGCCATGTTGGAAATCGTTGGTGTACAGTAGGTAACTCAGCTCTGTGTGATGACTGTCAGGAAGAGATCCTTCCCTAACCAATATACAATTTACTCCCTTCAATCACATTGAACAATCGGGGAGATTCAATAAAAGTTCTTATCGTTTAAAATGGTGCTAATTTTTCCCCAACCAATCAGATCTTATTTAATATTTGAAAGCTCTGATTGGTTGGGGCAAAATTAGCACCATTTTAAACGATAAGAACTTTTATTGAATGACCCTGTATGTCTTTTATCAATTTTATCTACTGTGCTTTTTATAAGCCTGGAATAGAAGGTAAGATACATTTACTATTTCCAGCATGTTGGAGGGAACAAATGTGTGAAACATCATGTATGACTCAGATCTCATAGAAAACACACAGGAAAGGAGCTAAAAGCAGATCTATGATCATGCAATGGGTTTTTAAAGTTGTAAAGCAGCATAAAGCAGTGTTGGCATCAAATTTAATGTGCAAATCACCTTATGGAAGAGAGTAGCCTCTTGGTAACTGTCCTGTTTAATGGTATATCAACCAGTAACGGTAAGAATAGGGAAACTACCATTTTTTATGTACTAATGGGATCCGGGTTCAACTCAGACCTGCATCCGACATGGAATCCCTCGGTTCCAAAAGCCAAATGTTCTCTACGAAACCAGGCAGATTGTTAGGATTTCAGGATTTTCGGGACTTCAGAGCGCATTTTCAATTATCGAAAATAGCCTTGAATGTTTGATTCTTCATCAAAATTGCTCTCCGAAGTCCCGAAAATACGTTCCTTTTTTTGATTTATGAATCTTCGGGATTTTCCTAAAATATCACCATCTATCGTCTTTCCTACTGACTTTTATGAAAAAATAGTCAAAAGGGATTGCCCAAAATAGCAGCAAAATTAAACTCCACGTTTGCGCTATGTACCAGTGCATAAAATTCTAGTCCTTTTTAATGATCTACCTCTGCAATACAGTGATCTACCACTCTGCAATACAGTGATCTACCACTCTGCAATACAGTGATCTAACTCTTTGCAATACAGTGATCTTCTACTCTGCAATACAGTGATCTACCACTCTGCAATACAGTGATCTACACCTCTGCAATTCAGTGATCTACCACTCTACAATACAGTGATCTACCACTCTGCAATACAGTGATCTACCACTCCGCAATACAGTGATCTAACGCTCTGCAATACAGTTATCTACAACTCTGCAATACAGTGATCTACCTCTCTGTAATACAGTGATCTAACTCTTTGCAATACAGTGATCTTCTACTCTGCAATAAAGTGATCTATGTCTCTGCAATACAGTGATCTACTACTCTGTAATACAGTGATCTACCACTCTGCAATACAGTGGTCTATCTCTCTGTAATACAGTGATCTACCTCTGCAATACAGTGATCTACCTCACTGCAATACAGTTCAGCAACAATACTTTACAGTCCCGAATGAAAAGTTTCTTTATACCATGATCCAGGGCACTACAAGAGTTTTATGTAAATGTGCTTATCTATTATTGGCTAAGCAATATGAGCACTAACAGGGAAATTCAATAAAAGTTCTTATCGTTAAAAATGGTGCTTATTTTGCCCCAACCAATCAGATGTTAATTTTCAAATGTTAAATAATCTCTATTTTATTGAATCTCCCTGTAAGTGATTTAAAACCACCTACAAAACATTATAAAAAATAATATGATCTAGACCACAGACACATAAGTAACATATTAAAGGGACTGTCCACCCCTCTTTTGAAAAATGAATATGTGGTAGAGAAGCCCCCAAAAGCTAGACATCGTTTAATTCTCAACCTTTAATTCGGCTCCCACGCTGAGATATTATACTTACATCCTCCTCACTCCACCGCCGCTCCCGGGTTCTTCTCCCAGTCTCCACTGTGGCTGCTCTGTTCTTTTTCTGTTCCCGAGCAGCCGCAGTGGAGACTGCTCCGGGAATGGCAGTCAGTAATTGGCCGTGACATCACAGTCACGGCCGTCACTGACTGCCTTACCCGGAAGTGCAGAGCCGCAGCGGTGGAGCGAGGAGGAGGATGTAAGTATAATATCTCTGTGTGGGAGCCGAATTAAAGGTTGAGAATTAAACGATGTCTAGCTTTTGGGGGCTTCTCTACCACATATTTATTTTTCAAAAGAGGAGTGGACAGTCCCTTTAAGAGATGTAATGTGTAAACACAAGACATGATGGTCTGAAACTCTTACCACTAACATGATTATTTTTATATTTATTAAATGGCAATGAGGAGTTTTGTAAAGCTGAAAAATAAATTGTAGTTTAGTATTGTACTGTGCATAAAAAGAATGTCTCCTCCATAAAGGACAAGCTGTCAAGCCCTTTTGTAATAAGGAAAGTCTTGCAAAGTTGTAAATACCAATGGACAGACTGTGCCCTGTCTGAGGACGCAATGTTAATTTTTTGCATTGTCTATGACAATCATGTTACAAGTGATATTTTGCTGCTCTGCCAATTGTATTTACTTATTTACTGAACTGACTTACTTGTATTGGTTTGGATTTATTCTGGGATTATTATGATTCAGTGCACCTTGAATAATACATCATTGTTAAATATATACACACACCCCTTTAATGGAAATATTACCAGCGCTTTAATAAAGTGAACTTTTTTTTTTTTAATGATCTTGTTTTCCCATTTAGACAAGTTCTGGGAAAATTAAAGGTAAAAAAAATCCCTTTTGCATATTGTTTATGATCATTAATTTCAGCCTCCGAATTCCCCCACATTTTATGTTTTGTTTTTTTTTCTATACAATTCATAATCAACTGAAAAAACATTTAACTTTATCCAAGACAATTAAGAAGAGCAAACAACATTAAACTGCTTTGTTTCTCCGTATGAACCATCCGCCAGTTTCCCATTTGATGATATTTTAAACGCAGTTTTATTTTCCTTCGCTAATTACTCAAGTCATTACATAGGGGATGAAAGTGTCAGACTCACCTTCAAAGACAGCACCCCGACTTCTCGCTGACATCTTGTTGTGCAAAATATTGCCACCTTTCGTGTCAGGGTCTTTTGTTAAAATGCTGGAATGGCTCCCAGTCTGTCTTTTGAAAGCCGGTGACCGTAAACTTCTCTCAATTTCAGTTTCCTGTTAGTAGATAAAAAAGGAATGTTCACTGTAAAGTTATCAGCAGGAAACAGATGCCTTTTCATTTTTTTTCCTCTAAAGGGTGTCTACTACAAAAGTGAGATTTTTCCAGTATAATTTGAGCACAATTTCTGGAGCCTGGAAACATTCCAACTTATATCAGTAAGAGACAAAGGTGCACGAGGAAAACTGCGAACATGATTACAGTTTTGTTGCTCCTGGAGCAAGGAATGTTCTCTTAGAAGATCCAACCAAAAGTGTTATTCTAGTGACAACTTTCTTGTTACATGCTGACAGAGTAGTCCCTGACCTGATTAGCAATGGTGAAATGTAAAGGACAAGTTGGAGCTGACCTTAACAAGTTACTAAAAAATTATAACTTAAACTTAAAGGAGAAGTATATCTTAATAGGTTTATAATCAGTAAATGCTTTTAATACAGGGCTATAAAGCCTTTGGCACTAAAGGTAGCCAACCACATCAGGATCAGGACTTAGGTGAGTAAAGTTCACCTTTAAAATGTATTACAAACTCTTAGTTAAAGGGCATCTATACCGAAAAATAGGTTATTTTAAATTGCCCATTATTGGAAACTATCGTTCTTCCCAACCACCACTGTATCATTTTTTTGTTGATCTGCCCACTATTTCTTTAGATATCCAATCTAAAACTTCTTATATTTCAGCTGTCAATCAAGTTCCTTGCTCTCAAAAACTATTCTTCCGTAAGTAGTTTTACTGTAGCTGGAATGGTGACAGAGTTTTGACAGTTGGAATGCTGTATGCTGTGTGCAGGCTTGAAAGTTGGTTTGTGGGGAAAAAGTCAGGTCAGATGGAAGTGGGAGTGGTTAAAAGAGGGAGGGGGGATACTGCTCCTAAGCAAAATGTGTGCTGGGTTGAAGGCATGCAGCAACACATTCAAATCAGAGTAAGTGCTACTTACATGCATTCAATTATAGATCAAGATGAGGCAAAGTCATTTTTTTAGCATAGTTCTTTAAGCACAAGACATTATTTATAAAGTATCAATATCACAAAACTGTTATTTTGAGAAATCAGTCGTTATTTTACGATCCCTGTCTTAAATTAATGATCACATCATTATAATTTCTTCAAATAACGACCAGTGTGTTTACGACCGCTGGACAGTTAAGATGCGCAAAGTAAATAAATGATACCAAAGGTTATTTTTGGTCCAAGTTGTAAAATAATGATATTGGTTGTTATTTAATGATCGCTGTGTAAAATAACAATCATTAATGTACGTCTGTCTCGTTATTGCGTTCAATTTTATTTAACAATTTTGGTGCTTTTTAAATACTGCCCATAGTGTAGACAAAACATTAAGGTTGTGTTATGTTTTTGTTTCATAGCAAACAATTCAGCAATGGGGAACCAGGACAAAGTAAAATGCAGGACAATGTAAGTGTTTTTTTTAAATCTTTTTTTAACAAAATGACATGGCGGTTGGGGGCAGGCCAGTAGTGGGTTAAATTGTAGTTTGGGGGGAAGACATGCCCTTTAAACTATATGGTTTGAGGATTACACTTGAATATCTGTAAAGATATGAGGCTATAGAATCTTACAGCCTCTCCTGCTTGTTTTGGCATAAGCTGATTGCTTTGATCTGTATTGCTATGTATCCTTTACCACCTACAATAGCTACTATGCATATGCAGAGATCGGTACTACAGGGAAACATGGCCATCATCAGACAGGATAAATCCTATAAATAGCAAATATATTTATATATATAGGGAAATTATAGCCAGCCTTTCTCATAATTAACCCAATTAAAGTAACCCAGGGTATGGACCTAAAATGTTGGGTTCCCTGGGCTTACCTGACATTTCCAGTACTTCTCCTTCTTCACCCATGAAGATATGATACCCAGCTTTCTTTGTCCCCCCCTCAACTTCAGAAAATGTCCAATGGGAACACACACTTATGGCATCTTTCAATTTAATCTGGGTTACATAACTTCTAAGAAGTTGAAATCTAAGTTAAGCCCAGGGGTGAGGGCCAGACCCTCATCCTGGCTACATTCATTGGGTGGGGTGGGAGGAGTAGAAAGTCTTCATACACTGTTAATAATCCAGGTTATTAACAGTGTTTCACTTTTTTATTTTAATTTGAGCATTGAATCTATTACTGCAGGTTTATGCTATTAACCTGCAGTAACCAATCAAAGGTTATCTAACTGTAGTTAAACATCTTACATCTGATTGGTTGTTGCAACTTAAAGGGCATGTACACCCCCCCAATTTAACCCACTACTGGCCCTACTGTTGGGGTTGTCCTGCACGGCCTACTGAAATCCAGAAAAGTGAAGAGAGGTCTCTCTCCTTGGGGAAAGGGGGGCTCTCTCCTTTAGAGGGGTTCTTTCCTTGAGGGGGGCACACCAGAAATGGGGTGGTGTGTGTGTGAGAGAGGGAGAGGATGGCTGACAAAAACTGCAGTAATTAAAGAAGCCAGAAAAGGGGTGGGTTATAATGTATAAAGTAAATTAATAGGATATAATTCACCTTAGAATTCCTGATGTTTGCAGTCGATGGGGTAGTGATTGCTCCTGACTAAAGATGTTCGAAACTGTTGAGTTTCGTTTCGTTTTCGAAATTTTCAGAAATTTCGAAAGTTTGAGTTTTGATTTTCGAAAATCGTCTACTTTCAATTTTCGATAATCGTCTATTTTTGATTTTCGATAATTATCTACATTCGATTCGAAACTGGGCTCTATTAGAACCCACAGTACATCTCTACTCCTGACACTTGTTTTGTTCTCCAGTCAGATGGCGGCGAGCACTCACGGATCACAGATTCTTATTTCTGACCTAGCTCTTCTGCTATTGTGAATAACAAATATCTGTTTAGTCACTAGTGCCCATAACACATGTGTATGAAGGCAATTAAGGAGCAACAATCATGGTTGTAAATATTGGGATATTCCTATATGATAACATCGTTGGACCGTATGGACGTTTATTCAACAATTAGATAATTTTATTGGACCTGCTAAAAAATTTTTATTTCATACTGATCGTACAATACTGGGATTCTACATTAGTTATTGTGTGTATGGGTCTCTTTACACAAAGTTGTGTGAACAACAATTATAGGTTGTAAAATACATTTTAACTCTAAAAATCCCTAATGGTTATGTAAACCAAAGGGAAAAAATGAGACTGTTCCATCTCCATGATTATACTTCTCTTATAATAGCAGCAGCTGCCCATAAACACTCAAGTATCATTTAAGTTCATCATTTTAGGCCATTTCCATATCGTGTTTAAATGTAATTCTAAATGACTTGACCAGGATCCTGAAGACTTTACCTAAAGTCCTGTATTTTCTAGACTGGATCTTTATAAATTATTTCTTCTGTTTACAAAAGCAAATTTTTGCTGCCCTCTTAATAAAGTATTGGGTCTTTCATCTTCTGGGTCTCTCATCTCACGGGCCTCTCATCTCTTGAGCTCTTCATCTCATGGGCTTTTGGTGTCTAACTTGTAGAGGAATACTATGTTTTGTTTTTATCTTGCATAGGCAAATCTGGGTCTTGTTTTACTTTTTATTTTAGACTTTATCTTATATCACAAAGAGAAAATCACAATATTAGATCCAACAGTGTTTCACTTTTTTATTTTAATTTGAGCATTGAATCTATTACTGCAGGTTTATGCTATTAACCTGCAGTAACCAATCAAAGGTTATCTAACTGTAGTTAAAACTCTTACATCTGATGGTGTTGTTGCAACTTAAAGGGCATGTACACCCCCCCAATTTAACCCACTACTTGGCCCTACTGTTGGGTTGTCCTGCACGGCCTACTGAAATCCAGAAAAGTGAAGAGAGGTCTCTCCTTGGGGAAAGGGGGGCTCTCTCCTTTAGAGGGTTCTTTCCTTGAGGGGGGGACACCAGAAATGGGGTGGTGTGTGTGTGAGAGAGGGAGAGGATGGCTGACAAAAACTGCAGCAATTAAAGAAGCCAGAAAAGGGGTGGGTTATAATGTATAAAGTAAATTAATAGGATATAATTCACCTCAGAGTTCTGTGCCCTGTTTAACAGCCTTGTGCTTCTGTATGGTCACGGAACTCCTCTGTGACTTATATTATCCTTATAATTTACAGAAGGGGGTACATTATCCACTATATGAATCCCATATTATAGAACTGTAAATTAAACTAGTCCTCTGTGTCTTAAAGTAGTTTTTTTAGCTGTATCTAATAAGAATAAATACCCAAAATATATGTGTATTAATACACTTTATTTACATATTCACTTACATTTCAGTAAGACGCATCGACATAGATTGTTCATCAAAGTGAATCATTCCTACCTTTTGTGTTTGTGTTCATTTATAGGATTGTTAGCTGCCTTAATGATTTCCCTGTGGAAATCTCATCCATATACACTAATGAACAGAGCACTCAAAATAGCTATAGTCAAGTAATCATAAAAAAATGTAGAACATTTGCATCTACAACACATTTACTTTAAGATAAAATTAATTGGAGGTGTGTAAACTCTTCTTTTCAAACAGATTTCTTAAGGTTTGGGTAGGTAAAAAAAACAAAAAAATTTGTGGATCAGTGACAGAGTTTAATATGGCTGTGAATTCTTTAAAACAAAAAGAAATATTCCCGTATTGTGATTGACAGCTATAGATTAATAGGCTGCGGGGAGCATGAAGTAAACATCTCTCCATTATTTGGAAGATGTTCCTTAAAAAAAATCCATTAAAGGGTATGTCCACCCTTAAAATCATTTTTTAATATAAGATTCCCCCTGTCCCCCCAGCCCCAACTGCTATATTTTTACTCTTAGAAAGTTCCCCAAACTTACTACTACCTCCCTCTTTCCTCCGCCGCTCCGCCCCGCGCAAGAAGAGCGAGGGCGGGACCGGCAGTCGCTCTGTGATTGGCTGAGTGGCAGCCAATCACACGCGGGCTGCCGAGAGTACATTTCGGCGGGGAAAAGAGGGAAGGTAAGTAAATTTGGGAGCTTTCTAAGAATAAAAATGGAGCGGTTGGGGTGGGGGGACAGGGGAATCATATATATTAAGGGTTTACACTAGGGGGAGGGAATCCTGAGAGGGAGGGAGAGGGAGGGGAAGGGAGGGGGAGAAGGGCTGCAGTACGCATGCCAAACCTTCCCCGGAGGCCAGGTAGGAGCAGAGTCCTAAATGACTCTGCTATCCTCCTGGTGGGCATTTTTGGGACTTTGGGGGGGGGACTACAGGAGAACCTTATGGAGCTGGGATGTGAGGTAAGTATTAAACTACACTACATGATGGGGCCAGTAGTGGGGGGTATTATAGTTTTGGGGCTGGACATGCCCTTTAAATTAGTGCAACTTCATGAATGTATCAAAATTAGGAAGTAAGTTCAAGCAGCCCTAACTGGTAGAGGAGACTAGGTGAAAATGGTAGAAGTGTGGCAGCCAACCAGGAGTACTAGTTGAGGTAGGTGCACATTTATTAGCAGCTGGTTGAGCTTAGGTGTAAAGAGTGAGCGCAGACCGGTAAGTATAGCTCTTAATAGATTTGTCTTTATTTTTCCCCCATACATTGAAGATCTGCCACATAAAAGATATTTGACTTTGTTATGGAAAGACCAGGATATTGTAGCAGATCCATGGATTGACTAATTACTTGCTGATACCCGGTTTTTGGTTCAGATGGGTAAAAATCTCTATATTGTATATATATCTTTAGTAATATTGCTTTATTGTTTGTTAGTGAATCAATAAGGAGGAAATGCATGTTCCTGGAGGTAAAAAGCCAAGCAAGGTTAAGAGTAGAGGAGCACACTACTTGGGTGATGAATTCTTTATTTAGTGCAAAACCATAGCATACAACGTTTCGGGACCCACAGGTCCCTTCCTCAGGTATCTATTTTGGGCCATATTCATAAACCCACAGTATTGCAAGTTTGTGAAACTGTGGGTAATCGTTAATGTACAATCACTGGCGTAAATGTAAAAATGTAAAATACCGCACTGGTATTCAATAGGCGTTCGGTAATCTACAGTCTATTGTTTTTATGATCGTAATTGTAGATTATCGTTTTATCACCGCAGTAATAGCTAAAAAGGGATCCAGCTCCTTTATAAATATGGCTCTTTGTCATATAGGCATGTAACACACTCAGTTCTTATAAAGAGAATTATTAAGTCACATGCGCCTTACATGTATATTATGATTTTATTTCTATGGATGGATAGTTTTTCTATACCACAGAAATCCAAGCACAGCGCCGGCGTGGATATAGATATTCTTTATGATGTTGTCTCTATTCTTTACCATCTTACAATTTATTACATTTTATTTGAAAAAGTCAACATGAGATTTCACTTTGAGAACTTTTATTGATTTGAGAACCAAACAGCGAGAACGATTGGGAATTCTCCGTCTTACCTTAAAGTTAAGGTGCAAATATAAACACATAAATAAACACTAATTCGAAAACATAGATATGAAATGGGAATTCTTATATTCTCTCAGCAAAACAGAAAAAAACTAAAAAGAAGGTTTGTGATACAAAAATGCGATGCACAGGGGACACGATGTAACTGAACATGTCTCTGTCACAATCAATAGAGAGATCTTGGCTATTTGTTACTGAGGAGCTTGACAGCATTCTTTATTCAATTCTTTATTTAATAGACAGAACTTTTTGTCCTGATTTAGTTGGTTGGTTATTAGCTGTTTTTTTTTTATTGTTTGAATACCAGGATCAGATTTAAACTGTAATTCAAAAACATATCCCCGAGGAGTCATTAATATCTTCCATGTCAAATGCTAAAATAACAAAAGAAATGAAATTTTAAAAATGCTGGTTCGATAAAAATAAAGGAAGGTGTCTGACAATCAATGGACAAGATAAACTTTAATAATAGTAAGAACTAAAAAAGAACTAAAGCTGGGCATCGGAAAAGTTTGTTTCCGGTAGAGCAAAGAAATGTTCCCTCTAATTTTTCCATTTGTGCGCACAGATATAAACTTATAAACTTAACTTACCCGGAGCCGCAAAACGATCCAGGTAAATGTCCCGCACGTGATTCAACATCGCGTTTACACCTCAAGCGAATTGGGAAATTGTGTTGCTATTTGTTACTTATAACGCCAGCTAATAGCGAGAGAAACACAATATAGAATCACTTGCACAGGCTGGGCGGGGGTGTCTATTGCGAGAGAATGCACAAAAATGGAGCTAAATTCTATAATCATTCCTGTAACTATGGGCACCTAAGGGAAAGAAAAGGTTTAATTTTCAGACTTGTGGCTAACTTTAAACATGATTTAGAAGTCATGGGGCGGGGCTTATGATGCAGCTGATGACAATCTGTCCCAACAGTTGGCATGCTCCAACCTTAAAGGGCAACTCCACCCTCATAAGAACATCTTTTAGAAAGAATGTCCACTTTAAAATATGTTGATATATCATAGTTTGTCCTATGAATTCATTACTGTATGCCTGCTATGCTTCTGGATGCCTTGTGGAAACTGAGCAATTTAGAAACCTGTACTGAGCCTGGGCATGCTCAGAAGAGGCATACAGGGGATTAACATTCAGTCATTTCAGTCATTGGCTGTGATGTCAACTGTCACATCCATAACTGACAGTTACTAACTGGAAGAACCAGGAAGCAGAAACAGGGGAAACAGGACATTGTGCAGGATTCCAGGTTAGACTTATATCAGATTTCAAACTATTACCATTTAGGATTATGGGGGAGGATTTACCTGCATGTAAGTTTTCATTTTGGGGCTGGACTTGCCCTTTAAACTTGGAGGTATACCTCAAAATTCTGGTGATGTCACTGATCACAGTACTAGTAAGAAAAAATGCCCTTTATACTGCTGTAACTTTGGATAGACTGAAGCTAGAAGCATGATCCTGGAGTCATTTTAACAATACTGTGTGTTACTTTTTTAATAAACGCCACTTGTAAGCAGACCGCAGTTTCCCTTTAAAGGTAAAGTATATATATTTTCAGAGGAGACAATAAAAAAAAAACAAGCTGGAATTATAAATTGTTTACCTGCAGTGTAAATGTTAATAAAAAAACATCCAATTATTGAAGACACACTTGATGTAGTTAATGAATGTAAAATGAATGAATTTAGATTTTCCAGTTAAAAGAAATCTATCTCTAAGTCAGAGGTGTGTAAAAGAGGAAAATCAGCTCATTAAGACAAGATGAAAGGCTTAGTATAAATTAAGGGGCATATTTATAAAGAATCCCTATTTTCACCATTTAACTAAGTAAGACATTGAAATTATTTTTGGCATATTTATAAAGCCGATCAATTTCGCCAATGTGCATCAGTAATATTTTTTTTTTCTTTGATACAGGATTTAACACAATAAATTAGTTGACGACACTGGTTAACATTGCCGTATCCATTACATTATGTCCTCTATTGCGGTGCTGAAAATCATCGCTTTACAAAGGGTAACTATACTGGGGAAGGGAGGTCGGATGATTAATTCTACCTCACTGTCAGGGCTATGAATGGTGATCTTGTTAAATCATATTACTGTGATTGCTGGAAAAGAAACTCCCCCCCCCCCCCCCCCCCCAATGTACTGATACCTTCCAAGGACCCACTGGCAGGCTACATATATATATTATATATATATATATATATGTATATAGATATATCTATAGATAAATATGATTGAGTGGTTACCATGGTGATAAGCGAAATGTCGATAGCAGCGGTAACGTCTTTTCGTCTTCTCACTATTTGTTGCTCTCACGTTGTTTGTAGTATTTTATGTGGATCCTCAAATCACCAAATCATCACCAATAGCTGCTATAGGGTTTGTCTATGTAAAATGTGTTGTGCTTTAGTGACCAATTAAGGGGTAAAAACATCATGACTAATTCCCGTGGTCTATTTATAGGGGTGAATGTTCGATTTGGGCACTTACAGTATTGTGCTCATTTCTAAGCCAATAAGCACCAAAGGCTTCCCAGATGTGAACTCAACAAGATTCAAAAGAGGTGATGACTTAGCTGGTCATACACATTTGATAAAAATCAAATGCTCTCCAATAGGATTTGCCCAATAATGAGCATGTGTTGGCCTTAAAATCAACTGATCTTAACCTTTAGGAATCATCAATGTCAGCTGAGGGATGAGTTGTTACAGATTGATAATTCGCATTGGGCAGATATCACCTCCCTATACTAAAACATATGAAAGTGATAACAATCTCAGGGTTTATGGCCTGAATCGCCATGACACACATTACTGACATATTACATTACATACCTCCCAACATTTAGAAATGCCAAGGAGGGACAAGTTGCGTGGCTCGCGTCAGTACGTGGATTTTTTGCACATGCCCACTTGTATAAAACCATGTCCACTTGGCTAAGGCCACTCCCACTTTGTTCAGGTTACACCTAATTTGAAGACCACTATTCCCATTTTGCATTGTTGCCTGCAACATTTTAAAGTGTATGATGTGATTAAGATAGCAGAAAAAGACTTATAAACTGAAGGTTCTGGCTAATGAACAGAAGGACACTTTCTAATGAACTGGAGGGCTGACAACACCATGCAATGAACTGGAGGACTGACAAAACTGTGTAAGGAACTGGAGGGCTGACTACACTCCATAATGAACTGAAGGGCTTATTAAAACTGGGAAATTAACTGTAGGGCTGACTACACTGGTTAATGAACTGTAGGGCTGACTACACTGGGTAATGAACTGGAGGGATGATTAACACTAGGAAATAAAATAGAGGGCTGACTACACTGGGTAATATCACCACATATAAATACTAATGAACTGGGTAATAAAATGTGGTTATATTCATAAGACCCCATACCTTGCTTTCCTATTTCCTTCAAAGTGCTTCCCAGACTGTCAGACAGTAATACACTAAATATGAATGTGGGGGCAGGACTCTGAAGGAAGCCAGCGAAAAACAATGTATGTTGGTCTCACGGATAGAGTCACTAGCAGCTCCCACCACCCCACACAATTCCCAGACTGTCAGCCACTGTTGTACTATGTACTGCCTTAATAGTTAAAATTTTAAATGTTACACAGTGACAGACAGTGTCTCACAAACCACATCACCTGAGTAACCTCTCATGCAGACATTTTACCTTGCTCCACACTCCCTGTACCTGAAACTCCTCCTCTGACAGTCCTCAGCAGCAGAGGAGTTTCTTGCCCTGTGCTCCTCCTTTTTCCATTGTGTCTTTCCATTTCCAAGATGCCCTTTTTATACACAGGATTCCTAAACTGCACCACATATAATGAGGCCTTACCAATGCTTTGTAAAGAGGCAGAATAACATTTTTCTCCCTTGACTCCATACCTCTCTTTATACAAGACAATACCATGCTGGCTCTAGCTGTTGCATCCTGGCACTGCTATATTTAAGTTTGTTATCCACCAAAGTTCAAAGATCCTTTTCCAACAGTTTTAGTTAACACAGAGACATTTATAGTATAAACAGCACAATATCATAAATGCATCACCTTATATTTATCAACATTGAATATCATCTGCAACTTAGCAGCCCAATGTTACAATATATCTAGATCCACCTGCAACAACTGCGTAACATCTGTACCTTTAAAGGTCGACAAAGTTTTTTATCACCCGCAATCGCGGATGCTGACCTTCCTGACAATACCCTCTTCCAAATCATTAATAAACAGATTAAATAGATGTGGCCCAACACAGAACCCTGTGACACCTCACTTAGAACTTTAGTCCATAATGACAAAACCCCATTAATAACTACTCTCTGCATCCTATCCATCAACCAATTCTCCATCTATGTACAAATGTGCCACCCAAGCCCAACAGACCTTACTATATACATAAGTAACCTATGGTGGACTGTATGAAAACCCTTAGCAAAATTTAGTATACTACATCTACCGCTATGCGAAAGAGTCCAAATTTATACTCACTTCCTCATAAAAGCCAAGCAAGTTAGTTTGACAAGATAATTTCTCATATCAAACTTTCCAGCATCTCCTCCACCACTGAATTTAAACTCACAGGTCTGTAATTACCAGGCTGTGTAAAAAAAAAAGCTGCAGTGACAGATAGCATCATGTATGAATGTGGAATTTCTAGACTCATTCATTTGATTAAATTTAGTTCCTCTTCAAAATCTAGAGCTGATCAATGGCAACCAGAGGCAGAAAAGATGAGAAATGATCAGTATTTAAACTGTCTTTCCTGGTTTTCTCCATGGGTCAGTCCTGAACCTAGTGTAGCTATGTTGGGGTTCACAAGATTATTCATGAAAAGGAGAAAAGGTTAATTAGATAATAGGACCCAATAGATAATCAATAACTTTAAAACATATTCTTATTTGTTTAAACCTCACACTAAATGAAAACACTAATGAAGCATGCACATACTTTATTTCAAGGTCATTTTACTGTTGATATAGTAGAATTTGTCTCCTTATAATTGGGTGACAATTTTACCTTTTTTAATGAAAGATTCATACAGTATTAAAATGCCTAATCCCCACCTCCACTGTACAATATGATCAGCTGCACAACTAGTAATCTTCCCATCCCGGAGACATAATATCCTGTTATTTCAGTCAGAGATGCATTATGAAGGTCCATGAGAAAGTCTTTAAAGAGGAAGGTGTCCAATCAAAATGTTTATCATTATCTCACCTAATGGGATACATTCAAGAAGTCCAGCAGTGTTGTTGTTCATAAACTTCCTTTAATTATGAACCGTGAATATGAAATGTTATTTTGCAGATTTACTGTATAAAGTGAGGAAACAAATAGATGGAATAATTTGTTTAGACTTCACTCTGTTTTTATTGTATACAAACTCATTATTATAAAGGAAATATCTGGATCAATATATATATATCATGTTAATGTGTTTACACCTAGCATTGCTTCTAGTACTTTTAAAGAACAGTTATTTGATGTTAAGAAATACAGCGACTGGCAAACTTTATATATTTCCTATTTGATCATGATTTAGCAGCTATTACTGAGCTTGTCAAGCTTGACAGATGGCTAACATTAAAGTAATTTGAAGAAATGTAAATCATTTTACAATATATGTGGCCTCCGATAAATATTTGAAAGTAGTTCTTCTGTTTAAAAATATTGTTGCATTATCTCATTGTGAAATGTACACAGGGAACAGTCCAAAAATGACTGTTTAAAGAGGTTACCTTTCCAAAAGAGCTGTATATCCCTCAATGATCTTCCTAAGGAATATAATATGGCATTAAAGATGTTATGTATACCATTTTTTACGCAATGCGATAAACAAAAAGGTAGGTTTGTGTTATTATGTGGCACAAAAATGAATGAAGAAGATTTATGCCAACTCACTGGATAAATCTGGATAAATCTCCTGTACGCGATTTAATATTGCACTTGCACCTCCCAAGGAATCGTTTAGCGATTCAATCCCCAAAGGGAAGAGAAGTAGAGCTGTGATACCTTTTATTGGCTAACTAAATTAAAAAAGGAAGCAAGCTTTTGTGAGTCCTAAGCCCCCTTCATCAGGCTGGATGTTACAAAAGAAACTCATAAATAACAAACTTATATACACATTGGGACAGTAAACATCAAACAAATTGAACAGAGAGATGACCAGGTACAGATACAGACTGGGGGGGATGTGGGAAAGGTGGAGGTGTGAAATGGGCACAAGTAGATAACTGTAATAACGTGAGAACAGTGTCCTTTGAAATGGAAAGTGTCTTTTGAAATGTATCAAACAGTACAGGACAGTGTCCTGGTGAGTGGATCCAGTCCATGAAGTGTCCTGCTGCGGGTTTCTGTGTGGGAGAAACAGGACATGCACTGCGCGAGCGGATGAACTCTCATGGATTCAATATCATGCACGGATTGACGGATGCCCCTTTTATGGAGGAGGCCACAGTATGGGGGACCTCAGGATCACCATTCTTGTGGGCAATTTTCACAATCAGGAACAGGGTAAGGAATAGGAATACAAATTCATTCAGGGATTGAATTCCCTGAATGATGGACTAAATGGGGACATGAGTTTTGTGGCCAAGTATAAACTTGTTCCACATCGCCACCCGGACTGGGTCCACTCTCCAGGGCTAGAGATGGCCGAACTTTCGAAAGTTCGGTCCGTTTTCGAATTCTCGAACTATATGGAAAATTCAAAAGTTCGAAAACGGACCCATTTCAATGTCAATGGGAGTCAATGGGAGTCAATGGGAGTCAAATAGTTTAAAAAGTTCTAATGAAATACAATTAAAATATCAATGGTAACTTAATGTAAATGGCTGTGGGACCTGGGAAATGGTCTGGGGAACATGTTCCAATATCCAGGACATTCGAAAAATCAATTTTACTCTCACTTGCGCTATTTTCGAGCTCTCGCGTTCGAACATTCAATGTTCGCACCTAGGTATCATGTACATTTTACTCGTGGATTCGATGCTCGCGTATAGGCTTTAATGGACACTTTACTCGCGGATTCGATGTTCGCGCCTAGATACCATGAACATTTTACTCGCGGATTCGATGCTCGCGTATAGGACACTTTACTCACGGATTCGATGCTCGCGCCTAGATACCATGGACATTTTACTCGCGGATTCGATGCTCGCGTATAGGACACTTACTCCACGGATTCGATGCTCGCCTAGTACCATGGACATTTACTCGCGGATTCGATGCTCGCGCCTAGATACCATGGACATTTTACTCGCGGATTCGATGCTCGCGTATAGGACACTTTACTCACGGATTCGATGCTCTGCTAGCTTATTAGGGAAACTTATCACGGATTCGATGCTCGCGTATAGGTATAATAGGCATTTTACTCGCATTTATCGAAAGTCCGAAAATATAGAAAATCCGGGTCCAGGTTAGTTCGAGAAGTCCGAATTCGTTCGAATAGTTCAGCTCGAACTCGGGTTCGAGTTCGAGTTCTAGTCCATCTCTAACCAGGACACTGTCTTGTTCTGTTTGATACATTTCAAAAGACACTTTCCATTTTCCACTTTCCAGTGTCCATCCCAAAGGACACTGTTCTCACGTTATTACAGTTATCAACTTGTGCCCATTTCACACCTCCACTACTGTTCTCCCCCCCCCCCCCCCCCCAGTCTGTATCTGTACCTGGTCATCTGTTCAATTTGTTTGATGTTTACTGTCTCTATGTGTATATAAGTTTGTGATTTCTCAGTTTCTTTTGTAACATCCAGCCTGATGAAGGGGGCTTAGGACTCCTGAAAGCTTGCTTAATTTTTAAATTTATTTAGCCAATAAAAGGTATCACAGCTCTACTTCTCTTCTCTTACTTATAGCTAACATGGTACAAACCTCAACTATTGCTAATCCCCAAAGGGTAACTTTGGTCTCCATACAAGCCTAGGATGATGTCTTTAGCTTTTTTTTGGTCTTTAGTTATAGGTTTTTAAAGTTACATTAAGACTGACAGGATAAACAAGGAAGTGTGTGACAGTCACATATTGTGCTGTTTAAAGGGGAAGTTCAGTGCAAATACATATGCTTTTCAGAAAAAAGAGCAGTATTTTTTCATCTGAATTACCTTAATCTGCCAATTCAGCATTTTGTCTGTGTATAAATAAATGCAACCGAAATACTGACTTCCTGTTTGCAGGACCCCTAATAGAGACCGTTATGGCCTTGCCCTTGACCCAGCGCCTGGGTTGATTCAGTTGCTCAGTAGAGATCTGAGCATCTTTGACCCAGACCCATCCAACAGCCAATCATTAGAAATTACTGTTAGGAACATTCCAAGGATGTGGTGCATCCGGGGAAGAAGAATGACCGTTAGAACCTGAAATGTCAGCTCACTAATATCAACAGCAGGGAAGAGCAAAGGATATGAAATCAACTGATTTTTCAAAATGGGAGAGAATATGTAGAATAAGAAGGCATTACACAGGCATTACACAAACTAACAATTTAACAAATGTTATTAATTACCACTGAACTGTCCCTTTAAGAAGCCCCACTCCCCAAAAAATGATCTTGTCTGAAGATATTTAAAGACCTGCAACCACTTTCTGTCCATTTCTCTACCTTCTTTTCTTTTCAGCCTTGTGGCCAGCTTTAAAAATGATTTATAAGTTTGAGGCGGGACTTATGATGCAGCAGATGATGCTCTGTTTAGGTATTCAGATACATCTGGGCATGCTCAGTGCCTGTGGCAGTGGGGGCAGAGCAATGGTGCTGCTCATGTGCTAGCTCGAAACACAATACTTTATACTGCTGTAACTTTGGATACACTACAGCTAGAAGCTGGAGTCATTTTAAAGGTATGAATGTGCTCTTTTTAATAAAGGACACTATGGAGACAACAGTTACCCTTTTAACTAAAAACTGCCTACCACCTCATAATAAATGAACCCGAATGTCTGTTACTTGGGGGTAAAACCCCTGAAATGATTGCTCCTCACCTTTCCTCCCTCTGGGGAAGCAGTTACAAATTGAGTACTGCATTTCAGGAGCACAATAGGTTATGGAGTGTTGCGTTTGTATATTGCATTGCCCGGTTAATAAGTAATAGTACGTTTTAGTTTTTTAATGAAATGGTAATTTTTACTCAGGATTCTCAGGAAATGTTCCAAATGCATCGCATCCACCTCTTTCCACTGCTCTCTATGACTTCCTAAGTATCTTCAGTTGGTGCTTTAAAATTTAGACCATGTACGTATGCACACTTGCACAGTACTGAGAAGGCTCAAGGAGAACCAAAAACACTTTTACTATTAAAAAGTTGCTAACATGCATTATTCTTCCTCTTGAGTTGAGTTAAACATAGCTCTTCCCTAAGTGATATAGAATATAGTTATTATTACTGTTAAGAAGCCATGGGCATACTGTAAGACAATTATATTCAGGTTTCTCAAGCTTTATACCTGAATGTTACCCAGGGTAAAACATAGACAACATTCTTTCTGTTTCTGGAGTATAGAAGAAGAAAAAAAGCCACCTGGGTAGGTCATTATACAAATTAGTAGGAGGAGTCACAAGACACCCTGTGTAAGGTTGTGGGAAATAAGGCAAACCTGGCAACACAAGCTCTTTTGCAATTAGAGGAGCTTTATTATAACGCACCAGTATCAAGCACAACCATATCCTACCAAGCAAGCACTGTCCTTGGGATGCAGTCCCTTGGATCTCTGGGCTTCCCTTTCTGGGCTCCACTGCCTTGGCTCCAAACTGCTGTGCTGCTGCTGGCGTCTCCAGGGCTTCTGATGTAAAGGCATTGCAAACTGGCGTTAACTATTGCGTGACCTTGCCAGCTTTCCACGTTACCCAAGCAGCCGCCACAATTAAGCAGTACCTATTACTTTCCTATTGGAAACTAAAATGTTTATAGTAAATTATCAAACTATAGTTTGAAGTCTATGTGCAGACTAGTTGAAAATACACTTGTCTCAGCTCATGTAGAGTGGTTAATGCCTCATTAGCCTTGCATTATTGCCTCCTACCCAATAGTCAAAGTGCTGTAGAATAGCTGAGGGCATAGAGTAAGGTATTTTGCTCAGTGTACAATGGTGTTTCAATGTCTTGGCTTATAACCAGCAATCCACAGTGGTGACGCTTTGTTTTGTTTCGTGCCGCTCTGGTTCAGATAATGTAATTAAAATGACACATTTAGAAATAATTGATCCTTTAAAAAATAATAAAATAATTACATATAATATAGTTGTAACTGGGTTAATAAGTTTAAATGAGCATCAATGGCTGTTGGAACCGCAGATGTAGCTACAATATAATATTTACGAGGGAGAACATACACTTAGTGCCTGTCTGTATAGATTTTAACAAAGCATTAGAAAGATCCTCCCATGGCATCTGTAGTGCTAAGTACCCTCTACAGCTACCTTTTACCCCATTTCTTTTTTCTTTAATAGCTAGATGACAAGCAGGGGTGTAACTAGAGGGGAGCAGGGGCAGCAACTGCAGGGGGGCCCAGGAGCCAAGGGGGCCCCATCTTCTTATTTTTCCTATGACAAATATAGACTCCTCCCAGAAAACCACTGTGGATTAAGCACAGATAGGGGCCCCATCATAGTTTTGTTGGACCAAAAGGCAATAGTTTTAATTAGATCAGCAATTTGACAGTATTTAACAGTATATAACAACATTTATAGTATCCATCAAGAACCCATACACAGTAAGCATGCTGAACTTTGGCCAATGGTCCATAGATATTCTTTTCTGCCCCTGCATCTAATCAGTCACAATCACATCGATGAGTGCCTATACCCCATAAGAACTTGCTGCTTTGCTAGCCTTATATTAAAGAGGGTGGCTGTCTTGAATGATCTTCCCTATGCTTTATAGAGAAAGCCTGTTTGGAATTGTGTGTAGCAAACTTAAAGAATCTGTGTGTCATCTGTTAAAGATTGGTACAGTGTGTATCCAGCTTACAGTAAAGTTGCCCATATATTAGACCTTAGGTGCCAACTGATCCAGCAACATTCAATCAATTCTCTCGGAACTGCCTTTCCCGTTCTTCTTCACTACCGACATACGATTGAAAAAAATCCCTGAAATTTTAAAATTATGATAAATCTCAAAAGTACTTTGCGGAATGCCAAAACAGGAAGGGTATGACATTTCCGGTACTGGACTTTGTTTTAAATGGTCACTATACTCACTAAATCAACTTTGTATAATCTGAAAATACAATGTTAGGATAATAAAATGATGTTACTTACAGGTGTGTCTGCCTTTTTTCATTTTCAATGTTTAGTAACTGCTCTTAACTGCTCACTTGTAAATCTAGCCGACACTGGATACATTCATATACATTCTGCAGAGCCTTCACAACCCAACACTATTTAGATCATTAACATATCTTCCTGACACTGCTGATAGTGAGTAGGGGAGGGGGGCTGCTGCTGCCTAAGTCAGACACTTTCTCCCTCACTTGCTGGGGGGTGCTCCTGTATGTGACACATTCCTGCAGAAGACCTGGCTTGTATCTCTCCACCTCTCACTGGTGTCTGTGTATTTATACTACCAAACACCTTTGAATAGATAGATAGATAGGAGACCAATATGATTAATCCTAGTAAGAGATCACTGGAGGGACACAAATTAGCATACCTGGTTTGAGTGACAGGTCTTTCCCTGTACATGCTGTTATATAAGATTTCTGAGAATCTACAGCTCGGATTTCAAATCTGAAAAAAGAGTTGAAGTAGTGGACCATTACACTATCTAAATGTATGTATAAGTATAGATACCCTTTAAAGATTTTGGGCCCTGATGCGTGTCACTCAGACCATTTCCCAGGTCCCTGAGCCATTAACAGTAAGTTACCATACCGAAAATGCAGACGGGATTTTCAGATTTTTAAACTCCCTTTGACTTTAATGGGTCAGCTTGCAGCCTTATTTTAGTAAGAGCGCTACTTTGAATCTTACTGTGCTACACAATGCTCCTGCTGCAACTCTTTATCCTTTCAATCCAAAACAACAGCGATATTGCTTCAGCTTAGACATCATCTTTGTAGATTTTTTTTGCTCCAAAATACAATCAATCAACAAAGACGTCAAACTTGTGCTACAGGCCAGATATATTAATTCCAGCTCTGGCCAAAAGTTTTATGGGTTTTCTTAAAACTACTTCCTAACAATATCTTATGACATAAAAATCCATCCGGGAGACCCAATTTATACAGCTGTTTTCAAATTAAAGTTAGTGATTAATAGGAAGACAATTCATTTACGTCAGAAAGCAAAAACATAACCCTACATTATCCTCACAGCCCTTTATTTATATTTGCTGCTATTCCAGTTTTCTAGATAAAGTAGCAATCACGTAGGTTTGCTTTTTAATATTTATTATTCTAGTTTTCCAGGAAAAACACTTAACTGAGCTGAATGATAAATTCTGGGCATTTGGCAGTGCACTGATCAATGGGACAAGGACTTATAAAAATATATATCGTAGCTCATATGAAGAGCTGAGCGAGTTATTTCATATCCGATGAGCAGGTTTCATATCTTCACATTTTCATATCAAATCACAGAAATGTGACTCAAATGGCCACACACAACTGAACAATTGGAGCGGCTTTGTAACAAATATTGATTGGTTGAAGCCAATTTTCCAATCTCCACCAATAATACATTTTAAGTACAGGGCCCTTAGAGCTCAAAGAATATAAAGTCAAGCTAAAGGGGATTGCTGTACTTTACATGGTGATGAAAAACAACAGACCACACAACGTCGTCCTTCACTAGAGATGTTCGAAACTGTTGAGTTTAGTTTAGTTTTTGAATTTTCAAAATTTTCGGAAATTTCGAGAAGTTCAAAAGTTCAAGTTTCGATTTTCGAAATCGGCTACTTTCGATTTTCGAAATCGGCTACTTTCGATTTTCGAAAATCATCTACTTTCAATTTCGATAATCATCTACTTTCGATTTCAATAATCATCTACTTTCAATTTCAATAATCATCTACTTTCGATAATCATCTACTTTCGATTTCAATAATTATCGAATTTTAACTCGGAAAATTCGGGTTTTGTAAATTCGGGGAGTTCCGAAAGTTTCGTCGGGACTTTGAAACCCACGGATTCGATTCGAAATTGGGTACTATTAGAACCCACAGTACATCTCTATCCTTCATGATGATGAAAAAGACTCGATTATTATGAATGAGAAAAAAAGATCTCTGTCAGTTCAGCCCTAGACCTAAACTTATCTCTGTGAATTCAATTTGTTAGAAAATTAGCCATTATTGTAGGAATTGCTGTCAGCAGATAATTTAGAGCAAGGGCCCTTTAGTTCCTCACTGCTGTGTTGATAACCTACTAATGTGGCCCCCCACAGAGACCTGCCCTGGAACAAATGCCATGCTGACTGCATTGCTGAGACCTGCTGGTTTCTTACCGTATCAGTCTGTAAAGAGATTCTGCTTGTGCAAAACAGGCGTTTATATGGCTGCCATATAAACAGGCGTTTATATGGCAGCCAAAACAGGCGTTTAAATGGCAGCCAAGTTTTCTATGGTTCTACATCCCATAAGATATGGACAGTATTAAATCTGGGAACACAGCCTGAAGGCATAGTATCAATTAAGTAGCATAGGCAATACATGCTGAGGGACAACCAATTAAAGGGCATGCTCACCCATGAAACAAAAAGCTGGTGATTTGTCAGCTATCTGCCTGCAAACTCAACTGCTATTTTTCCCATTTTATTACATGCATGTGTAACCAGATATTTAATGATGCGTTCTATATCATTCTGGAAAAGGCATCCGTCTCCTCCCACTGCTCAATGAGCTTTTTATAAGCTTAAGCATGTGCAGAGGAGGCAGAAGGTGAAACAGCAGTCAATCATTGGTTGTGATGAACAGCAGTCACAGCCTTTATTGATTGCATGGAGGAAGGAGCCAGCTTAGTTTGCCATAATGGGGACAATAATTATCCTTGAGAATCTAGTTAGTACAGATGGGATACGGGTTCGACACAAACACAGATCCGACACGGAACCCCTCGGTTCCGAAATCCAAAAGATCCGTCCAAATACGGACGGATCCTCCGGATTTCTGGACTTCGGAACACATTTTCGATAATTTTCGAAAGTACGGGGCTATTTTCGATCATTTTCAAAAATAGCCTTGAACGTTTGAAAATGATCGAAAATACGATCAGAGACCATTTTCCAGTTTCTGATTTTTCGAAAATCAAACGTTCGAGGCTATTTTTGATATTTTTCTTTAAAAATCTTTAAAAATACGACCGGAAACTCGAAAATGGTCTCCGATCGCATTTTCGATAATTTTCGAAAATAGCCTAGTACTTTCGAAAATTATCGAAAATTCATTCTGGTTTTGGATTTTTGGATCTTTGGGATTTTCCCGAGATCCAGGAATCCGAAAACGGAACAAAACCAGTGAGTTTCAGCCATCTCTACTAGTTAGAAATACATTTAATTATGTGCTGAATATATCAGTTGGGGTTATGTGCTGACAAGTGGCCAGTTTCTTAAAGTTTTGCCCTCAGGAATACAACAATAAAATATCTCAGTGGTTATTGAGCAACCTACATTCTACTTATCTGTAAAACTGAAACTTTATTCTAATTATTGAATTTATGGGCCATTCGCTAACACTAGAATGTATTGTTCACTAACCCTCAAATGTATCCTTCGTTTTCGGTAACCATAGAATGTACGGATTGTTTTCGCTAACCCTAAAATGTATAGTTCGCTAACCCTCGAAAGTATCGTTCGTTTTCGGTAATCCTCAAAAGTATTGTTCGATTTTGTTAACCCTCGAATTTATGGTTCTATTTTTGGTAATCCTCGAAAGTATCATTCAGTAACCCTCGAATTGGCCGTAACCCTCGAATGTAGCTTGCGCAAAACCTGACAATTGCCCGCTTATGTTTAAGAAGTGTTTTAACAAGTTTTGGTGATAGTGACATGTTCCCCAGACCATTTCCCAGGTGCCACAGCCATTTACAGTAAGTTACCATTGTTAGTTTATCTGTAAATCACCCAGACTTTTCGAACTATCACTCTCCCATTGACTTTAATGGGTCTGAACTGACTTTAATGGTTAGAACTTTGTTTACTAAAGTTCGAAAACGGACCAAACTTTATGAAGTTCGGCCAGCTCTAAGCATGTGCAGACAAATAGTCTACAAATTGTCAACCTTTAGTTTAATTTCCCACTTGAATAGCTGGATTTAGTAATTGCATTTTATTACAGAGATGGATATTGTGATATCTATCATACTCCCACCAATCTATCACACTATAGCAATAGCAAACTAGGCCATTCTGCGTCCGTTCTACCCAGTAGGTTATCATTCCCCCCCCCCGTACATGTAGGGAATATAAAATGTATGAAATAATCATTAGTCTGTGTGTTTCATGAGGGTTTTGTGGCTTTTTGCTGAGAAATTAAAGGAAAGGGTTATGATCTGTTATGGAACTTGGGTCACAAGGTTTCATAATGGAAAGACAAACAAAAAGGAGAACAAAACAAGACTAATTAAAACTTTAAGTATACATTAATAATAGGCGTGTAAACTAGGTCAGTCTGTTGTGTGATTGTTGTTGGGTACAGCAGGAAGGTTCCCATGTTTAATAATACGCCACTGAACGCATTGAAAAAAAACTTTTGCCTTAGTCCTGTTGTGAAATGTGAACTTAGTTTAACAGAAGGTTCACTGAGAAATGATTCCCCTAACAATGGCCATGAGTCTGTATGTTCCGTGCTTGTATTACCAATAGGAAATCAGTGCTGATTTTATGATTATTAACAATGGCCATGAGTCTATTTGTTCCGTGTTAATATTACTAATAGGAAATTAGTGCTGGTTTTATGATTATTAACAATGGCCATGAGTCTGTATGTTCCGTGTTTACCCACAATCAATACATTCTGCAGAGCCTTACAAACCCAACACTATTTAGATCATTAACATATCTTCCTGACACTGCTGATAGTGGAGGGGAGGGGGGCTGCTGCTGCCTAAGTCAGACACTTTCTCCTCACTTGCTGGGGGTGCTCCTGGATGTGACACATTCCTGCAGAAGACTGGTTGTATCTCTCCACCTCTCACTGGTGTCTGTGTATTTATAATACCAAACACCTTTGAATAGATAGATAGATAGGAGACCAATATGATTAATCCTAGTAAGAGATCACTGGAGGGACACAAATTAGCATACCTGGTTTGAGTGACAGGTCTTTCCCTGTACATGCTGTTACATAAGATTTCTGAGAATCTACAGCTCGGATTTCAAATCTGAAAAAAGAGTTGAAGGAGTGGACCATTACACTATCTAAATGTATGTATAAGTATAGTACCCTTAAAGATTTGGGCCCTGATGCGTGTCACTCAGACCATTTCCCAGGTCCCTGAGCCATTAACAGTAAGTTACCATACCGAAAATGCAGACGGGATTTTCAGATTTTTAAACTCCCTTTGACTTTAATGGGTCAGCTTGCAGCCTTATTTTAGTAAGAGCGCTACTTTGAATCTTACTGTGCTACACAATGCTCCTGCTGCTGCAACTCTTTATCCTTTCAATCCAAAACAACAGCGATATTGCTTCAGCTTAGACATATCTTTGTAGATTTTTTTTGCTCCAAAATACAATCAATCAACAAAGACGTCAAACTTGTGCTACAGGCCAGAATATTAATTCCAGCTCTGGCCAAAAGTTTTATGGGTTTTCTTAAAACTACTTCCTAACAATTCTTATGACATAAAAATCCATCCGGGAGACCCAATTTATACAGCTGTTTTCAAATTAAAGTTAGTGATTAATAGGAAGACAATTCATTTACGTCAGAAAGCAAAAACATAACCCTACATTATCCTCACAGCCCTTTATTATATTTGCTGCTATTCAGTTTTCTAGATAAAGTAGCAATCACGTAGGTTTGCTTTTTAATATTTATTATTCTAGTTTTCCAGGAAAAACACAACTGAGCTGAATGATAAATTCTGGGCATTTGGCAGTGCACTGATCAATGGGACAAGGACTTATAAAATATATATCGTGCTCATATGAAGAGCTGAGCGAGTTATTTCATATCCGATGAGCAGGTTTCATATCTCACATTTTCATATCAAATCACAGAAATGTGCTCAAATGGCCACACACAACTGAACAATTGGAGCGGCTTTGTAACAAATATGATTGGTTGAAGCAAATTTTCCAATCTCCACCAATAATCATTTTAAGTACAGGGCCCTTAGAGCTCAAGAAATATAAAGTCAAGCTAAAGGGGATTGCTGTACTTTACATGGTGATGAAAAACAACAGACCACACAACGTCGTCCTTCACTAGAGAGTTCGAAAACTGTTGAGTTTAGTTTCGTTTTTGAATTTTCAAAATTTTCGGAAATTTCGAGAAGTTCGAAAGTTCAAGTTTCGATTTTCGAAATCGGTACTTTCGATTTCGAAATCGTCTACTTTCAATTTCGATAATCATCTAATTTCGATTTCAATAATATCTACTTCAATTCAATATTCACTACTTCGATAATCATCTACTTCGATTTCCATAATTATCGAATTTTAAATCGGAAAATTCGGGTTTTGTAAATTCGGGGAGTTCCGAAAGTTTCGTCGGGACTTTGAAACCCAGGATTCGATTCGAAATGGGTACTATTAGAAACCACAGTACATCTCTATCCTTCATGATTATGAAAAAGACTCGATATTATGAATGAGAAAAAAAGATCTCGTCAGTTCAGCCCTAGACCTAAACTTCTCCTGTGAATTCAATTTGTTAGAAAATTAGCCATTATTGTAGGAATTGCTGTTAGCAGATAATTAGAGCAAGGGCCCTTTAGTTCTCACTGGTGTTGATAACCTACTAATGTGGCCCCCACAGAGACCTGCCGGAACAAATGCCATGCTGACTGCATGCTGAGACCTGCTGGTTTTCTTACCGTATCAGTCTGTAAAGAGATTCTGCTTGTGCAAAACAGGGTTTATGCTGCCATATAAAACAGGCGTTTAATGGAGCCAAAACAGGCGTTTATGGCGCAGTTTCTATGGTTCTACATCCATAAGATATGGACAGTATTAAATCTGGGAACACAGCCTGAAGGCATAGTATCAATAAGTAGCATAGGCAATACATGCTGAGGACAACCAATTAAAGGGCATGCTCACCCATGAAACAAAAAGCTGGTGATTTGTCAGCTATCGCCTGCAAACTCAACTGCTATTTTTCCCATTTTATTACATGCATGTGTAACCAGATATTAATGATGCGTTCTAATCATTCTGGAAAAGGCATCCGTCTCCTCCCACTGCTCAATGAGCTTTTTATAAGCTTAAGCATGTGCAGAGGAGGCAGAAGGTGAAACAGCAGTCAATCATTGGTTGTGATGAACAGCCGTCACAGCCTTTATTGATTGCATGGAGGAAGGAGCCAGCTTAGTTTGCCATAAGGGGACAATAATTATCCTTGAGAATTAGTTAGTACAGATGGGATACGGGTTCGACACAAACACAGATCCGACACGGAACCCCTCGGTCCGAAATCCAAAAGATCGTCCAAATACGGACGGATCCTCCGGATTTCTGGACTTCGGAACACATTTTCGATAATTTTCGAAAGTACGGGGCTATCGATCATTTTCAAAAATAGCCTTGAACGTTTGAAAATGATCGAAAATACGATAGAGACCATTTTCCAGTTTTGATTTTTCGAATCAAACGTTCGAGGCTATTTTTGATATTTTTCTTTAAAATCTTTAAAAATACGACCGGAAACTCGAAAATGGTTCCGATCGCATTTTCGATAATTTTCGAAAATAGCCTAGTACTTTCGAAAATTATCGAAAATTCATTCTGGTTTTGGATTTTTGGATCTTTGGGATTTTCCCGAGATCCAGGAATCCGAACAGGAACCAACCAGTGAGTTTCAGCCATCTCTACTAGTTAGAAATACATTTAATTATGTGCTGAATATATCAGTTGGGGTTATGTGCTGACAAGTGGGCAGTTTCTTAAAGTTTTGCCCTCAGGAATACAACAATAAATATCTCAGTGGTTATTGAGCAACCTACATTCTACTTATCTGTATAAAACATGAAACTTTATTCTAATTATTGAATTTATGGGCCATCGCTAACACTAGAATGTATTGTTCACTAACCCTCAAATGTATCCTTCGTTTTCGGTAACCATAGAATGTACGGATTGTTTCGCTAACCCTAAAATGTATGTTCGCTAACCTCGAAAGTATGTTCGTTTTCGGTAATCCTCAAAAGTATTGTTCGATTTTGTTAACCCTCGAATTTATGGTTCTATTTTTGGTAATCCTCGAAAGTATCATTCAGTAACCCTCGAATTGGCCGTAAACCCCAATGTAGCTTGCGCAAAACTGACAATTGCCCGCTGTTAAGAGTGTGTTTAAAAGTTTTGGTGATAGTGACATGTTCCCCAGACCATTTCCCAGGTGCCACAGCCATTTAAGTAGTTACCATTGTTAGTTTATCTGTAAATCACCCTGACTTTTCAGATATCAAATTCAAACTTTCAAACTTTCGAACTTTTACTGAAATTCGAAAATTCAAAAATGGACCAAACTTTACAAAGTTCGGCCATCTCTAATAAGCATATGTCTTCCCTGCTCGCATCTCCCAAACCAGGCCAAATAAAGAGGTACGAGTATAGTAATTTTAGTCATCTATTTGTCCTTCAATGTTATAATATTGTTGTGAGGGTACATATGTCCTTTAACTGACTATCTATGCCATTAATACTAATTTGACTCTTTGTTTTATTCTGTGTCTATTTAAATGCAAGGTATTCCATGTATCTGGTTCAGGTAGTAGTTTGTTTCAAAATTCATTGAAATAAACAGTCTGATACTGGCAAGGAATCCAAATGATATTCATAAAGTGTCTTCTGTACTGAAATAAATGTCTTCTGACTTGTATCTGTCAGTAATATTTCACAGTTCTGCTGATGCTTCACAATGCTATTTCAAGGCAATGAATTTTGCAGAACAGTTTGAAATGGAAAGAGTTTTCTTCTGCTTTATAGTGTGTTTCTAAGCAGAGTATGTTATCAAAAATTTCAGGGGTGTAAATTAATTTCTTGACTGATCATTTTATTTTTCTTATAACAGTGGCTATTGTACTGTTCATTTTAAATGATATGTTTGTCTGGGCAGGAGAAGAGAAGTTTCTTGTTTCATGTATCAGCATTTTCATGAAATACTTGCGCAGACTTTATGGTAGAAGCCAGACAATCTAATTTGAGCTGGGTACACATATGGCCAAGTCAAATCCTGTTGTATCAAAGGTGAATTTGCTGATTATCTGCAGAGTGTAGAAAAATCAGCTAATAGCGCAGAATATTGGGACAGGTCAGCTTTGACCCAAAATTTAATTGGTTACTATTGGCTTCCTATACCTTACATCAGAAAGTCAATAGCAATCGCAAAATGACCCTTCCAATATAGGTGATAGGGAGATCAGGCCAGACCTATGTAGGTGGTAATCTGTAGATTCTGTAGCATAATCAAATGGAGTGTGTCTTTAATCTGCTACAAATTGCTAAAGTGTGTACCCATCTTAAAGGGACACTATTCTCATGCAGTGCTTGTGAAGGTTCTCATTCATCCAGGTCATGGTGTATCTGTTGTATTCAATTAAATCAACTGGACTTGAAGTTTAGTTCTTGAAGACGTTTCGCTAGTCATCTGACTAGATCTCTCAATTCAGAATGACTTGTACAAGAATCTGTGGCAATTATATACCCTGGAAAATCCAAATTAGCATATCACAGCCAGGTGTTAAGGGCGTGATTGGATAGTGGCTAAGAGGTGTTATAGGAACGCCCAGAGTAAGGTTTTAAAACAGCATTGTACATGGCAGATAGTTGGTGTCAAAAATAAAGGAACCAAGCCTAAATAGAGGTGGGGGGGTTCAATAAGGTGTCAATGCTGTTTTGACACCTTACTCTGGGCTTTCCTATAACACCTCTTAGCCACTATCCAATCACGCCCTTAACACCTGGCTGTCATACCTTCTAGTCTAGGAGAAGTACCACATTCCTCCTCTTCCCATCTGCTCCTTCATTATAGGCAAGGAGACGCTTTTTATGGTTTAGGCTTGTTTTTAAATTTTCAATCTGGATTTTGAAATTTTCTATTGGAATTTTCGATTTTGAGCTTACAATTTTCTAATTTAATAAGTCAATAGGTTTCGCCTTTCAGATCAGCCGGATCAGCAGATTTTCACAAGCGTCAGTTCTGAAACAAAACCAGGTTTGTTTTGAAACAAAACATAAGAAAAAAAATAGAGGGCCCGGTGTGATTCCATTCCTGGTGTACGTGTATATAGCCCGATTTGTCTCATGTTGTATATTCTGTCTGGTCCAGCCATGGGCCTGGGGCGGTTTGCACATGGGCGACACTGCGCAGGCAGTGAGTTTGTTTCTTAGTGTGTCTATACATTGAAACTTATGCATTCACAGGACCTATAACCATTTGTTTTTCTATGTGAGTTCTAATTAACCCACTTACCTTTACCTTATTGTATATGGGATCAGGCTGGTCTAGCTCCTTCATTTTGTAGTTATTTGTCTGCTATAATCTAGAGTTGTAATGAAAAAATATTCTATTGTAAAGAAATGAAGTCTTTTCCCAGAGTATTACAAATGATCTAATCCTTGCAAGATGTAGTTTAGTCTCCAAACATGTCAGAGCAGCATTGTAGCATGGCAATTAAGATACCTTCACCAGTTAGGATTCAAGATTTACAGCATAGCAACGTTTTATTCATTGTTCTCTAAAGGACGTATTTATCAAACATGAAACAGAAATTGCCTGTTCCCTAGTCCCTGTGTAATCCAGTAATAAAGCAGATATTGTTGGATTTCCATCAGTTTGATAACTAAGCTCTGTAAATTGAATAATAAATCTTGTCATCATTTTAAATTCAATTATCCCAGGTGCAGAGAAATAATTCAACCAATTACAGAAATGATTATTCTGGTACTGTAAAGTTATTACATCGTTGTCCAATTAGCATATAAAGCTTAAGGAGGTAATGCCATTCTGTGGGAGACATGTTTTATTTTGAGTTCTACATGAATACAGCTAAGTTACCAGCCCAGTGAAAGGTTTTGCTGTCCGTGTTTGCAGATTATCTCACTCTTGTCAAAAATCAGCTTGTTTTCAACACTGAGACTAATGTGCAAATCATCAGTGGGACATGTATGCACTTACCTTATAAAATGCCAATGCACATTTGTGACTCCATGCTTAGTAAATAACAATTTGTGATTTAGTTAGGTACACTCTACTGACTGCAAAGAATATTATTGATAGTGCAGCTCAAATGTTTCAGTTCACACTAATAGTGTGTTTTTCTTTTGTTAGGGTACCTTCTGATCAGCTGCACCTAATTAAGAAAGAGGTAATCAGCGTTGATTATATCTGTAATGCAGATGAATGCAATTGAGAGGTAATCAGCATTGATTACGTCTGCAACACAAATGAACACAATCAAGAGAGAGGTAATCAGCATTGATTACGTCTGCAACACAAATGAACACAATCAAGAGAGAGGTAATCAGCATTGATTATGTCTGCAACACAAATGAACACAATCAAGAGAGAGGTAATCAGCATTGATTACGTCTGCAACACAAATGAACACAATCAAGAGAGAGGTAATCAGCATTGATTACATCTGCAACACAATGACACAATCAAGAGAGAGGTAATCAGCATTGATTACGTCTGCAACACAAATGAACACAATCAAGAGAGAGGTAATCAGCATTGATTACGTCTGCAAGGATATACAGTCCAAGAAATGGCAAAATAAAAGAGAAGAAGAAATAGAAAGAACAGCAATATGACTTTTGACAAATTAAATACTGAAACCAGCGGAATGTTGCGTGCGTATTGAAGGAGCAGTATTGCAATATAGCAATACTTTAGAAACAGGCCTTCATATTAAACAACTGTCCTTTAAGTATGGTTGGGTTCTTTTCAGCCATAATATTTCCCCAATATTTTATTAATAAGACAGATTTTCCTACTAAAAATAATAGGGAAAATACTAGTAAATCCTTTTTACTTTATTTTAAATTTTAAATAAAAGGAAACTGTTCTGTTGAGGTTTAAATAAAATACATTAAAGGGCATGTCCACCCCCAAAACTACAATTCCCTCCACTATTGGCCCCATTCTGTAGTAAATAAAAATCCTTACTTCACATCCCAGATCCAAATGGTTTTCCTGTAATCCACACCCCAAAGTCCAAAAAAATGGCCATCAGGAGGATAGCAGAGTCCATATAGGAGAAGTTTGGCATGCGCACTGCAGCCATTCTCCCCCTCCCTTCTCCTCCCTCTCCCTCCCGTTTTGGACTCCTTCCCCCTAGCTCAAAATCCCTTTAATATACTTTAGAGCTTTATCCCCCAGCCCCAACCAGTATATTTTTATTTCTAGAAACTTCCCCAAACATTACTTACCTTCCCCCTTTCCTCCGCCGTTCAGAACTACCGGCAGCCACATCCGTGATTGGCTGCCTCTCAACCAATCACAGACGCGGCTGATGGTCCCCCCCCTCTGCCTGCAGTTTTGCGCAAGCAGAGGGCCTGGCAGTGTGTCAAGGAAAGAGGGAAGGTAAGTAATGTTTGGGGAAGTTTCTGGAAATAAAAAAATAGCGTTTGGGGCTGGGGGACGAAGCACTTTAGTATATTAAAGGGATTTTGAGCTAGGGGGAGGGAGTCCAAAACGGGAGGGAGAGGGAGGTAGAGGGATGATGGCTGCAGTGCGCATGCCAAAGTTGGTAAGAAGGGTGGAAATACCCTTTAAAAAAAAGAAACATAACTGGTTTAATATGTTTTTGACACAGAAAATAATGTCGATTTCTAGGCACTTAAAATAGACCACAACTTGAAAATGAATAGAAGGCAGGAATGGCATCATGGATTATTCTTAACGCTTAATGTGTTTAATAAGATGAGCTATGGTTGGCTTGGAGATTTCTCAATATGCCCTCTGGGTGTATTTTTTGCAATTACTTCTGGGTGTAATCCAACAGGTACATTAAAAAAAGGAGAAAAATTAAGATATTTGGCAGTTTAATAAATTATATTTATTATTCTAAATTGTCTAAATACCTGAATCCTAAATCTTCGTTGCTTTAATGTGGCTGTTGGATTTCTCCCAGCATTAATAAAATGTGTTACTTTATAAAATGTACAGGTATTGAGTCCATAGGCATCAAATAAAACTGAGTTGTTATAATGCAGTCAATAAGCTGGTAACACTCCGGAGTCTCCCTTAAGCAGAGAATCTAGAATCTTCATAAAGATCATAACTCTTTGTGTAGCAGACACTCCAGCCCTGTTTCCTCTGATTGCCCTGGTGCTCCTGATAATCCGATAATAGAAAAGAAGAAAAAGCTTCAGTGCACACAAAGGTCTTATTCAAAACATATAAAGTGCTTTTATTTATAAACACATACTGGCATATACTATACAGCATGTATATATATATATATCTATATATAATTATATATATAGATATATATATATCTAATGAAAAAACAGGTAGTAACCAACGCTCCACAGGTCTTGTTCCAAGTTTTATTTCAAAAATAGTGCATAGTGCAAAAAAAGTTTAGCAACGTTTCGGCTTGGTTTTAGTGGCCTTTATCAAGCTTACACTCTTGTTCAACTAAAGGGTTTAAATACCCAACAGTGATTAGTGGAGGACACTCCCTCTAACAACAATATTCTCAAATACAATTACCTTTAAAGTGACAGTGCTCTATAGTTATTAATACCAGTGACAGATATAGTAATAGTTGTGTTAATAAAAATATTAATATTAAATATAAATTTATGCTAAGAAGTGCTCAGAAGTGCTTTATAATTTAATTGAGAAAAATTGATTTAAAATAATTATTGGCATGAAACAGATACTTTCTAATATTAATCAACGGTATATACTATTCATTAATGACACTAATATGCTCTCTTATATACTATCAATTGTCAATAAATAAATAAATAAATAAGTCATGAAGTTAAAGCAGTACAAATGGTTATCGTTCATTTTAAATATTTGAGAGAACAAAATTTGTTTAGGTCCGTAAGGTGTCAAAGTGTTCAGGTTTAATCCAGAAGTTTCTTTTCTTACCACAATTAGTCCTGTTTCCACCTCTTGTTAGAGGGGTATATATCAATACCCAAAAATTTGAGGTCATTTTACAAATAAATGACCTCAATTTTTGGTATGATCATATACCCCTCCTAACAAGAGGTGAAACAGGACTAATTTGTTGTTAAGAAAAGAAACTTTCTGGATTAAAACCTTGAACACTTTGACACCTTACGACTAAACGAATTTTGTTCTCTCAAATATTTCATAAATGAACGATAACATTTGTACTGCTTTAACTTCACTGACTTATTTATTTATTTATTGACAATTTGATAGTTATATAAGAGAGCAATATAGTAGTCATTAAATGAAAGTATATACCGTGTTATATAATCGTTGTTTCATGCCAATTAATTCTTTTAAATCAATTTTCTCAATTAAATTATAAAGCACTTCTGAGCACTTCTTAGCATAAATTTTAATATTTAATATTTTATTATTAACACTCTTATTACTATATCTGTCACTGGTATTAATACTATAGAGCACTGTCCCTTTAAAGGTAATTGTATTGACAATATTGTTGTTAGAGGGAGTGTCCCCCACTAATCACCTGTTGGGTATTTAAACCCTTTAGTTGAACAAGAGTGTAGCTTGATAAGGCCACTAAACCAAGGCCGAAACATTGCTAAACTTTTTTGCACTATGCACTATTTTTAAATAAAACTTGTGAACAAGACCTGTGGAGCGTTGGTTACTACCTGTTTTTTTCATTGTGTATTGGAATCCACAGACCACAGCTCCAGGCAAACTAAAGAAACACTGTGTGCACCTACTATTTTCTATATATCTATCTATCTATCTATCTATATATATATATATATATACTAATAAAAGTTTGGAGGGTGGACAGAGAGGAATAGTGGGGGTATTGGGGCGGGACGGGGAGGTAATAAAAGGCAAAGCCCTCACCACTCACTCACTCATCACTAATTCTCCAACTTGCCGTGGAGGCAGACGGCTTAAATTTGTCAGGCTCATTCATTGCACCTTACTTACAAAAGTTAAGCAGGTTTCGTTTCGAAATTTCACCTGTAACGGTGAGTATCTGACATTGCACAGACTTATGTTACCTAGCTTACAAGCTATACAAATCTATATGGTTGGTCCGATTTCAACCAAATTTTGTATGCATATACTCCTTTACCAGTAAAGGTTAACAAAATATTTTTTTTAGGGGGGGTGAATGGTGGGGGGATAGAATTTTGAACTCCTGCACACTAACGCTGTGACCGATTTTACCAAAATTTCAGGGTGTGTGCGGGGACTGGCTGAGGTGTAAGGGGAAGGGTTTGGATGGTGGACGAGAGGAATAGTGAGGGGTATTGGGGGCGGACGGGGAGGGTGGTGGTTTATTTTCCAACCAAATTTCGTAGTTGAATAAAAATATAATATTAATTAAAGTTAATGAGTGTTGCATTATCGTAAAGCTTATTGAATTGCCTTTCTTTAATATATCAGTGCTGATGGATTACAGCAATCTGATATCATTTGCTTTCTCATCTACAAAGGTTATTTCAATACATCTCCGCTGCGAAGCGCGGGTATTTTGCTAGTATATATATATAAATAAAATTATATATATATATATATAAATAAAATTAGAAGGTTAGTCGAGCTGTATATATATATATATATATAAATAAAATTAGAAGGTTAGTCGAGCTGTACATCTGTTTCATGAATATACATAATTTTATAGGGCATGTTCACGCTGCTTAAAACAAGAAACTGGTCAATTGTCAGTTACCTGCCCCCAGCCCCAACTGATATATTTTGCATTTTATCAGATGTATTACTAACCAGATATTTAATATTGTCCCAATTCTGGCACAATAAGCTGGCCCCTCTCTCCATGCAATCAATCAAGGCTGTGACAACTGGCATACTGTAACAGCCAATGACTGACTGCTGTTCCATCTGCTGCCTCCTTTGCACATGCCCTATGCTTATGAAAAGCTCATTGAGCAGAGGGAGGAGGGAGATACCTTTGCCAGAAAGTAATATAACTTATCATTAAATATCTGGTTACAAATACATGTAATAAACTGGGAAAAATAGCAGTTGGGGTATTGGGCAGATAACTGACAAGTCACCAGTATTTTGTGTTGAGGGTGGACGTCCTTTAATACAGTTTATGAACAAACCACCCTTCTTTTTGTTAAGTTCACAAACTTGACAAACAGAGTTCAAATGAATTGGGGGCACAGTAGTTAGCTTTTACATGGTTTTAGGGGTAACACCCCCCCACACACACACACACCATGTCATTAGGCAGTCCTTTATGTGTAGACATGTAGAAATGATTTTAAAGTTGCACACCAATCCTGGATATAAACCTTGGTCCAGTTTCAGAGGCTGCACATTCAGACCTGGGCAGTTATACAGTAGCTGCATGGTAAGCAATGTATGCAAGCATTCTATGGCTTTTCTGAGGTATACCCGTAAGGAGAGTTTTTGCCACAAGTAACACAGTAAGTGGTGGTTTAAGAGGAGAAAATATTTGTATAAAATCACTAAATGATTTTGTGGCAGGAATCCCTGCAATTACTTACTTTCCCTCCACCCATGTATCTTCTTAGTGTAGGATGCACAGTTATCTCTTTTCCTAGGTGAAGCACACTGAGCATGTCTGTCTCACTGAGAGTGCAGAGAATGGGGACAGAAAAATAAAGATTTTAGTGACTTTGGTTAAGATTTATTCAGCTAGACAAGTGAAAGGCAAGTGATACTTAGCACTTTCTAGACTATTACAGGCTCATATACCCAGAGCCGCTACCGCTCTGGGTAAAGTTCCTGTTTGCGTTTAATATTGCGTTTGCAAATGTGGGTAAATCCCAATAGGGATTTAGCCACTGCGGGATTTTAATGCCAGCTGCCTGCTGGCATTAAAATCCTGCGCTAAAACTAGCGCAAACGCGATATAAAAATGAGAGCGTCGGATGCGCGGGTGATTTTTGCGTAACCCGCGCATCCAACGCTAATATGGAGCTAAAGTCGCGCTAACCGGTAGTGAACCAGTTAGCGTGACTTTAACTCCATATATTTGCCCAGCGAGTCTGGGTAAATGAGGCCCTTAGACTGAAGAAAACATATTTAAGGCAATAGTTCCTCTTATAGAGACTATTAGGGAGATTCACCCAGAGCCACTCTTATTCTAAGCAAATCTTCCCTTGCACTGTGCTAGAATATCTGATAATATACCTATGCAAACTAATAATATTGTATTGATTGTAACGCTTAAAAAATAACTATACTCTAAAAATGTTGTTTTTAAGTACCTGGGGCAGGGAGGTCGGATTGATTATTCCTACCACACAATTTCATTTCCTTGAGGAGCTACAGCAGGTACAGTTTTCATTTTGCCAGGTTAGTCCTGGACTATTCCTGTATTAAAGATAGTGCTGAAACAAGGAGGAAGACTGGCAGAATCAGAAACAATATTGGGAGGTAGGAATTCTCCTTCCTATTATCCCTGTCCCAAGTGCTTTTCATTTTAACTGTTAAATTAAAAATTTTAATACAAACTATAGTTCTTCAAATTGTATTTTTAGGCTGCATCATCTATGTTGCTATAATATATTAAAATATTAACTTTTGGAAATTTTCTGAAAGTAATCGAGGATGCTTCTCCATAAGTGTTTTTTTTTTTATTAAAAATTTTTAAAAATACTCTATGATTGTTTATTTTAATTAAATTGAGTCAAGTGTGTGTATTTGTGAACATTTAATCGAATTTGTGCCCCAAACCATTCTCTGTCACAGTATTCAGGGGAAGGCACAAAAACACTAGGTCTTAACTTCTGAGCTTGCCCTATATACAGCAGACCGTACCTTCAAAGTCCATCTTGTATTGACAGTCTAGCCCCACCCTTTCTCAGAGTCCTGGAATCTTTCATTCAATGTGAAGAAGCACTTCTTGCAAAAGGGACTCCTTAATGACTGAGAGTAGAACATTAAAAGGAGACAGGGATAGACCAGTGCTTCAAGGGTAAAGGACCTAGTTCTTAGGTCATCACCTTGTATATTGTAAGAAAAGGGATTGGTTTGGGGGTGATAAAACATAGTATAGTTCTGCCTAATATGTTAAACACAGTAAAATGAGTGTATTAAAGGGTACCTCCACCCAGAAAATGAACTTTTTCAGTAGTGTAGTGAACCCCAGCCCACACAAAACCACCATATAATTTTTTTAAAAAGTAGCCGCAGAAATAGACTTATGCTCTTTCGTTCCCTCGGTTGTCTGCTCCCAGCTCTCTACTTGCCAGAAGTTGCAGAGAGGGGCTGGACTGGCAGCCACATCTGTGATTGGCTGAGGGACAGCAAATCACAGATGGGGCTGCTGGCTATGCAGAGAGCTGAGGCAACAGAGGATTGTAAGTATATTTCTTGTGCTTGTTTTAAAAAACTAACATGGCGGTTGGGGGTGGGCTATGGTACACTACCCTACAGAAAAAAAAATTAGGTAGGGGATGAGATCTGGAGGGTGGGAAGAAGGGGGGGCTCCTTTGCGCATGCCAGAGTCCCTATTGAGGACAAGGAAGAAGCAGGCAACCGGATGACTCACAGACAGCTCCTACTCTTTACTTTCTGGGACTTTGAACAGGCACTGCAGGAGAACCATAAGGAGCTGAGGTGTAAGGTAAGGATTTTTTAACACTACACAGTGGGACCAGTAGTGGGTTACATTTTAGTTTCAGAGGTGGATATGACCTTTAAATTTTATGTTTTATTTGGAAAGGCGATCAAGACCATCAGACTGGAACTCTTTTAGCTCCAGTGAATGGACTGAGTGAAAACAAACCATGGGGTTCAAGGCAATTCTAAAAGTTATTTCTACTAACTCCCTTTATTTGTAATTGTCAAAAGGGAAACCCAATATTATTCGCCCCTTTCATCTGACCCTGGTCGCTTTGTATTAGCTGTAGTGGATACATGACAGTGGGAAAATTAAGTACAGAACTGATAAACGCTTAACAACAGCATCAATGACTTTGCAATGGATTGGAAACCACCAGGATGGGTTTTACAATGGATAATGTAGAGCGCAGATGGGTACAGAAAAAAATATATTTTTTGCAATTCTATTGTGTTCACTCATGTATTTAACGATAGTGGCGCCACATTTTATGGTGTATGCTGTGCAAGCTATTAGGTTTTGCATTAATTAATATTAGGGGGGAGATGCCAAGCCGGTCGGGCTACGCAATGTAATATTGGCTTATTGTGTGGGGTTTCTATTGGTTTTCTGGGGCCTGCACGGTTTCTGGTTGTGGTTTTGTTTTGGAAACTGCGGTGGGCACCCGATGCAAAATCCTTTGTGTTGGATTTTATGCTGCTAAGTATCTTAAAATCCTGGACCCTTTAAATGGTGCCATTAAAAAAACTGCTACTTACCCTATCTGTGATGCAGTACAGCCGTGTAATGATTACTGCATCACGGGAACGTGGTCACCTAAATAGCGCACACAGGTGATATTACACCACCCTGTACATTTATTTAGCCAGTGTGTACCCAGGTCTGAAACACAAACTTCACACTCAAATATCACACTAATTGTGCTATAACAGTTGCAACATTTTGCTGCAGTAACCTATTGATTACATGATGAAGATTAAAGGTCAATTGTACTGAAAAGCCATTTTACAATATAACAAACTAGGAGGTACTGAGGATATAGTAGCCAATGTTATTCATTTTTAACATCAAAGCAATCAGAAACTCCAAAGCTAGATCTGCAGAAGATACAATTAGTGCAATGTACGCAGGGTACAGAGTGTGCAGCTAATAGTAAATTACAACCATGGTGTCTGGCAGAACAGAACACAGTGGGTTGGGACATCAGTACTGATCAGCTTTAAAGAATATGTACACGGGGAAAAGGTGTTTTTTTTTTTAAATGCCCATTACTGAAAAACTATAATAACTGTCACTGTACAATTTTATTTATTGATTTGCACCCTATTTCTTTAGATATCCAGTCTGAAACATCTTACATTTGAGCTGTCAATCTTATTATCATAAACCCTTCTGTTATGGATGGTTTTGCTGTAGCTGAAATAATGACAGTTGGTACGTGAACTGCATGGTGGGGAATTCCCTTTCTCACTGCTGCCTCATAGGGATTACTGAGCATGCTTGCCCTCACAGAGAGTCAGATAGTCTGGCAGGGGGCTGGAACTGAGGGACTGAGCTTGAGCAAAACAAATACTGGATTCATGCAGCAACACAAACACATCAGAATAAAGGTCTGTACACACGTCTGATACTTTGAACGACACCCAAGTGCAGGGCATACACGTAACGAACAACCAGTTCAGATGATAATTGCAGGTGTGTATGCGTTCGGTCAGGTGTCTTTCTTTGATCCACCATGGCGGATTGACGAACGACAATCAACCGAACGCATACACACGTGCGATTATCAAATGTTTGTTGTGCGTGTACGGCACTCGTACACGCACAACGTTTGCTGCCTGAAGTATCGGACATGTGTACGAGGCTTAAGTGCTGATTACATGTACTGTATTTATTTATAGCTTGAAATGAGGCAAAGTCATTTCTGAGTGTACAATTCCTTTAACACAGTAGCAGAGATTCTACAGTCATCTAAAACATTCTAAATTAGAACCATCAATTGGCAATTCTAGAAACATCTCAATATGTTGATGATTGGACATTATGGCCTGTTATAGGAAGAGAGAAGAGTAATCAAAGATCTAGACTTAAAACTAAAATAACTTTTCAGCCTAATTTCATTTCAATGACATCTAACTGAATTGCTTTGTAGTTTTAACTGTACCGTCTTACAAATTATCATGAGAGAAACTTATTTTCCGAATTTTTCTGCATGGCTTCTGATTATTCACATTGATAAGCTAAAGGGTTTAAACGTTGCATAAATAAGCGCGCGGGTGTCAGTTTGGATGGGATTAAAGACTGGCTGTCTAATTTCAAGCACATTAGCAATCTGGTACAATTTCACCAAAACAATCATTTATTATAAGAGCGCATGATATATTCACGGGGATAATGTTGTTTGGCCAGATGTATTCATAAAACAAATTATTAAAGCAGCATGTTTTGTATCTCTTTTCTAGCACTATGTAAATGAAGGTTAAAATAAGAAGTCAGATTCTTCCCAGAAAGCCCCTGGTATCCTGGTATTTAATTAAAAAAATCTTAAAATATATCAGTATATAAAATAAATAAGGAATTCTTCAATCATATCATTTGCATTCACCCAGAGGACATCTGGTTTAACTGACAAAAAAATACAGCTTTTTAAAAAAAAATTATTACTAAGGATGTACTGTGCATATTGGATCGGATAAAATACATAATGAAAACTAAATAATGATTGCCCAGTGTAGTGCAGTATAACCCATTATTATCATATACAATTCTCATAGCGGTATCCCAGGGTACTGGTATTCTGTCTAAATACAGTAGCACCATCTATCTATCTTCTGTAGATGTTTACCTAAATCTATAGTTTTCTGGGTGGTGTAAGTGAGTACTCCTACCTACCTTTCTTATAGTGGCCGTAGATCGCATTTGTACAAAAATGCTCTGGGTTAACAAAGACTTTTAAAGGGCATGTCCAACCCCAAAACTATAATTCCCCCCACCACTGGCCCCACTCTGTAGTAAATAAAAATCCTTACCTTACATCCCAGATCCAAACGGTTCTCCTGTAGTCCCCCCCCCCAAAAAGTAAAAAAAAGTGGCCACCAGGAGGATAGCAGAGTCCATATAGGACTCTGCCTCCTGTCTCCCCTCCGGGAGAAGTTTGGCATGCGCACTGCAGCCATTCTCCCCCTCCCATGGGAAATAAATGTAAAAAAACTAAATTTACACCCATGTGGCTGAATTCTGATGTAAAGAGGCAAATGGAAAGGAAGAAAAAAGCATTTAAAACGTCAGAGGGAAAGGGCCTTTAGGGATTATAAAAACTGTAACAAGGAGTGTAAGAAAGCAATCAAACTAACTAAAATTAATAATGAAGTTAGGATAGCTGAACAAAGCATCACTAAGCCTAAAAAATTTATTTAAATTATATTACTAGTAAGAAGATGAGGACTGAGAATGTGGCACCATTAATTAATGGGGATAAGTTACGGAGGATGGTGATAAAGCAAATGTCTTAAATATTTTTTTCTCTGTGTACACTATAGATCCAAGTACAGATATCATAGAGTATAGTAGCAATAATGGCATAAAAGATGCAAGTGCACTTTGGTTAACTCAGTATATGGTACAGAAACAACTAAATAAGGTTAATATTAATAAATCTCCTGGACCGAATAAAATACATCCTCGGGTACTTAGGGAGCAAAGTTTAGTTTTATCTAGGCCATTGTTTCTTATTTTTGCTTATGTCCAGATGTGTGCCTCTGGATTGGAAAAAAGCTGATGTTATTCCAATATTCAAAAAGGGTAGTCGTTCACATCCGGGTAATTACAGGCCTGTACGTTTAACTTCAGTGGTGGGGAAGATCCTGGAAAGTTTAATAAGGGAACATGTTCTAGAGTATGTTTCAAGGACTGACATTATAAGTAGTAACCAGCATGGATTTAGGAGGAAGAGATCTTGTCAAACTAACTTGCTTGGCTTTTATGAGGAGACTCTGGCATAGCAGTAGATCTAATATACTTGGATTTTGCATAGGCGACTAATGTATAGGCTATAGTCTGTTGGTCTGGGGAGGCACATTTGTACATAGATTAAAAATTGGTTAATGAATAGGATGCAGAGAGTAGTTGTTAATGGGGCTTCATCAATATGGACTAAAGTGCTAAGTGGGGTGTCACAGGGTTCTGTGTTGGGGGAGCTTCTATTTAAGCTGTTTATTAATGATTTGGAAGTAGGTATTGTCAGCAAGTTTCTGTGTTTGCTGCAGAAACAAAATTATTTCGACAATTGAAAACTTCAGAGAATGTGCAATTGTTGCAGGGGGATCTAGATAGATTGTTACATTGGGCTACTAAATGGCACCCGAGATTCAATGTTGAGAAATGTAAGGTGATGCATTTTGGACTTAAAAATCCTTGTGCTGCTTATACTATAAATGGCTCTGTGTTAAGTAAATCCCTGTTGGAAAGGGATCTTGGAGTTTTGGTGGATAACAAACTTAAAGGTAACAAGCAGTGCCAGGCAGCAACAGCTAGAGCCAGCATGGTATTGTCTTGTATATAGAGAGGTATGGATTCAAGGGAGGAACTTTTTATTCTCCCTCTATACAAAGCATTGGTAAGGCCTCATTTTGGAATATGCAGTGCAATTTTGGAATCCTGTGTACAAAAATGACATCTTTGAAATGTAAAGGGTTCAGAGAAGGGCAACTAAATTAATAAGGTGATTGGGGGAGCTTGAATATGAAGAGAGATTGGATAACATACAATTATATGTGCAAGAGAAAAGGCGCTTGCGTGAGGATATATTTACTGTGTATAAATACATTAACGGACCATACAATAAACTATCTAGGGCATTGTCCACCAATAGAACATGTCAGAGGACACGTGGACATCCCTTAAGACTTGAAGAAAAAAATTTAGGCTTCAAGTTCTTAAAGGGTTTTTTACTGTGAGAACGGTAAAGCTATGGAACCACCTTCCAGTGGATGTTGTTATGGCAGGTTAAATGGTAAGTTTAAAAAAAAAGTCTGGATGAGTTTCTGCAAACTAGGAATGTTACAAGTTACTGGTATTGATACATAAAGTAGAGTTGATCCAGGGATATTTCCCATTGCCACTTGGAGTCAGGAAGGAATTTTTTTCCCCTTCATAAATTTGGTGGTTTTTTTTGCCTTCCTCTGGATCAATAGTTAGGCAGGAAATGAGGATATTGCTAGATGGGTTGGACTGGATGGATGTATGTCTTTATTCAACCTCAAATACTATACTATATGATATCGGGATATCCCTATATCCCAATATCATACAGTCGTCCAATGCATACAGTTGCCCAATGGACAATCTGATTGTACGACATGCAGATCGTGCAATCGGATTGTAACATCTATCACCACCATCAGATCAACTGCCAAGGACCAAAGTGGTCTAACAGCAGCTCCATCTGTTCCCCACCCATACACTCCTTCTCTAACAAATGCACATGTGTACCTAATGTAGGTTAAATATTCACCTCAGAATTTAAAAAGTGCTTACGTTTGACATAAGCCCCAACCCCTACAAATTTTTTCTGCCCTTCTGCTTCCCTTTGTATGAGAAGGGAAGCAGAAGGGAAGTATCCCTGTATGAGAAGTTCAAAGGGGCTGGAGCAGGCTGAGAGAGAACATTTCGAAGGAAATGTCCCTTGAGGAAAGGGTAAGTGCTTTGCCCTTCAAAGATCAAGCAGGTAAGGAGTGTTAACTAAAGCCATGTCAGCCGTGGGCATTTTTTTTTTTTAAAGGTGAAAATAATTTAATTTAAATGGGCCTTAAATGCCCTACAATAAAAACCTGCCTTTTATTTTTTAATCACACAGACTGACATTTAACAAATACAAAGGGAAATATTATTTTAAACATTTCATATTCAAAAGATTTTATGTTTATTGGCCAATGCAACATTTGTTGATTATTCACAGACTTGGAACATCTTAATGTTTAATGCTGATCCTTTGACATTCTATTCACACAATCTCCTGGAGAGTTTTGTATTCTAAAATATTCTGTTTATTTATTTTTTTATGTTTTGAGCAGAAGAGACAAGGGCAAGCCAAAAATGTGACAACTTTTCAAACCGCAATAGTGGAGTTTCATTCATCTCTACTTGACTAATACCAGGTTCAAAAATCTCAAAGAGAAGACAAACTTCTTTACTTTCAATACTAATAGAGATGGCCGAACCTCCGAAAATTCGGTCTGTTTTCGAACTTTATGGAAAGTTTGAAAGTTCGAAAACAGACCCATTAAAGTCAATGGGAGTCAAATAGTTTGAAAAGTTTGAATGAAATACAATTAAAATATCAATGGTAACTTAATGTAAATGGCTGTGGGACCTGGGAAATGGTCTGGGGAACATGTTCGAATATCCACGACTTTTGAAAACTCAATTTTACTCTCACACGGGCTACTTTCGTGGCTCGCATTTGAACATACGATAATTATCCCATAAACGACTTGCGGATTTGTTAATTTGATATTTACTTGCGTATTGGTATAATAAACATTTTATTCACATATACGTTAATTCGATATTTACTCGCGTATAGGTATAATAGACATTTTACTTGCGGATTCGAAAATTCGATAATTACTTGCGTATTGGTAAAATAGACATTTTACTCACATATTCATTAATTCGATATTTACATGCATATTGGTATAATAGACATTTTACTCGCATATTCGTTAATTCGATATTTACTCGCTTATTGGTATATAAACATTCTATTCAAACCCACATTACATCTCTATTACGAACATGATTGGAAATCTACGACCAAGATCGTAATTGTAAATTTATTGTAGATAAAACAAATGTAGATTTACGTCCTTGATTGTACATTTTCTATCACAGCAACGATCATTAAATATGGCCCAATGTGTGGTGATATGTGAAATTGTCCACTAATACATTTTCATTGCCAATTATCAACACATTATCTAGTGCAGTCAATACGTCCCCTAGTCTTAGTGAGCTTAGGTCCGTGGATTTGTATATTGTTGACATGACACATAGTTAATTTATTTAGCTTGATTTAGTGTTACAAGCCAATAGTGTACAATAGTGTACAACATAACCTGTTCTTTACATTACACCAGACTGCACCTGATCAGTATTTCTTCTGCCATGAAGTGAAAACATTGTGTAGGATCCATATATTAGCACATTTAATTATAATTATTACAAATGGTCGCTCGGAAACCTGGCTCAGGGCATGTGGACTTTCAACAAACATCAAGCCCTCTGTGATGTGAACATGAAACCTATGAACCATCTCGACCTTATCTGAAGCAGATGGTGAGGGCCCCAGACTTTTCTGAGAAATGAAAGGAGGTAACGTTCTGTCATAGCGCAAATGTTTAGCATCTGCTCTGCTTTTTCTAATGTGGTTATAGTGTTTCCATGTAATGTATGACTAAATCATTAGAAAGCAATTCAATTTGTGAAATGAGGAATTTTTGAAAATGAGATTTGCTAAATAAAATATTCTCCTGTTAAAAGGGTTTGAAAAACATAGATTGCTTTAGTCCACAAAATAAAAGGGCAAGTCCACCACCATCATTACAATCTATACTTACTTTTCAAGGTAAGCATAACGATCTCAGGGTTTGGGGTGGGGAAGGTAAGTATAGATTCTATACGGATAAAAATTGTACGTGAAAGAAAATGTCTGTAACCCAAAATTATTCAAATTAAAAGAAATAAATGCAAAAATATGTGTACTTGGTGACTTGATGTACTTCTGGTGGCCCAGGTGTGTATACCCAAGGCCTGTATGTCTATAACTATTAAAGCAAACACACAGATCTGGTTCTTGGAACTCTCCCAGTGGACAACCTGCCCCAGGATCTTCGGTAGGAAGGTATAATAAAATGGCCTCTTTATATCAAAACACATTGCCACGCCTGATGTGCTTCGAAATGTTTGTATCCATTTTAATTCTAGGGGTGCCCATGCCCTTTACATTATGACTTTTGGGGGTTTTGGGGGGTAAAGGTGAGTATGGATGTTCACATGGATAGTGGACAAGCCCTTAAAGGACATTTGTACTAAAAGTTTTTTTTAAATACTAAGAATAGTTTTAGGGGGTATTCCAAGCCCCTGAATCACTCCCAGTGAAAAGCAAAGAGATGTCAAAGTTCTGCTCACACACTTTCATTCCGAGGCTCCCAACTTCTACACTAATCAAATGGAAAAGTATGGGAAATGCGAAAGTTTGAGAAATACATCTCCTAAGAAAACAGGTTTTGGACCGTTCCTTTCCCACACCATGGGTTTATAAATACGGCCATTAGGTCCTTGAATTTTCTGATTTCTTTGGCGTGTTGGAAGGCTTTTCAATCTTATGATCCTAATAACGTAACTAAAACTCATTTGTCTATAGTTAATGCAAGTGCACAGACAGTATGATGTTGTATAGGGCCTAGGACTGTGCATTGATTATCTTTTCTTTCTTTGCCAGGTACTTTCTCATAGAACAGAATAAGTGAAACTTTGAAATCTTGTCTGCTCTGCATTGGGACAAAAATAATGTATCTCTGCAGGAAAGATGTTTTTAATTTAATTGTGTTTGGTTGCCCTTTAACCTCTATATTTTTCACAATTCATTTTTTTCATGTTCTAAAACTTACATTTTTTTTACATTCTGTAAATTCAACTTCTATTAACATTTCCATTCTCTTTAGAAAGACCCGCATCTCTGGTTTATGCCTGATTGTGCAGAAATGTCCAGACTGCTGACAGTTCATTCGAAGATGTAATGATTTGCTGTTTGTTTGCCTAGTTTTTGCTGACGATTGATAAAAGGTTTATTATTTGCTTTGGAGATAAATAAAAAATGCTAAACATTAAAGGAGAGGTTAAGGCGAAACACATTTTGTTTCCTGATGTATAATTTAGAAACTGCTAAAACAATGTATGCCTTCTAAATAATTCCCATGTAAAAATGCACCTGTTTGAAAAATCTATTTAGTACAGAAAGCCTCTAATTAATTCTACGCTTCCTCTTCCACGAAGGGGGGGAAGTTCGTCTGTCTACATGCTGAAACATATTGAGTGTCCCTGTAGGGACTGGGGAGCAGGGGGAGTGGGGAGCTGAAGTATAAGGATTGCTTTATTGGAATAGTTTAATCTATACAACAATACATCAACACATTCATTGGACAGCTGAGCAGTCTCTGTTATTACTAGCGTAGATATCAGAGCGCACAGTAAGACTGACCAGAAACTCACAGGGTTAAAAAATGATTTGAATCAGTAATACCCAACCTGGCACAGACAGTTACTGGGTCACCTGTGTGGCTCTGCTTGGCCTGTCCAGACCATGCCCAGACTTACCCAGACCATGCCAAAAGCCTGAACATTCTGTGGGCTGGCAATAGGGAATTGCGAAATAAGCAGAAAACCACAGAAAACTACTTTGCACCAGCTTTACACAAAATTTCAGATATTGACAATTTAGCAATTTTTCAAAAATTCAGACATGTTTTGCATCATATTTACATAAACACCAGCTGGGGGCCTAGTCTTATTGCTTAAACGATGCTCACAATTGCATGATCCTGCACAAACAGAAACCCTATTCAATATTTTCTTTTAAGCCTTTGGTAAATAAGATTTCTTGGGCAAAGCGATCATAATTATAGCAATAAGGATTTTCTTCTAATGAACATAATTTGATTAACCCTTTATGCAAGATTATTTTTTTTAGTTAGTTAGTTTAGTTTAAAAGGGAGTAATAAATGTGCAGGTACATGAACTTTTAATCAGTCTTTCAGATCATTGGCCACAAAATAGGCTCCTACCTCTACACCATGGTAGTGGAAATACTCCACTATACAGTAGACTCCCACTTAACAAGACTTTATTGAGAACCACACAATCATCACAATGTTTTGGGGGGACGTTGACCTCAGGGAAGTTGGAAGATCCCCACTGAAGTCATCACCCCATATCTATTCTTATAGTTACCCCATATCTATTCTTATAGTTACCCCCATATCTATTCTTATAGTTACCCCATATCTATTCTTATAGTTACACTGTATCTATTCTTATAGTCACCCTCATATCTTACCTTATAGTCACCCCATATCTATTCTTATAGTTACACTGTATCTATTCTTATAGTTACCCTCATATCTTACCTAATAGTCACCCCATATCTATTCTTATAGTCACCCCATATCTATTCTTATAGTCACCCCGTATCTATTCTTATAGTCACCCCATATCTATTCTTATAGTTACCCCCTTATCTATTCTTATAGCCAACCCATATCTATTCTTATAGTTACCCCCATATCTATTTTTATAGTCACCCCATATCTATTCTTATAGTTACACTGTATCTATTCTTATAGTTACCCTCATATCTTACCTTATAGTCACCCCATATCTATTCTTTTAGTCACCCTGTATCTATTCTTATAGTCACCCCATATCTAATCTTATAGTCATCACTCATATATTTTTATATTCACCCCATATCTATTCTTATATTCACCCTGTATCTATTCTTATAGTCACCCCCTATCTACTCTTATAGTCACCCCGTATCTATTCTTTAGGTCACCCTGTATCTATTCTTATATTCACCCTGTATCTATTCTTATAGTCACCCCTATCTACTCTTATAGTCACCCTGTATCTATTCTTTAGGTCACCCTGTATCTATTCTTATATTCACCCCGTATCTATTCTTATAGTCACCCCTATCTACTCTTATAGTCACCCTGTATCTATTCTTTAGGTCACCCTGTATCTATTCTTATATTCACACTGTATCTATTCTTATAGTCACCCCCTATCTACTCTTATAGTCACCCCGTATCTAATCTTATAGTCATCACTTATATATTTTTATAGTCACCCCATATCTATTCTTATAGTCACCCTGTATCTATTCTTATAGTCACCCCGTATCTATTCTTATAGTCATTCCTTATATATTTTTATAGTCGCCCATATCTATTCTTATAGTCACCCCATATCTATTCTTATAGTCACCTTATATTTATTCTTATAGCCACCACGTATCTATTCTTATAGTCACCCGGTATCTATTCTTATAGTCACCCTGTATGTATTCTTATAGTTACCCGGTATCTATTCTTATAGTCACCCTGTAGCTATTCTTATAGTTACCCGGTATCTATTCTTATAGTCACCCGTATCTATTCTTATAGTCACCCCATATCTAAACTCATAGTCATCCCTTATATATTTTTATAGTAACCCCATATCTATTCTTATAGTCACCCTGTATCTATTCTTATAGTCACCCCGTATCTATTCTTTTAGTCACCCTGTATCTATTCTTATATTCACCCTGTATCTATTCTTATAGTCACCCTCTATCTACTCTTATAGTCACCCCATATCTATTATTTTAGTCACCCTGTATCTATTCTTATATTCACCCTGTATCTATTCTTATAGTCACCCCCTATCTACTCTTATAGTCACCCCGTATCTAATCTTATAGTCATCCCTTATATATTTTTATAGTCACCCCATATCTATTCTTATAGTCACCCTGTATCTATTCTTATAGTCACCCATATCTATACTTATAGTCACCCCGTATCTATTCTTATAGTTATTCCTTATATATTTTTATAGTCACCCATATCTATTCTTATAGTCACCCCATATCTATTCTTATAGTCACCTTATATTTATTCTTATAGCCACCCCATATCTATTCTTATAGTCACCCAGTATCTATTCTTATAGTCACCCTGTATCTATTCTTATATTACCCGGTATCTATTCTTATAGTCACCCTGTAGTATCTTATAGTTACCCGGTATCTATTCTTATAGTCACCCGTATCTATTCTTATAGTCACCCACCTATCTAAACTCATAGTCATCCCTTATATATTTTATAGTCCCCCATTATTCTTCTATATCCACCCCGTATCTATTCTTATAGTCACCCGTATCTATTCTTTTAGTCACCCTGTATCTATTCTTATATAACCCTGTATCTATTCTTATAGTCACCCCTATCTACTCTTATAGTCACCCCATATCATTATTTTAGTCACCTGTATCTATTCTTATATTCACCCTGTATCTATTCTTATAGTCACCCCCCCCTATCTACTCTTATAGTCACCCCCACCGTATCTAATCTTATATTCACCCTTAGTAATTATTTTATAGTCACCCCATATGCTATTCTTATAGTCACCCTGTAATCTATTCTTATAGTCACCCCGTATCTATATCTTATAGTCACCCCCACGTATCTATTCTTATAGTTATTCCTTATATATTTTTATAGTCACCCATATCTATTCTTATAGTCCCCCATCTATTTCTATAGTCCACCTTATATTTATTCTTATAGCCACCCCATATCTATTCTTTGTCACCCAGTATCTATTCTATAGTCACCCCTTATCTATTCTTATAGTTACCGGGTATCTATTCTTAAAGTCACCCGTATCTATTCTTATAGTCACCCCATATCTATTCTTATAGTCACCCTGTATCTATTCCTATAGTCACCCCATATCTACTCTTATAGTCACCCTGTATCTATTCTTATAGTCACCCCGTATCTATGATCCTTCTATTAGTCAACCCAGTATCTATTCTTATAGTCACCCGCCCGTATCTATTCATTATAGTCCCCCATATCTATTCTTATATTCACCACCGTACTTCTTATAGTTCCCCCGTATCTATTCTTATAGTCCCCCCCCCGACTATTCCTATAGTCCACCCGCGTATCTATTCTTATAGTCACCCCGTATCTATTCTTATAGTCACCCCGTATCTATTCTTATAGTCACCCCGTATCTATTCCTATAGTCACCCCGTATCTATTCTTATAGTCACCCCGTATCTATTCCTATAGTCACACTGTATCTATTCTTATAGTCACGCCGTATCTATTCTTATAGTCATCCCATATTTATTCCTATAGTCACCCCGTATCTATTCTTATAGTCATCACGTATCTATTCTTATAGTCACCCCGTATCTATTTCTTATATTAACCCTATATCTATTCTTATAGTCATAAGACATTATTTACAGTATTCTTCCCATTTATAAATCACACATTTGATGTGATTCAGTAGAACATACGGTTCACCTTAGATCATCTCACAGGGATATGGATATTTGCTAAACTGTCCTTAAATGGCTTTCACATCTCTATATAAATTATATAAAAATAGATAAAAAGGAACAGATCCAAAGACTATCAATCTGCTACTGTAATTCTGTGCAGTCCCGATTTCATTTCAGTTTATAAAAGATGCCTGTCTATTACACCTAGTCAAATAATGAAGAAAATGATCTCCTTTAGAAAGGGATGACTAACCTTAAGCACATGTAAAAACTATTTATGGAACTCTTATTTTTCATCTTATTGAGAGCTGAAGGAGTAGTAGCATGGTAACTATATAAAAGAGGACTGGAGTCTATAATGTACTGTACTATAGGAAAATGTACAATATTGGTCATTTCAATAATATGCATTTAAGGCCTAGGAAGAAATTACTTAATCCACATAAATTCTTAGTGCCATAAAATACAAACATGGAAATCTTATGTATAATTATTATTCTGATTGGCTGATTATTCTGATTTATGATTGTGTAGACTTTCTAGACTTTAATATCGATTCAGCATTTTAATGATAATTTGACTTCTATATGGTTGATTGAGATACTTAAAGGGCATGTCCACACTTGAAACAAAAAAAAAATAGTGACTTTTCAGTCATCTGCCTGCAACCCCAACTGCTATTTATACCAGTTTATTACATGCATTTGTAACCAAATATTTAACAATAAGTTCTTTTTCTTTCTAGAAAAAGTATTTTCCTCCTCCCTCTGCTCTAAGAGCTTTTTATAAGCTTGAGCATGTGCAGAGGAAGCAGCAGTTAAAATAGCAATCAATCATTGGCTGTGATTTCAGTTGTCACAGCTTTGATTGACTGCATATAGGGAGGGGCCAGCATACTCTTCCAAAATGGGGACAATAATAATTCTTCAATATCTGGTCAGTAACGCAGGTAATAAATTTAGATTGGATCCTGGTCCAACTCAGACCCGGATCTGACACAGAACCCCTCGGTTCTGAAATCCAAATGCTCCATCCGAAACTGGGTGGATCGTTAGAATTTCGGGATTTTCTGGACTTTTTTCGAGGATTATCGAACTTTTGAGGCTATTTTTGAGGAAAATCGAAACTAGTCTTGAACGTTCGGTAATCCTTGAAAATGAGCTCCAAAGTAACGAAACTACGTTTTCTGATTTTTGGTATTTTTCCCGAGATCTGTAATCCATAAACAAAACTGATCTTACCACTTTCGGGCCATCTCTAGTAATAAAGTGCAAAATTGATCAGTTGGGTTTGAAAAATGCGCTTTAAGTTGCCCCATACACTAGAAACTTGAGACCTTTCTCAAAAGACTGCCTGATCACTTTGCACAGTTATTGCAGTAAATATCCATAGCAAAGCTGTTTCCAACAAGAAACTGCAGGAAGAACACGCATGTAAGACCTACTTCCTATTCTGCATATGTCAGATTCAATGTCAATTCAGTGTATTGCCACCTTTACTCTACCAACATGAACTACTCCATGGATCACATTGGATAAACAATTAGAAAAAAAATTAAATGGCACATTTTGACTTTTTCTATATAATAAAACTTTTTTTCCAAATGTTGGGTCAGTGCACGATTAGGATTTTACATGATATCACCGCTTTACAAAAGAATTAATTCTTTTCCCAATTATACAGCTAATAACTTAAAAAGGGTGTTTAGAGATGGGATCTAGGTCCAACTCAGACCCGGTCAGACCCGGAACTTCTCGTTCTGAAATCCGACTGTTCTGTCTAAACTGGGTGGATCATTTGGATTTTGGGACATCCGACTGCAATTTTCACGGTTACCGATGTACAATTTATTTTCAGTAATCCTTGAAAATAACTTTGAACATGCGATAACTTGAAAGTACTTGTGAGGATTGAACTTGAAAGTAGTTTTTCTGATTGTATTTTTGGGGGGATTATCGAAAATACCCTCACATTCGGTACCCTCGAAAATGCAGTCCCGAACCCTTGAAAGTTTGTTCCGATTTCTGTTTAGGATATTCGGGTTTTTCCAGTAGATCCGTAATCCGAAACAAGAAAGAAACTTATGATTTTCGGCCATCTCTAACGGTGTTCTTATAATGAATGTGGTTTATGTTATTGATTTGGCATACGACATCAGAGAGCTACTTCACCCAGCCAATTCATACGAAATTTCTGTGAACCGAATTAAAGTCACTACATATATTACTGTTTTACTAAGCTAGGTCGCAATTGCCTAAATATAAAGAAATTCCACCTCAATCCAAAACTTAAACAATTCTTTTATTGCAATATCCCTTAGTATTGTTGCTCAATGAAAAAATAACCGAAAAAGAAGACTGCAATCATTAACATTTATATTTTTCCATTTCCATCATTAGACATTAGAGTTTTGATTTCAGTAACTCCTCTAATGTAGCGGTCGCTTTCGGTAACCCTTGAATGTATCATGTGGTAACCCTTGATGTAGCGTTCAGTTAACCCTTGAATATGGCCATAACCCCTCAAAAGTAGCATGTGTAAACCAGTCAATTGACAATCGTGGGGGAAGGAATGGTTTAAATAAGTTTTGGTGATATCTCTACATATTCCCCAGACCATTTTCCAGGTGCCACAGCCATTTACAGTAAGTTACCATGCTATTTTTTTCAGCATTTAATTCTCCTTATTGACTTTAATGGGTTATTTTTGAACTTTAACTGAAGTTTCGAAAAGAATTGAACTTAAGGAAGTTTAGCCATCTCTAGTGGCAGGTATAACTACAGAAATAAAGTCCACACACGTGGGTATACCTTTCCCTGAGTACTTAATCAGGGAAAGGGGGAGAGGAAGGGGAGTGGACCCAGACGGAGAAGACCTTTAATTATTATTGAACGTTTGTGATCAATATCTATTTATATGATTATTGGTATTGCCTGCACTCCTGTTTCTTTTTATTGCTAGTGGTTAATATGGTACAAAAGAGAAGGTCTAACATATTCTTATAGTCACCCGGTATCTATTCTTATAGTCACCCTGTATGTATTCTTATAGTTACCCGGTATCTATTCTTTTAGTCACCCGAATCTATTCTTATAGTCACCCCGTATCTAAACTCATAGTCATCCCTTATATATTTTTATAGTCACCCCATATCTATTCTTATAGTCACCCTGTATCTATTCTTATAGTCACCCGTATCTATTCTTGTAGTCACCCCGTATCTATTCTTGTAGTCATTCCTTATATATTTTTATAGTCATTCCTTATATATTTTTATAGTCATCCCATATCTATTCTTATAGTCACCTTATATTTATTCTAACTACGTTTTCTGATTTCGGTATTTTCCCGAGATCTGTAAATCCATAAACAAAACGGATCTTACCACTTTCGGCCATCTCTAGTAATAAAGTGCAAAATTGATCAGTTGGGTTTGAAAATGCGCTTTAAGGTGCCCATACACTAGAAACTTGAGACCTTTCTCAAAACGACTTGCCTGATCACTTTGCAACAGTTACTGCCGTAATATCCATAGCAAAGCATGTTCCAGCCAAGAAACAATGCAGGAAGACCGCAATGTAAGACCTACTTCTTCTGCATATGTCAGATTCAATGTCAATTCAGTGTATTGCCACCTTTACTCTACCAAACATGACTACTCATGGATCAACATTGGATAAACAATTAGAAAAAAAATTAAATGGCACATTTTGTACTTTTTCTATAAATATAAACATTTTTACCAAATGTTGGGTCAGTGCACAGTAGGATTTTACATGATATCACCGCTTTACAAAAGAATTAATTCTTTTCCCAATTAGTACAGCTAATAACTTAAAAAAGGGTATTTAGAGATGGGATCTAGGTCCAACTCAGACCCGGATCAGACCCGGAACTTCTCGGTTCCGAAATCCGAATGTTCCGTCTGAAACTGGGTGGATCATTTGGATTTTGGGACATCCGACTGCATTTTCGACGGTTACCGAATGTACAAGTTTATTTTCAGTAATCCTTGAAAATAACTTTGAACATGCGATAACTTGAAAGGTAACTTGAGGATTGGAAACTTGAAAGTAGTTTCTGATTGTATTTTTGGGGATTATCGAAAATACCCTCATACATTCGGTAACCCTCGAAAATGCAGTCCGAACCCTTGAAAGTTTGTTCCGATTTCTGATTTTAGGATATTCGGGTTTTTCCAGAGATCCGTAAATCCGAAAACAGAAAGAAACTTATGATTTTCGGCCATCTCTAACGGTGTTCATTATAATGAATGTGGTTTATGTTATTGATTTGGCATACGACATCAGAGAGCTACTTCACCAGCCAATTCATACAGAAATTTCTGTAACCGAATTAAAGGTCACTACATATATTACTGTTTTACTAGAGCTATGTCTGCAATTGCCTAAATATAAAGGAAATTCACCTCAATCCAAAACTTAAACAATTCTTTATTGCAATATCCCTTAGTATTGTTGCTCAATGAGAAATAACCAGAAAAAGAAGACTGCATCATTAACAGTTTATATTTTTCCATTTCCATGCATTAGACAGTAGAGTTTGATTTCAGTAACTCTCTAATGTAGCGGTCGATTTCGGTAACCCTTGAATGTATCATTTGGTAACCCTTGAATGTAGCGTTCAGTAACCCTTGAATTGGCCATAACCCTCAAAAGTAGCATGTGGAAACCAGTCAATTGACAATCGTGGGGGAAGGAAATGTTTAAATAAGTTTTGGTGATATCTACATATTCCCCAGACCATTTTCCAGGTGCCACAGCCATTTACAGTAAGTTACCATTGCTATTTTTTCAGCATTTAATTCTCCTTATTGACTTTAATGGGTTAGTTTTTGAACTTTAACTGAAGTTCGAAAAGGAATTGAACTTAAGGAAGTTTAGCCATCTCTAGTGGCAGGTATAACTACAGAAATAATCCACACACGTGGGTAAGGACCTTCCCTGAGTACTTTAATCAGGGAAAGGGGGAGAGGAAGGAGGAGTGGACTCCAGACGGAAGAAGACATTTAATTATTATTGAACGTTTGTATTCAAATATCTATTTATATGATTATTGGTATTGCCTGCACTCCTGTTTCTTTTTTATTGCTAGTGGTTAATATGGTACAAAAGAGAAGGCTAACATATGCCCATAAGCACCAAGCTCGCAATATTGCCAATGTTCCTGCTATTTTTATAAAATATTCCTGTATCTGATCACTTTTTTCAAATTAAAATGACAACCTTTCAAGAGATTTTCTCTCTTCACCATGTCTGATCAGTGCTGAGCACAATGTAGATCGAAACAGTTCTTAATGTGATGTAAATGCAGTTTTTACTGTATTTGAATGTGTCACAATCTTTTTAAAGAATAGCGATTGGTGCAGCGTAGACCTGGCAATTGCAATTCTTTTCATTGTGAAGGTAAATCTACAGTTGAAGGTCTAGTTAGTTACAGAACATTTCTAACTTTCAAGATACAGTATGTGCCTCTTTTTTTTCAAACCTACATTTATATGCGTAGAACTTTAAATGCCTGTAACCAAACCAGGATTAGCAGGAAACCAATGACCAATGTTCTTTGTTTTATCATTCACCATTTTACTTACCGTTGTCTTTGTTGAATAAGGGGCATATTTATAAAAGAGCGAAATGTAGCGAAATGTTTTCGCATTCGCTTTTCGCATGGGTTTTCGCCAAAAAGACAGTTAACGCTATTTATAAAAGTAGCGTTAACGAATGGCGAAACCGTTTCCGCAAGCTATCGCTAAACCCTTTTCGCCCTTCGCAATGGTAATTTTATCGAAAAGGGAGCGAAAAGGCATAACGCGATTTATAAAAGAGCGAAAGGTTGTTTTTGCGTTAAAAAGAGCGAAAGATTAGCGCGACCCTGAAGGTGGTGAAAAGTCATTGTTTGAGCGAAAAGGCATTCTAATGGGTAATATGCCTTGAAAAAGCGAACGCGCATTAGAAGGGCGATCGCGCATTAGAATGTAATATGCCTTGGAAAAGCGACATTAGAAAGACGATCACGCATTAGAATGTAATATGCCTTGGAAAAGCGAACGCGCATTAGAAAGGCGAGCGCACATTAGAAAGGCGACCGAACGCATAGAAGGACAGATAGAAAGGCAAACGCACATTAGAAAGGCGAACGCAATTAGAAAGGCGAACGCACATGAAAGGCGACCGCGCATTATAATGGAATATGCTTGGCAAAGCGAACGCGCATTAGAAAGGCGATGTGCAGTGCACAAGAAAATTGTATTCCAATTGAGAAATTCTAAGAAGATTGACTAAATAGACATGGCTGACTTCTTGGTAAATGTGAGGTGGCCATTTTGAACTTGACATCATTTTCTAGTGGGCTTTTCTGGTTTCGAATGGTTTCGCAATGCAGTCTTCTTGGATGTATGCGTTAAGTTTTCGCTGCAATACTTTTCGCTCTTTATCGCGCCCGTTCGCTTTTTTCAGCCGCGAAGTGTGTTTTTTTCGCTTTTTTATAAATAAGGTTAAACGAAGCCCCAATTGGCGCTATTTTCGCTGCGATGTGCTGCACTAATTATTTGGCGAAAAAGACAATCCTTCATAAATATGCCCCTAAATGTTGAAGAGCTGAAGAACAAAAAGTTTTGGTTAATCTATAAAGAGAAATGTATTTCTCTATCACAGTATCCGCCAAGCTTGACTAAAAGTCATTATAATCATTTTTATTACATTTACTATACATGTAGCCAATTGTTATGACAAATATTTAATCTAGACCTGTGTTGTTATCTTTTCCTTCTCATTTGCTATAAATTGAAATCATCCATGTTTGAATGGTCGCATTTAGTTCTTCATTCATTTCTTTTTGTTACTCTTTACTGTAGACTTGGGACCTGGTCACCATTTAATTTGCAAACTAATGATGGGGAAAATGGACCATTAGGCTATGACTGATCCATATCAAAAGCTGTCTAAATAAATGACCAATCTATTCAAAAAGTAAGCACTGATGCTAATGGTAATACTTATAATGAGATTTTACTCTACATGTGTACATTTGGAATGGCAAAGATTCTTAAAGGGTATTTCTGCCTATAAAATAATTTTTTTCTCCTAAGTTAGGATTGTACTTACAGAGCTTCGTTCCTCTGGCGTTCTGGAAATTGCAAGCAGAGGGCCAGACCAGCAGCCATGCTAGTGATTGGCTAAGAGGCAGACAATCACAGATGCAGCTGCTGACAGTGCAGAATGCCAATGGTGTAATTATGTTAATAGATTTCTGATAATTTTATTAGCAAATGAACACGGTGGGCTAGGGTCCCCTTCACTACGGAATAAGGCTTTTAAGGTAGGGCACCAGGCAGCAAAGAGGGATCCAGAGGGAGGGAGGAAGGGGGGGTCCATTGCACATTCCAGAAACATCGCAGAGGACAGGGAAGGGGCAGAAACCTTTTTACATAGAGACAAGCTCCTGCTATTCACTTTCTGGGAATTTGGCAGACACTGCAGTAGAACCATATGGAGCAGAGGGGTAAGGTAAGGGTTTTTTAACAAACAAGAAAAGAGATGATCAATGCACATTCCTGGGCTCCATATATCATAATAACCTTCCCAAGAAAATGCAACCAAGCAGGGAGTGTCAGCCCAGATAAATGACCCATGGTAAACTGTTAGGACCTTCCATACTGGGGTTACCTTGACGTGGTTGGAAGGCTTTTCACTTTTATGCATAAAATTGTAACTAAAAATCCCCATGTGTTTACTGTTTGCACTAGCATAGATATTATGATATATGGGGCCCAGGAATGTGCATTGGTCATCTCTTTTCTTGTTTGTTCTAATGTTTTGGTCAGATCAGTAGCACTTCCACTATTTGTTATAATGTAATTTTGCCACAGGAGTGCTCCCACAGCCCCCCTTGTGTGTAAGGGTTTTTAACACTACACAGTGGGGCCAATAGTGGGGGAAAATTAGTTTTGGGGGTGGGCATGCCCTTTAATTAGTTAATCAATATTCTTCACATCATTTCTTAGGACTGAATAGCTTAATTAGTCTATTAATTGAATATGTCCTTATAAATTGAACCTTTAGGGCATGTGCAGTCATTTTTTGCCCAATTTTCTGTAATGAAAAAATCTATGACATAAACTCAAAATGTATTAGTATTTCTCAATCAATTGTGAAGAAAGAGCAGAGGCAAAATAGAATTTCTTTTGTATCCAGAAATATGGGGGTTCTGTGTTCTACTAACCATATCCAGCATCTACCGAGAGGCACGCTTGAACACTTAGCATCTGAGAGTGGCTGTAATCCATTAGAAATATTAAGCATAGCATTAAGCTATTGCTATGCTGTGTGCATTCAGGAAAAGTAATGCACAAAGCCCCCATGGCTTCTTATGAAGAGCCATATGTGTACTGTAAATGCATAATTTTGGTTTAACAAAGTTTCAATTATTTCTTTCCATCATATTGGTACATAATGTATTCCCCATGTAATTTCCCAAGTTCCAATGCATTTTCAAAGTTACTATTAGTATTAATATAGTCTCAATGGAGTGAATGCCTGTTTACCCCTTTATGGGCAGTGCCAAGGAAAAACTATCAGTTGTTTAGGGCAAAGAAAACACATCCCTTCGAGATAGCAACAAGGAAAACAATTGGTTATGGTGTGTTCAATTCATACACACCTATCTAGTACATGTCACACAAAGCCTTAAAGGATAACTCCACCCTCATAAGAACATCTTTTAGAAAGAATGGCCTCTTTAAAATTTGTTGATTTATCATACTTTGTCCTATGAATTCATTACTGTATGACTGCTATGCTTCTGGATGCCTCGTGGAAACTGAGTGATTTAGAAACCTGTAATGAGCCTGTACTGAGCCAGGGCATGCCCAGAAGGGGCAGACAGGGGATTAACATTCTGTCATTGGCTGTGATGTCAACTGTCAAATCCATAACTGACAGTTACTAACTGGAAGAACCAGGAAGCAGAAACAGGGAAACAGGACATTGTGCAGGATTTCAGGTTAGACTTATATATTTCAGATTTCAAACTATTACCGTTTAGGTATGTAAGTTTTGATTTTAGGGCTGGACTTGCCCTTAAATGGTAATCAAAAAGTTACAAATATTCATACAAAAAGATCACACACATATACAATGCAAAGTGCACAGTGCAGTAAACTATTCCTGAATTTACTTCCCGGTTTGCAGTTTGGGTAAACAACAGTAAGTTAAATAGGTTGTGTATCAAAGGTATTAGCTCCCCACACAGTCTATATCCTCTCTGACTGCTCCTATGTCTGTTCCAGGACATTACAATCATAAAGAAGAATATAAGATGCTGGAGCCTCTCTGAAAACTGCAACCACTTCACAATTGCCAAAAAGTGCATTTATTGTGCTAACACAACATGTTTCAGACATCAAGGTCCTTAAGAAAAATGTCCGAAATATGAGTGGTTGAGGGTTTCTTAGAGGTTCCAACAACTTGTATTCTATTTTATATTAAATAGGTTGGGGGGTCAGATTTGCTCCAGAAAGTTACATTGACTGTTACATAGATTGTTACATAGACTGTTACATACTGTTACATAGACTGTTACATAGACTGTTACATAGACTGTTACATATACTGTTCCATAGACTGTTACATAGATTGTTCCATAGACTGTTACATAGATTGTTACATAGATTGTTACATAGATTATTACATTGACTGTTACATAGACTGTTACATATACTGTTCCATAGACTGTTACATAGATTGTTCCATAGACTGTTACATACTGTTACATAGATTGTTACACAGATTATTACATTGACTGTTACATAGACTGTTATATAGATTGTTACATAGATTGTTACATAGATTGTTACATTGACTGTTACATAGACTGTTACATAGATTGTTACATAGATTGTTATATAGACTGTTACATAACATATACTGTTATATAGATTGTTACATAGATTGTTACATAGACTGTTACATAGATTGTTACATAGACTGTTAAATAGATTGTTACATAGACTGTTACATAGACTGTTACATAGATTGTTACATAGATGGCTACATTGTTAATTGAGCTGTGAGTAAGAAGCAGCATATTTATAAACGAGTGCTAACTTTTTGCGGCCGAGTTTCCCACCATTTTTGCTCAAATCGCTAATAACGCGATTTACAAATGCGCGAAACCCGACCACGAAAAGTTAACGCCTTGTTAACTTTGCATCAGTTACAGCTCGCTTCTATTTATAAAGTGGCGGTAACTGATGCGCCGCGTTAATCTCGGCCGTTTTTGTGGAAAAGTGAAACGGCCGAGATTAACGCCGTTTGCAGGGGGCTGAGAGGGGATGCCGGGAAAGGATCGCTGCGAGTGGTCGCATTGATCAGAGGGGCGCCCACCCCGCTGAGACCCCTTCCCAGCAGCCCCTCCCAGACAACTGCCCTGTACTCTCTCGGGGGGAGGGAAGGGCCCGCTGGGGGGGTGGAGGGACCCTCCAATGGGGGCACTGAAAAGTGCCTTTTGGGGCTGAAGGGGTCCTGCAGCTCGAGTCAGGACCCCCCTCCCCGGCCCTATCAGGACCTTTGTGGCACTTACAAGTGCCTTTGCGGCTCTAACAAGAGCCCTTTGGGTCTTAGGGGTTCCGCAACTCAAACTGGGACCCCCTTCCCCGACCCTATCAGGGCCCTTGCACCACTTACAAGTGCCTTTGCGGCCCTGAGAAGGGCCTATGGGGCTTAAGGGGTCCCACAGCTCGAACCGGGACTCCCCCTCCCCGGCTCTTGTAAGAGCCCTTGCGGCACTGAGAAGTGCCTTTGGCGAGGGTCCCGCAGATCAAACCGGGACCCCCAGTGAGTGGCTCTTAAAAGAGGCATCTTCTTTCTTCTATCCAGCGACACCAGTTCCGCTGAGGCCGCCGACCCCCGAGAGGTAACCCTGCGGCCTGCGGCCGATGTTGCCAGCGTCTTGATTCACCGATGCGCCTTCGGGGCTGCGAGACCCCCAACAAAGGCACTTATCAGTACTGCAAGGGCACTTAGAAGTGCTGGGGAGGGCCCTGATAAGGCCGGGGAGGGGGGTACAGGTTCGAGCTGAGGGACCCCTTAAGCCCCAATAGGGCCCTTGTCAGGGCCACAAAAGTCCTTGTAAGGACCCAGGAGGGGGTCCCATTATTGAGCTGCGGGGCCCCCGAATGACCGGCCGGGTTGACGGCTGATAGGCAATCCATAAACGGACGATTTCGTGAATCTCTGGCCATATGGGGATTTTCGGAAGTGGGTGTTCGAGTTTTGTCGAACGTTCGAAAACCCTCGAACGTTGGATCGAACATTCGATGAAAACGACATGCGGAAACCGTAAGTAGGGTGCGTGTTTTTATGCTGTTCCCCATGCACGGACGAGTTCCCCAGACCATGTCCCAGGTCCCAGGGGCCTGTAAGGTAAGTTTACACTGCAATATTTCGGAAAATTCATTCGAACTTTCCAAACTATTTACCTGCCATTGACTTTAATGGGTCTGTTTTTGGACTTTGGAACTTTCTGACTATTTTAGAAGTTTGAAAGTTCGAAAACGAAAGTTCGGCCATCTCTAGTAAACGTCTTGTAATATTCCCAATTCTGTTCGTCCTTAAACTGCCCATTCGTCTTGTGATTTCCTATCTTGACTGTCACGTTTAAATTTGAATATTCCCCTACCTCCCCTCTGCCTTCTCTTTCTCCATTTTTTAGGGCAATCTCTGAGTACTACAATTTTCACCTGATCTTCTGAATCATCACTACTTTCTCCCCGCAGTAGATCCCCATTAAAGGAATATATTAATTTCCCTCTCCCAATTCTGCTTCATAGGAAATACTGAGCATGCTTGCCCTCACAGAGAGTCAGATAGTCTGGCAAGAGACTGAGGGACTGAGCTTGAGCAAAACAAGTACTGGATTGAAGTCATACAGCAACACAAACACATCAGAGTAAGTGCTGCTTACATGTATTCATTTACAGATTGAAATGAGAAAAAAAAGTATTCCTATAACATTGCATATAAATCTTTTTGTTACTATTTCATCCCTTTCTCATTAAACGTTTCTTTTTATTCTTCCAGTCTTATTTGAAAAAAAAAATTCTGTTGATGTAATTATTGTGTTAGTGTTGTAACTAACAATCCACTGTAGCTTACGGTAGCACCAAAAACTGTGGGCTGCCCTTTTCCTATGTAGCAACTGCTATGTTAAACATTTAGATTCATGCCTGCTATAGTGCAAATAATAATTATTGTAGGGAACTGATACATTGGCTTTTTAGATTAGTTACTTGATATTAATGTATGAAAGTAATTAATGATGGTGATACCAAACACTGTAAGTATGTAATTACAGAAAGTGTGGAAACATAAGTATTCCCCATGCACCATCAATGCTTCTGGGACATTGTTTTGGTCCAAAAATGCTCTAAAATATCAAAGGCTGAGAAGAGAGAGACTTTCAATAAAAAAGGCAGAGATTGTATCTTCAGTTCACTCATACAGGGAGATGCAATATCCCAAAAAATAAGTGCAAAACCCATGCAAAATGATGTAATATAGGGTTAGTGTGGTTTTTTTTTTACTCATTTTGCATCACTTGCACCCTTTCTAAAGACTTTTGTCACTAATACATTGAATAAGATAGGGAAAGAACAGGTTTCAAATCTCCCTCCTCAGCAATATGCAAATAAGGAACAAAGACTTCTGGGAATTTACCATGTTTCCATGGATGCTCTATGGAATGCTATGTCTTTAAAAAGACTTCTACAGCATTCTACAAGCTAAATGCAAAACCAGAGCGCCCACTACAGAGGCCTGCACTACACTCATGATGGCTCAATAAAGCCGAAACTGGTCTGTAGTTGGTGCTCTGGAAGCCAGGAAGTTAGTGGGTTCCGCGCAGGAAAGAAGTTAATGTTGCAGGACTGTAACTTTCCAGATCAGCAGCAGTTTAAGCCCAGGAGGTGTGACAGGCACTAAGCAGGCAGCAGCTGGACACTCCCCTCACTCACAGGCCTAATGTGTATACCGAGCCTAATGTGTATACCGAGCCTAATGTGTATACCGAGCCAAATGTGTATACAACACCTAATATATATACAGAACCCAATGTGTATACCCAGGCTAATGTGTAAACTAAGCCAAATGGGTATACCGAGCCTAAAAAGTTTGGTGCTATATGAGAAAATAAATACACATTATTAACATAGTTAATAGTGTAAATAAATGTGTAAATATGGGGGGGTGGTTAGGCATTTCTTTTTAAACTTGGTGGTACCAGGTTCCATGGAAACAATCAATTACCCCACCAAACCCATTTTGTGCCTATGCTGCCAAACACAGCATGTTTGGTTTTCTTTAATAAAATGATGGGAATGAGTTCTTATGTAACATGGTACTTTATATGAGTAGCTGTGAAGCAGTAAGGAATTTACCATTGCTGTTTTAATGGGGGTGAGTTTAAAGACCATATGAAGAAGTTGGCAAATCTCTTGATTATGTTGTTCCTAACATTATTTAGCTTAGTTCTCCCTTTAACACGCAAATCTTTATTGTTTTAGTGGCGATTAAGAAAACTAGTCATTTTCGATTTTTCTTTCTTTCTTTTCACAGCTGCATTTTATACGCTCTCAGCAACTTCTCTTGTGATAATGGAATTTAACCCCCCACCCTCCCCCTTCTACTTTAACTGACAGTGGGCAACTCTATTCATTGTTCCAGTTTGACACCGAGAGAAAAGCAAGAGCTTAGGACTCTACATTCCCCTTTTCTCTTTTCAGTTACGGGGAGTGTAAATAACTTTCTACCCTGAAATATAAGCAGACTCGACAAAAAATCGCTAAGTGAACATATAAAATGACATTGTATAGCACATGACTTAAAACCAAAAAAGGGGAGGGGGGTTGAATCTCGTGTTACCATTGTGAGAAAGTTACATAGAAATGAATTAGAAATTCCCCATTTTAGGGGGTAAATAAAAATTGGAACGTTAGACCAACATTATACATTGCTCAAACATCCAATCAGTGGAAATTTGCATTGGGTAGCTATTAGCACATATAATAGCAGCACTGGAACAATTTGTAATTAGTTACAAATCTGTAAGTCTCTCTCTCTTAAGTGCTGGATCAGTGATCATTTTCCTACTTAAGAAGACAAATGTCCCTCACTTGGGTGTTCTTATAATGGTGATATTATTACAATAATTACACCGTTTAATATGTATGATTAGTCACTCTGAAAGTGCTATTAGCTATCACAATAATCTGTAATAGTTGGCTCCATCATTGTTATGACATGATCTTTCCTACTGTTTGTTGACCTCTCAGTTCAAGAGGGTGGTAACATTCCCAGCCCCCAAACCTTAAAGCAGCTAAATCCATGGTTTCATTCCCAGCTGGAATGTTTAGAAACCTTCAGTGTTAAATAGTTTTCTGAACTGCTTAAACACCAACAAGAGCCTTATGGGGCCTTCCCCAACTTTCAACATATCTTTTTTTGTTGAGAATTTTTCATTCTGCGTCGATTCTGTAGCCTAACTGTGGACTCAAATTAAAGATACCAACCTTATTGAAGTGTACTGAATTGCACTGAGTTGTGTTTTGTTTCATTTTCTCTTAACTTGACCCCCAGCTGGGACTGGGCAGCTTTTCCTTCCAATGAAGCGTGCTAGGAAGAAAAAAAGAAAAAACAAGAGGGAAGAAAAACGAAAAGGTGCAGCTTAGTTCAATAATTAGCCTTGATCCTCAAAGCCTTAAATATTTTAATGCCAGCGTTGCAGTGTGGCAAAGCGAAATAGAAATGTGGGGAAAGTAATTAGCTCTGTTCATTGAAGTGTAGAAATTGTTCAATAAATAATGGCTGGTTTTGTTTGCATTGTATGTTTTATCTTTTTCACTTTAGGGCTGTAGAGGTGATGGTTTGTTCTAGTTACATCACAGATTGTCCTATCTGCCTTTGCTATCTGCTGATTCAATAGGACTTAAGTTTTGCACTAAATAGTCGTACAAAGCGTAACTTTTTATTGTCGTGTTATTGTATCTAAAACGATGTGCTGGTCCCACAAAAACAGTGAAAAACTCATTCATTCCTAATGGTTTGTGCCTATTTCCAGGGCACTACCAGTATACCAAATATAAATAACTGGAGGTTCACTATTTGTGAAGACTAACATTAGGCTCACAAAGAAACACAGGCGCGGAAAAATAGGGCAACACTCACTCAAAGATAGTAGTCATGAAATGTGATTGACATGAAACTCCATTTAATTATACCCAATTAGACCAATGTTATCCACCCCCAAATACTAAATACAAACTAAACATTAAAAACACAACCCCTCTCCTCAGTGTAAAAACACATAATATATACAGTCACCAAAAATATCTTAATACAATATACCAGTATATTGTACTACATAGAGATAAGATAACATCACGTTAAGAATCAAAACAGCAGTCAAGTAAACAAATAAATACAAGGTACATGCTACACCTATGTAATGGCAATAAAGTAGAGGGTTACCAATGGAGATCATACAGATCAATGAAGAGAGGGGTACCAATAAAATAAAATGTCAGATGAATTTCATTTGGATCCCCAAACTTCCTCATTGTGTTTTTATGTCTCTAGTATTGGGGGGAGGGGGATAACATTGGTCTTATTGAGACCCTCCTGCTATAAATAAATGGAGTTTTATGTCAATCACCTTTCATGACTATCTTAAGTGAGTGTTGCCCTATTTTACAGTGTTTACTGTGTTTCTTGTGTTTCCCCCGTCATTTATTTTATTCCTTTCAACATATATTTGATGTGTGTGCAGAACCAATTATATTTGGGAGATTTTAGCCAGGGCGATTGGTTAAATGCACTTTTGGATCTGGAATTCTGGATTATGAAAATTATCTTTAGGGGAGAAACTAAAGCTCCCAAATCACTATGATAATATAGATTACGCAAAAGGGTAAGAAGAGGAGCCTTATGATGGGGATGAACCCCATCTTTCAACTTGTTCTCAGGAGATTCCCATCTTGGATCTAGTGTCAGTAACTTGACTTTGGCTTGTATATAAACTACTGTAAGTTTATAGACTATGGCAGAATATTGTTCTAGGCAGAAAGTGCTAGTTCAGCTTCAAATTCTTTACTAATTGAACCTCAAATACATTTGTTTAAACAGCTGGGGGGAGGGGTTATTCTCTCATTAAAAACAAAAAAACATGTAAAACATTTTACAAATGACTTTTTTCTGCTTGTGATGGATATTTTACTGTATTTGGGTATTTGTAAAACAAATGATATCCACATTAGATTAGAGTGTATGAAATAAACACCCACCATCACTGTTAAGACGAAGTTGAACTACATACGACACTGTCAGCGTTGTATATCAAAGTCATAGACAATTTTAATCAAGCAAGATAATCAGTGCAAAAACAAAGAATACCAAAGCAAACAAACATTTGGGTACCCTAAACTGGTTTCAGGTCAAACCCATTGGTTTCACAGTTTCATGAGCCCAGTGGTTTTGTGTCTCCTTATCTAACACAGGAAAAATATTAAAAAAATTAACCTTAGCTATGAACAAAAGCAAAAACTACTGAATGAGATTGACTTGTTGCTTTATAAAATAATGAAAAAGAAAAGACTGATGGAGGAGGTGAGAGCAGTATAGTCTGCAGCGTAGCTACCAGGGGTGCAGGGGATGCTACCGCACCAGGGCCCTTGGCCAAGAAGGGGCCCCATTTTGTGCTAAGGATCCAAAACTACCCGTCTGTGTACAAAGCATTTTTACCATTGTCTGTGTGCCAAGCATTTAACCAGTGCCTGGCTGTGTGCAGTGTCAGTTTCCCAAACAGTTTATCAGTGACTGCATGCCAAGCATTTCACCAGTCTTTGTGCCAACAATTTTACCAGTGGTTATATACAAAGCATTTTACTAGCGTCAGTTGGATAGTTACTTTAGAAGGTTTGAGGGTCAAAGTTTAGAAATACTGTTGGAATCTGATTGAATAGTTTTGCTAGGTGTATGGGTAAAGTATGTTTGTCTGTTTTATAACGAGTGCCTTTAAAAAAATGTTAATGATGAATTGGGATGTTTTTTATGGAAATGATTATTAGCTTTGCGGTGCTGATTTTTGTTTGAGGCGGTGTTGGGGGGATCACACCCCCAATTTTGCATCAGGGCCCATAAGCCTGTAGCTACGCCACTGGGTATAGTGTATAGTGTCCCTTTAAAATCAAAACTTTACCTTACAGTATCTCAGTCAAAAATCCCAACAATTACAAATATAAAATTATTCAGAGGCGTTAATAACATCAGGCACAGGAAAAGCCATGTACGTGTTATCAGAGTTTATGTTTTTTTTACTTTTTAACAACAACATTGTTTAGCTTTTGATGTCATTTCGATGTCTTCCTTTCTTGGCTACCCTTTTGCATGGCAGAGACAAATAGGCCAAGTAGATTTAAACTTCCATCTGTTTATGCTGTTAAAGGGATGAGCAAGATGTGGGAACTTTTCTCCTATGAATTAGACTGATTTAGATGATCAAACAATTTCTGAAATGTATTTAGCTTCCTAATGGAAAGGATAAAACAGTAATAAATCAGAAAACCATTTTAAAGAGAGGAATAGTATAGAATGGCCAATTTCTCTTTCCCTTTTTAATATAGAATTAGAGCCTTTGGCAATGATAGCCAGATCCCTTGTGGGTTATAAAGATGTTGAAGTAGGTCACTCGGGAGGAAAGGTAACTCCATTTGCACAAGATGCTTTTGATAAGCCATGAACTATAATAAACTTTTCACTGGGCTCTACTGCTTGGGAATCTAACAGTACATTTTATGGATATGTAATAGAAAAAAACAAGCCATTTTTCAGAAAAACACATTTCTTTACATTTAGTGACATATTATCTTATACTCAGAAGGTTACATAAAAGCAAGAAGATGTTTTTAGGACAAACCTAGAAACATTTACCTCCAGACACAGACTAAATAATTTTACAAAACATGTCACCAATGATGTAAGACATCATTATTTCTTTCCCCTGTAAGTCCCCTGTAAGTCCTATAAGTCCTATAATCTCACCAGCAATGACTCAATGAATGAAACACAACTCAAGATACAGATTAATTTCAGTTTAAAAAATGCCTCATAGAAGGTTTAGAATTAAGAGCCGTAATTATAAAGCAGGGGTATCCATAAATAACTCTCAGTGTAAAATTCAGTTCCTCATTGCTATTTTTATTTTAGGATCACCATTGAAGTATTGTTATTTAGGTATATAAGGATTGGTAGGATTATTTAAGGAAACATTCTTAATTAGGGGTATTCTCATTTAAGGTGAGGTATTCTTACTGAAGGAGTGGTCTCCTTGTTTAAGGAGTGGTATTCTTTTTTGAAGATCAGGGTTTAGGTATCATTATTTAGGAATGAATTGTGTTTTTTTATCAACTGGTGGTTAGCGATGGGATCTGGGTCCGACCCGGATCCGACACGGAACCCCTCGGTTCCAAAATCCGAATGTTCTGTCCGATCGTTCGGATTTGGGGACTTCAGAGCGAGTTTACGATTTTTATCGAACATTCAAACTACTTTTGAAAACAGCCCCGAACCTTCAATATTACTCGAAAATACGACCGGAAACCCTAAAATAGCTTCTGATCGTATTTTTGAGGATTATTAGAGGCTATTTTTGAGAAATTTTAAAAATAGCTTGAACATTCAATAAAAATCGAAAACTCGCTCTGAAGTCACGATTTTAAGTTCTGTTTTCGGATTTTCGGGATTTTCCAGTTTAGGCCATCTCTACTGGCTGTGTTTAGAGATGGGATCCAGACTTGACACAAACCCGGATCCGACAAGGAACCCCTCGGTACCGAAATCATAAAGATCAGTCCGGACGGATCCTCCGGATTTCAGGACTCCGGAAGACATTTTCGATAATTTTCGAAAGTATGGGGCTATTTTGATAATTTTCTAAAATAGCCTTGAACATTTGAAAATTATCGAAAATGCCATCGGAGACCATTTTCGAGTTTCCAATAGTATTTTCAAAAATCTAACGTTCGAGGCTATTTTCGAAAATTATCGAAAATAGCCTTGAACATTCGAAAATCTTTGAAAATATGATCAGAAACGCGAAAATGGTCTTCGATCGTATTTTCAATAATTTTCGAACGTTCGAGGCTATTTTCAAAAGTTATCAAAATATGGCCCACGTATTATTGAAAAGTCGTTCTGGTTTTGGACTTTTGGATCTTCGGGATTTTCCTGAGATCCGGGAATCAAAAAACGGAATGGAACTAGTGAGTTTCAACCATCTCTAGTTGTATTATGTAAGAATACGCGTTCATTATAAATTTCATTTTTACACACAAGGTTATTGCATCACGTGACCGTGGGTGGGTAAGTAGCAGGGACTGAATGCCTGCAAGAAATAAAGGCTAGCAATTGTGCAAAATAGAGGCGCAATATCTAACATTTTTTTAAATTGCATCATAAAAGCTGTGCTATTTCCAAAAAGACCCATGCTACCCGATATTGCAAGCGTGGTCTGCAGTAATGCTGTGTCTGCCTACCATTATATTTCTGACTGCCTGCCATTATATTTCCTTGGTGCAACAGTAGTCACTGCGGGCAAACTTTATGTACCAGCCACTATGGGCAAACTTTATGTATGAGTCACTATGGGCAAACGTGCATGTACCAGTCACTGTGGGCAAACTTATGTGTACCAGTCACTGTGGGAAAACATATTTATCAGTCAATGTGGGCAAACTTGCACATACATGGGCATGAGGGCAAATTATATTTACAAGTATCTGTGTGTTATAATAATAATAATTATAATGTCAGCCCTCCAGTTCACCAATCAAAAACAATAAACCTTTTGGTTTAAAAAGCACGCCGAAACACGCCTAGAATCTCTGCAGCTTCATTTTGTCTCCCATTGCAGGCCCAACGTGGCTCTGTGTATTGGATACCTTCCATATTTATACTTCCCTAACAATAGACTGATATTTAGCACTTAACTGACTGTAGACATAGGCTGGGGGGTAGATTTAAAAGATATTTTTATTATAAATGTTTTAACATTTATCCCTGGTTTGCTGCTTATATTGTGTTTTCTTTTTACTTTATACTATAAATTGTGCTATGGTTACCTCTTTTCTGCTTATAGTATTTACATTTTTAACCATTTAGGACCTTTACATCACTAAAGGATCAAATACATCTATATCTTGGACAGGTTTATATAGAATCCCATCAAATTACTCTAGAAACCTTCCCATAAAATATTGGGTATTGGTCTTCAAAAATGTGAGTGAAGGATGTTCTTCAAAGCTTCTTGTCACCAAGGATAGATGACAGATGACTTCCCTTAAGACTTACATAATTGGTAGGTTCGGTCTATTTCTGCCAATACCTATTATCTTCTAGGTTTTGCAAGATTTTTAATATTCTGATGGATGTCATTGCACTTATGTGTAATTGGTCTTGTTGATCCTGATATCCTCAGTTGGGCTGAATGCCATATCATTATCCCTAATGATTTCATCATTCTTCTCTCCATGAAATGTCTCTGGCACCTTAATAGTTAGTCAAGTTGGCCATTGATCTACTGCCCTCCAATACTGTTGTTAAGAAAGTCATCAGAATGGGATAGCTGATTTAGATTATTATGTGAAATACTTAAACCTAAAAACCCACTTCTTTCTTTCTTTTTTGCCATTGTATTTTTTATATAGTCTGTTTTCCTTTAAAAATATCATCCTTTTCTCTACCTTTCCTTTCTTTTTCTCCTTTTTTGGACAATATATTTTTGGACTATTCTTTCTTGTATTATATGTAATTTAACCAAGCAGACTTAAAAAGGTGGCCATACACATGCGATTTCCACAACAAGCGTTCCGACAGATCACATTGGTATCTGTTTGAACACATGCTGTGGGGGGGGGGGGTATAAGGGTTGGTCGGCCGTGCAGCCATACACAGTAAGATTGGCTCAGCTCCCTTTACTTAAAGTGACTTAAAGGGAGCTGATGGTCATTCCCAACCAACCATAATGCCGACTCGGTCGGGAAAAGCCCCAACACACTGACAATAATGGGTAATAATGAGTGTATGGTCACATTTAAAGTAAAGGGAGCCGAGACAGGCCAATGTAAATTTTCCATCGTTCCCCAACTGACCGTAATGCTAATCGTAGTGTGTTCGTCAGCACTAAAATCAGTTGGGAAGAGCCCCTACACACTGATTGTCGCCGATGGGATTTACCCATTATCGTTAGAATGTCTGGCCACCTTTATGTGCTTGTCCAGGGAAGTTTATGTAAATGGTTTGGATGCTCAAAGGGCAGTCAATTACTTTGCATGTTCTGCAACTGAAATGTAATATTTTGCCACTTCAGAAAAAGTTGCACATAATATAACAGTCATAATAAAACAGATATGTTTTAATATAAAACAGAATGTAATGTAACAGAATTTAAAATTAAAACAGAATGTTTTAATATAAAATGATTTAATATAAACTACACACAAAATGAATAGAGCACACTACAATTTAAGTATTTATTTTATTTTAGGTTGTGTGTTAGGTTGTAGTGTAACATTTGTCTATAGATATAGGACAAACAATTAATAGTTTAAGGTCGAATGAAGAATCAAATTAAGGAAACAAATTACAGAACAGAAAAAAGAGAAATTCAGTCAATCTTCAAATCATAATAATCCAGTGATATACCGACTACCAAATATGCTTGGATTAAATCAATAGAAAGCTACAGTAGGCTAGGTAAAGTGTGATATTTCTGTCCGATTGACCACCAAATAGGATAATTTGGTTGGGATGAAATAGTGACAACTTCTTAAAGGGCATGTCCACCCCCAAAAATATACTTTAACCAACTAATGGCCCCAATGTGTAGCCTTGCAAAATCCTTTTGTTGTTTGCTGTTGTTTGTTACAATGAAAAGCACTTAAACCTATCTGTGTGCGTGCCCCTGCTACTTACCTTGAAATCCGGAAAAATCCTTACCTTACATCCTTGCTCCAAATGACTGCCCTGCAATGTCTCTGCAAAGTCCCAAAAAGTGAAGAGCAGGAGCCTGGCTGTGTCCCAAAAGATTTCTGCCTCTCCTCCGGGAGAATTCTGTCATGTGCAGTGAAGCCCTCCCTCCTCCCTTTCCATCCCTCTGGATCCTGTTTTTCTCTCCCTTCCCCTAACTCAAACCCCTTTGCTGTAGTGTAGGGCTCCAAACATTACTTACTTTCCTTCATTCCCCCGGTGTTCTGTAAGGCCGACAGCCGCATCCGTGATTGGCTGCCTCTCAGCAATGAAGGAAAGTAAGTAATGTTAGGATGATTTTTTTAACAAATAACAAACATAGTGGTTGGGGGTGGGATAGGGTCTACGTATAAAAAAGGGTATTTGGAGAGTGGACATGCCCTTTAAGCACAACTGACCCTTTTTGTCAAGATCAGACAAAAAATGCATTGTACATGTTGTTAAATGTTGGCTGATCATGTGGTCTGTAAAAATGGGACTGGCCATACACAAATATTGTAGTACCGCTTTACTTCCCGACTCTGTGCGACATTGCATATGGATTTATTGATTGTAAATTGGCCATACTATTTAGCAGTTGGAAGACTTATTTCAAAAAATATACACAGAAAAACAAATCAGATTTCTCTTTTAAAGGGTATGTCCACCCTTAAAAATCATTTTTTATATGTTACTCCCCCTGTCCCCCCAGCCCCAACCGCTCTATTTATTTAATCAGAAAATGCCCCAAACTTTACTTATCTCCCCTCTTTCCTCCGCCGCGCTGCCGGCCCTCTGCTTGCGAGAAAATGCAAGCAGAGGGGCAGGACCGGCAGTCGTGTCTGTGATTGGCTGAGCGGCAACCAATCACGGACGCGGCTGCCAGGAGTTCATTTCGGCAGAGGAAAGAGGGGAGGTAAGTAAAGTTTGGGGCATTTTCTGATTAAATAAATAGAGCGGTTGGGGCTGGGGGGACAGGGGCAATATTACATAAAAAGGGATTTACACTAGGGGGAGGGAATGCTAATCGGTAGGGAGAGGGAGGGAGAGGGAGGGGGAGGGAGGGGGAGAAGGGCTGCAGTACGCATGCCAAACTTCTCCCGGAGGCCAGGTAGGAGGCAGAGTCCTATATGGACTCTGCTATCCTCCTGGTGGGCACTTTTTGGGACTTTGGGGGGGGACTACAGGAGAACCATATGGAGCTGGGATGTGAGGTAAGTATTAAACTACACTACATGATGGGGCCAGTAGTGGGGGGGATTATAGTTTTGGGGGTGGACATGCCCTTTAAAGCAATTTAATGCCTGAGGCCTTATTTATAAATGCATGATACATAGGAATACGCCCGAACTCGAGTTTGGGACAAAACTACCTATTTCACAGACAATGTTTTGTTTACATTCTCAGTGCTTCAATTCAAATCTGCTATATATGCTGAGGTGTTTTGGAGAATCAAAGAAATTTAAAAGCCCTTATTTAAAAATTTCAATGCGATTGAATAATGACGATTTTTACAAAAAACATGTGATGTGAAATGCTATTTATACCCTTACTTTTATGAATAAAGAGGGAAATGCAATAATTTTTGTCCCAACTATCTACCTGCCTGAGATTCCACCACGTACTATACACTTTGTGAGATTTATTATTATTATTGTGGATTTATGTAGTGCCAGCATCTTCCGTAGCACTTTACAATTACATGTATACATTTACATCAGGCCCTACCCCCGAAGAGCTTACAATCTAAGCACATTAATTTGACATTTACAACCTATCAGTATGTCTTTATGATTGTGGGGGAAACCCACGCAAGAACAGGGAGAACATACAAACTCCTTGCAGATGTGTCCAAGGGTGGATTCAAACTCAGGACTTTTGCACTGCAAGGTATCAGTGCTAACTACTGAGCCACCATGCTGCCCAGATTTAGTACATTGTGGTAAAGCAGTCAGATAAGCTGCATGGTAGGTGTTGGATTTTCGACCCAATGGATTATATGTTAGGTTTCAGGTAGTGCAATTGTTGGACATTGTGCAGGACTAGTACTTCTTGAAGCACTTGGTCACTTAAATGTTGTTGTAAGGCACTAAAATAATGTGGGCACTAGATATACTGTACCATTAATAAAGACAGAAAAAAGGAGTAAAAAAAGTATGAGTCAAAAGTATATTAAAAAAAACTATTCACAGCTTTATTGACACAACAAAACAGGACATGGCTTAACAGTCTGCATGGACCAGAGGTTCAAGACTTGAGCCATGGGCTAAAAAACATTCTTACAATGCCTGAATTTCTAGTAACACCCCGCCAGCACAGGAAGGGGGGGTTAAGCTGTCCATACATTTCTTAAACTTGATCAGACAAGGGGGGAGATGTGTAAACAGAGCAGTGTCCATGGTGAGGCTGTGCAGAACACATAAGTGTCACAGACACTAAAAGAAGGCAGTGAGTAAGGGATGGTGGGGGGAATAAGGAGCACTCACTAAACATTAATAATTTAATGACAAAGCAAGCACAGATAAATATGTGAGTACCACCATTTTACTTCTCTCAAATTGTAGTTTCAGAAAATGTAAAGTTGTTTCAGTGAGTATAGGGACCCTTTAAATAGGTCCTAAACCATTTGCCTTTCATGTGGCAAGTCCCCCAGATTGGATAATATTAGAAAACAATAGTTGAAATAACTTTGAGTAGGGAGATGGAAACTGCCCATGACCTTGCATAGATAAATCAATTAATAATAATGAACCAGAAAATATAACAGTTATATTACACGGGTTTCTTAATGGGGGTGAAAGGTGAAAGCCTATGTATTAGAAAACAAGAATCTTTCTGGGATTCTAATTTGAATTTAATTTGAGTATTCATTTGTTTAGGTAGTTAAAGAAAGAAAGCTTTATTATCAACTGACAGAGCTACATAATATGATGAATGGAGACCTGGAATGGTGTTTCAAAATGATTCACATTCACCTTCAACATATAATTGAAAGCAAATAGAAATGTACATTTGGACGCCATTTGATTGTAATAGATGATGGATACGCACTATCCAAATTTAACACTTTGTATACATGTATGTATTCTTGGACTTGTATTATCTTCCTCTTAGTTGAGTGTTCGGCTAAAACTGCGCAAGAATTATCCTGATTAAAAGATTTATTTTGTAAAATTGTTATATTTAAAAAATCATCATGCAAAGGATGTTTTATTGTGAGACTGAGGTGAGTACCTTAGTTCTAATTATACATTAGAGAAACAATACTTATGGCCGTACTGATGGATTCTGAATGGAAAATTCTACCCCCTGTATGGATCGCCTGTAGCTGTGAGGTATCCACAACATCCAACAGGCAGAAGGTTGATTGAAGGGAAGCCTCCAATCTGTATTTTATTGTAAAAGGATTTCCAGCAAAAACCATACAAAGCAAAAATACCAAAACAACAGCTCATCTGAGCATCTAATTGTTTCACTACATTCCCTGGCTGACTAGAGCAAAAATTGCACAATATTTTAAGTATACAACAACTCACAATTTATAACTTGTTCAGAGTCCTGGGAACTAACTGAACAAGCTTTCAGCACAATACTACCCAATTAAACAGTACACCTATTAACTACCTGCTCAAATGAAAACCTGAATAGCAATCCAATGGCTAGAAAACCACCCTACATTTTCCTTATGCTCCAGAAACCCAAATCTGGCTCCAGCTTAAATCGCATGTACATCCTTTAAACAAAAAAACTGGTGACTTGTTAGTTATCCGCCCCAACTGCTATTTTTCTCAATTTATCACATGCCTTTGTAACCAGCTATTTAATATGTTACCATTAAAGGTATCTTCCTCCTCCTCATCACCTGAAGAAGGGGGCCAGTACCCCCGAAACGTTGTACTGGTTTTCAATAAATTCACAATTTGGAGTGCGACTTATGAGTATCTGCCTCCTCCTCCCTCTGCTCCAGTATGGTTAACTTCAACATTAGCCACACAGCCGCCACAACAAAAGTAAGTAAAGTTGCACTGATCGATATAACATTTGTTAGTGTGACTTTAACTCCACAGAGTGCTGACCCGTCCCTTACGATGCATCACTCTGGAAGTACCTTAAAGGGCATGTCCACCCCCCAAACTATAATTTAACCCACTACTGGCCCCACTATACAGTTTGAAAAAGTCCTTACCTTACATCCCTACTCCTTATGGTTTTATTGCATTGCTTGTCCAAAGTCCAGGAAACTGAAGTGTAGGAGCTGTCTTCCTGCTCAAATGTGTCTGCCTTCTGTGTTGCCGGGAGAATAATGACATGCGCTGTGGAGGCCTTTTCCCCCCTCCTTCCCACCATCCGGATCCATCCTTTTTTACTGTCCCATCTAGCGTTAAATGTTTTTAGGGTATGATAGCTCCCCCCTGCCCACCTCTAACTACCATATTATCTCATTAAAAGAGCATTCAGATTGGTACTTACAGCCCTTCGTTCCTGCGCCACTTTCTGTGACGTCAGCTGCGTCTGTGATTGGCTGCGTCTCAGTCAATCACAGACATGGCTGATGGACCGGCCCCCTGCTTGCAAGTCCCGGCAAGCAGGGAGCCAGAACAAAACGAATTGGGTGTGAAGGGCTGTAAGTATCAATCTGAATGCATTTTTATTGATGTCTGTGTGCCAAGCATTTAACCAGTGCCTGGCTGTGTTCAGTGCCAGTTTCCCAACCAGTTTATTAGTGTCTACATGCTAAGCCTTTAACCAGTCTTTGTGCCAACTATTTTACCAGTGGTTATATACAAAGCATTTTACCATTCTCTCTATGCCAAGCATTTCACTAGCGTCAGTTGGTTAGTTATTGTAGAAGGTTTAAGGATCTGAGTTTAGAAATACTGTTTGAATCTGATTGAATAGATTTGCTAGGTGTATGGGTAAAGTATGTTTGTCTGTTTTAAAATGAGTGCCTTAAATAAAATGTTAATGATGAATTTGGATGTTTTTTATGGTAATGATTATTTGGTTTGTATAACCATAACCATAAGTCTGTAGCTAAACCACTGGCTTTAATGTTTTCCAGTGGACTAGCAGCCTGCTAGGCTAACCCACCAGAAAATATTACGGTTTAATAAACCTTTGAGTATGTAGCAGGATCCGCCTGTTTATAGTAGTAAAACCCCAAAAAAAGGCCGACTGCGCGGCCGCCAAACGATCGGGTCGGCCGAACGCTCTTCCAGGAAAGGCCGAAAATTTCCATCGGCCGTGCTAGACTCCCTATAGAGGAGTCTAGCGCGGCCGATGGAAACACACAGTCCCGAGCGTACTCCCTATGATATTCATAGGGAGAACGCTCAGGACTGTGTGTATGCAGATCTTTGAAAGATGGCAGACAGGATCTTTATGGTTTTCTTTAACTGTATTTTAGCATCGCTGAACCAAAAGTTATGTATAAAAGAACATTTATTGTCTGAAGTCTGTATTATAACTAGGTGAACTGTATTAGATAGATGATTCAGACAAATCATGGAAAATTGCACAATAACAATCCAAGGACACAAGATGCCTCTGTTGATTTGTACTGTAAGTGTTCTGCATTTAGGACTCTTCACTATTATTCTTCTCATTTTCCCCCCCTAAATCTTTCAGTGTTCCTGCCATTACATAAACCTAAATTAACCTCCACTGACACTAAATCAGCTTCTTAAAGGATAAGGATACTCAAAAAACAAATACAGTTTAAATGGTAGCTGAATCCCTAACTAACCTTCCCCCCCCCTTTTTTTTTTAGGTCGCTTCAGAGCCTACCTGAGCCCTTGTAAAGTGCTGGCCATCTTGGAACATGTATGCAGTCTGTTAAGCTCCGACCCCCGAGACTTGCTGGACCTCGTTTCCAATCATGTTGTCACTCTGCTGATTGAACTGCCACTGGATATTTGGACACAAGTTGGAAAGAGGGGGCGGAGCTTACCAGACTGCACTACATACATGTTCCAAGATGGCCAGCACTTTACAAGGGCATAGGTAGGCTCTGAAGGGACCTAAAAAAAAAGGGGGGGGGGGGGAAGGTTAGTTAGGGATTCAGCTACCATTTAAACTTTATTTGTTTTTTGAGTATACTTATCCTTTAACCATCCTAGCCAGGCTTCTGGATTTAGCACAAACACCAAGCTAGAAACTTTATTGGAGGTTGTGCTAGCAATAATCTTTAATCTCTATCATGAATGTACCAGTTTAACATATCCCTTTAAATTAGGATTGATGCCTTTAACCTAAATATTTATGACTGATAAAATAAATCAAAATAGATCAAAAGATAAGCTTTACATCACCTTTTACAATTGCTTATGCATGACTTATAAAGAAAGACACATACAGTAGATTTTCTACTCTAATTGTCTATTCTAATTGGCAACAGCCTACAAATTTGGTCATCATTAAGTTTAGTTCTCTTTAATTATTTCCTTTCCTTTGACTGTGTACACACATTCTGATATTTCAACGTGACTACTGACCACCATGAGAGTTTGGTCTTTTGGATCAAAATATTGGTGGTGGAATTTTTTTTTAACATTTTAGTATAGTATAGTATAGTATTTGAGATTGAATAAAGACATACAGTATGTCTATCCAGTCCAACCTACTCAGCAATACCCACATTTTCTACCTAACAGTTGATCCAGAGGAAGACAAAAAAAAACAACCGTACAGGGGGATAGGGAATATCCCTGGATCAACTCCAAATTTATATATCAATATCAGTAATATAAAACATTCCTTGTTTTTTGAAACTCATCCAGATTTTTTAGAAACTATTTAATGAACATGCCATCACCACATCCAATGAAAGACAGTTCCATCGTTTTACCATTCTCACAGTAAAAAAAAACCTTCAGAAATTGCAAACAATGCCCCAGATAGTTTATTGTATGGCCCATTAATGCTTGTGAAGGTTCTCAAACATCCAGGTCATGGTATATCTGTTAGATCAACTGGACTTGAAGTTGAACTTCAGAATGAATTGAGAAAGCCAGTCGGATAACTAGCAAAACGTCTTCAAGAACTAAACTTCAAGTCCAGTTAATCTAATTGAATACAACAGATGGCCCATTCATGTATTTATACACAATAATAATATTTCCACACAACTGCCTTGTCTCTAGTGTGCTTAATTGTAACTTATCCTAATAGTCTAATAATTTAGTTTCTCTTCTCTGATCCCTTTCCATTTCCAAGATGTCTTTTTTCACAAAAGATTCCAAAAACTGCACTGAATATTCCAAATGAGGCCTTATCAGTGCTCCCTTGAATCCATATCCCTCTTTATACAAGACGTTTCTCCCAAGAACCACCTAGCCCGTACTTTTTTGCGATCAACTTTGAGCACAAAAAGAATGGCAAGGTGGGCACATCACAGGAACGTCTTCCTGGAAAATAGAGTTAAGACATTAGGTAGATTAGTTGTGTAATATATTGAATATCTGCCTATTGTATGGCCAGCATTACACTGTTGGTTAGATTAATTTAATCAATATGAACATTTGAAATGTTTTAGGCTGGAACCAGATATCTCTATTTGTAAAGTCCCAGTGATGAGCTAAACTCCCTAGAATAGGATTGCATTAACATAGCCCACAAAATATAAAAATGTTGTTTTATTTTAGGAAACCTAGCTTGTGTTCAACATTCAGGCATAAGAAAATCTGACGTTAAGCGCTCTTCTTTCTTCCCCTTGCTATTTATTGTTCGAATTCTTTTTTTCCATTCAAATTTGTTAATGAGAGTTAATCCTATTTCTTTGATACAGCGAGCAAAGCCTTTCTTTAAGGTTTTGGCTCCAGTGTTAACATCTAATGATCACTGTTGACAAAGAGTTGTTTATCTGCCCAGTGTAGACCTTTACTAGAATAACTCCAGTCTTAATCTGAATTACGGGAAAAAGCACTGGTATTTGAAACAATTTTAAAGGATATGTAAACTGGGGAAATTAGTTTTTTTTAAATTGCTCATTACTGGAAACTATAATTCTTCCCAACTATCACTATATCATTTTTTGTTGATCTGTCGCTTATTTCTTTAGAAATTCAGCAGTAGTGTCGCTATGTTACAACATTCGGGGCAAGTGCCCGAGATCTTTGGCAAAGTGTCCCGAATATTTTAACACATATTACCTAATAGAGCAGCCACGAATCTCCTTTTCCCTGTAGTACTGGTGTGTCGCATGGCTGCTGCCTCTGCAATGACTCTGTAATTAATTTGAGCCTCCAGCTGCTCCACTGCACATGGGTAGGTAATAGCGACATATGCCTATTAAGCTATTACCTATCTTGGTAATGTTCCCTGCACTCCTTAGGTCGTCTTATAGGTGCTGCGCCTCTTTACTGCTAACCACTAGCAGTTACTTATCCAGTAGCTTGTATTTGTTTGAAGAACACACTCTAGAAGGCTTTATTCATTTTACTAGTTTATCAGTGACATGCGTGCACAACATTTAGGGGAGTGTCCCCTTCCTCAGGTGCATGTGCAGGTAAGCTATTACCGACCCCGTGCGCAGGTCAATCCACTCACTATATTAGTGGAGGTTGTGGCAGCATTTGGTATTATACACTGCATATCTAGTAGTGTACATTACCAAATGCTGCCACTGCCTGCACTAATATAATGAGTGGATTGCCCTGCACATGGGGTAGGTAAAAGTCTACCCCAGTATATGATGAAATTGCCAGTTTGCTGCCAGTATTTAATGAAAATCCCATGGCTACCAGTATATAGTTAAATTCCCATGGCTACCAGTATGTAACGGGAAAACCCATAGCTACCAATTTGTAATGAAAATCCCATGGCTAACAGTATGTAATGAAATTCCCATGGCTACCAGTATGAAATGGAAAACCCATAGCTACCAATTTGTAATGAAAATCCCATGGCTATGAGTATGTAATGAAATTCCCATGGCTACCAGTATGTAATAAAAAACCCATGGCTACCAGTATGTAATGCTATTCCTATGGCTACTAGTATGGTAATGAAATTACCATGGCTACCAGAATGTGATGAAATCCCCATGGCTACCAGTATGTAATGAAATTCCCATGCACGTCCGCCTAGCCAGGATTCGTTAAGCATTAAACCAAATCCCTTCACAAAGGTATGTCCCGGTTACCCTTCCTTAACCCAGACCGAGAATACCACCCGCCCTGAGTCCTGAAAACCAGAGGAAATCACCGGAATTGGATGTCTTCTGAGCTGGTCATTACGTTGATCACAGCAGTGTACACCCAGTTTGGTATCCCCCACATACAAATCAGAGCATTCTTCACTGCACCCGGACTGCATATATGATGTCGATTTTCTGGTTAGATTGGGATTAGTCTTGGACGGGGTGGAGTACCCAATTGCTCATCAATTCAAAAGGACGAGGCTACACAAAACCCACACAAACGGCTTTCTTGGACTGCTTGGTAGAAGTCGGGAGATGGTAAACTGGAAGTAGAGGTTTACATGAAAAACCAACACACCACCAAAAGACTCAGATTTGCTGTTTGACTCTCTTACACCACCATCCTTAGATCACCAAGCTGGGTGTCATCAGAACTGCCCAAAACAGAGCCGAGACAATAATCCCCAACTAGCACAGAGGCGAAGGCTAAAGAAATGAAAAAATTCTCAGAGGAGCCCTTAAAAACTTGTGATATCAGACTGGGCCTTGTCAAAAGAAATAGAAGAAAAGAAAAAAGAAACACGAATAAAAACCGTGACTGGAAAAGGAAAAAGCCAGACAGGGGAGAACATGGTAATCCATATGTAGCAGGGTGCGTCTCCGAGAAATTAAAGAAGAATTTTCAAAAAAAACCGTATCCCCGGTTGCTTTAAACGAACAAAAAACAATTGATGCAGCATATTGGTACATCCGAAAGACCCAATAGGCCTAAACACAAGAAAAGGAATTCATATTGAAGTGCGGCCGTGCAGTGAAGAATGCTCTTGATTTGTATGTGGGGGAGACCAACAGCAACTGCATCAAACGTATGCCCAGCACAGAAAGAGCAATTCTCGGGTCCGGACCTCAGCCGTGTATCTCACATATTAGGATAAAGGACATACCTTTGAAGATTTGCTAATGTTAAAAACATACTGGCGAAGGAACGTGACTGGTTCAAGAATGGGTTATAAGGAGGCCATTTATGTGAAATAAGAAACCAAGCCTAAATAGAGGTGGGGGGGGTCGACACCAACGTCTGCATGTACAATGCTGTTTTAACACCTTACTCTGGGTGTTCTCTATAAACACTCTAGCCACTATCTAATAACCACCCTTAACACTGGTGGATATTGCTAATTGGGATTTCCAGGGTACATAATTGCCCACAATTCTGTACAAGTCCATTCCTGAATTGAGGGAAAGACAGTCGGATTGACTAGCGAAACGTCTTCAAGAAACTACATTTCAGTCCTATGTTGATCTAATGAATACAACAGAATTTAGGGATGCAAAGTTAGTTTTATCTAGGCAATTGTTTTTATTTTTGCTTTATGTCCAGATGGTGCCTCTGGATTGGAAAAAGCTATGTTTATCCAATATTCAAAAAGGGTAGTCGTTCACATACGGGGTAATACAGGCCTTTACGTTAACTTCAGTGGTGGGAAGATCCTGGAAAGTTTATAGGGAACATGTTCTAGGAGTATGTTCAAGGATGACCTTTATAGTAGTAACAGCATGGAGTGAGGAGGAAGAGATCTTGTCAAACTAACACTTGCTTGGCTTTTATGAGGAGACTCTGCATAAGCAGTAGGATTCAATATACTGGATTTTGCATAGGCGAATAATGTAAGGCTATAGTTGTTGAGTCTGGGGAGGCCATTTGACATAGATTAAAATTGGTTAATGAATAGGATGCAGAGAGTAGTGGTTAATGGGGCTCCTCAATATGGACTAAAGTGCTACGTGGTGTAACGGGTTTGTGTTGGGGGAGTTCTATTATTAAGCTGTTTTATTAATGATTTGGAAGTAAGGTAGGTATTGTCAGGCAAGTTTCTGTGTTTGATGTGCAGAAACAAAATTATTTGACAATTAAAAACTTCAGAGAATGTTGCACTGTTGCAGGGGATCTAGATAGATGTTAATTGTGCTACAAATGGCACCGAAGATTCAATGTTGAGAAATGTTAGGTGATGCCATTTGACTTTTAATTTAAAAAATCCTTGTGCTGCTTAATATAAATGGCTCGTGTTAAGTAAATACCTGTTGGCAAGGGATGTCTTGGAGTTTTGGTGGATAACAAACTTAAAGTAACAACAGTGCCAGGCAGCAACAGCAACCAGCTAGAGCCAGCATGGTATGTCTGGTATATAGGAGGTATGGATTCAAGGGAGGAACTTTTTATTCTCCCTCTATAAAAGCATTGGTAAGACCTCATTTTGGAATATATTCAGTGCAATTTTGGAATCCTGTGTAACAAAATGACATCTTTGAAATGTAAAGGGTAAGAGAAGGGAAACTAAATTAATAGGTGATGGGGGAGCTTGAATATGAGAGAGATTGGATAACATACCAATTATATGTGCAAGGAGGAAAAGGCGCTTGCGTGAGATTATAGTTCATGTGATAAATAAAATTAACGGACCATCATAAACGATATAGGGCATTATTGTCCACCATTTAGAACATGTCAGAGACACCGTGGACACCCTTAAGACTTCGAATTGAAAAAAATTTTAGGCTTCAAGTTCTTAAAAGGGTTTTTACTGTGCTTGAGAACGGTTTTATATAAGCTATGGAACCACCTTCCAGATGGTGTTTGTTAGGCAGGTTAAATGGTTAAGTTTAAAAAAAAGTAGGATGAGTTTCTGCAAACTAGGGAATGATTGCAATAGTACTGGTATGATTACAAAGTAGGGATCAAGGTATTACCCATTGCCCACTTGGAGGTCAGGAGGAATTTTTTTCCCTTCTAAATTTGGTTGTGGTTTTTTTTTGCCTTCTCGGATCAATAGTAGGCAAGGAAATGAGGCTATTGCTAGATGGGTTGGACTGGATAGGATGTATGTCCTTTATTCAACCTCAAATACTATACGATATGAGATCGGGATATCCCCATACCCAAATATCATACCCGTCGGTCCAATAATTTTCCCTATTGGGCCAGATTGCCCATGGACCAATCTGATTTGTACGACATCAGATCGTGCAATAGGATTGGAACATCTATCACCCCCATCAGATCACTGCCAAGGACAAAAGTGGTCTAACAGCAGCTCCATCTGTTCCCCACCCATACACTCTTCTCTAACAAATGCCACATGTGTACCTAAGGTAGGTAAAATATTCACCTCAGAATTTAAAAAAAAAGTGCTACGTTTGGACATAAGCCCCAAACCCCTAAAATTTTTTCTGCCCTTCTGTTCCCTTTGTATGAGAGGGAAGCAGAAGGAAGATCCCTGTATGAGAGTTCAAAGGGCTGGAGCAGGCTGAGAGAGAACATTCTCGAAGGAAATGTCCCTTGGGAAGGGAAGTTGCTTTGCCCTTCAAAGATTCAAAGCAGGTAAGGAGTGTTAACTAAAGCATGTAGCCGTGGGCATTTTTTTTTTGTAAAGGTGAAAATAATGTAATTTAAATGGGCCTTAAATGCCCTACAATAAAAACCATGCCTTTTATTTTTTAATCACAACAGACTGACATTTAACAAATTACAAAGGGAAATATTATTTTAAACATTTCTATTCAAAAAAAAGATTTATTGTTTTATGGCCAATGAACATTTGTTGATTATTCACAGACTTGGAACATCTTAAGTTTAATGCTGATCCTTTTGACATTCTATCACCACAGTCCCTGGAGAGTTGTGTATCAACATATTCTGATTTATTTATTTTGTTATTGTTTTGAAGCCGAAAGAGACAAGGGCAAGCCAAAAATGTGACAACTTTCAAACCGCAATCGTGGAGTTCATTCATCTCTACTTGACTAATACCAGGTTCAAAAATCTCAAGAGCAGACAAACTTCTTACTTTACAATACTAATAGAGATGCCGCCGTAAAACCTCCGAAAATCGGTCTTGTTTTCGAACTTTTGGAAAGTTCGAAAGTTCGGAAAACAGGACCCATTAATTTCATGGAGTCAAAAGTTTGAAACCCCAATTTCAATTGGTATCAATACAATTAAAATACGTCAAGGAACTTAAAGGTAACATGGATGTGTGGGGGGACACTGGGAACCATGGTCTCTCCTCCCCCCTCCTCCCCCCCCCTCCTCGGGGAACATGTTCGAATACCAGACTTTTGAAAACTCAATCTTTACTCTCAACGCTACTGCTTCATGCTCCGCGCATTGACTATAACCATCGATCTCCCTGATATTATCCCATATAAACGACTGCGTAGGATTTGTGATTTGGATAGTACTTGCGTATGGTATATAAACATTTTCACTCACATTATACGTAATTCTATTATTTACTCGCGTATAGGTATAATAGACATTTTTACTTGCGGATTCGAAAATTCGGATAATTACTGCCGTATTGGTAAAATAGACATTTTACTCACATATTCATAATTCGCATTACCTGCCATATTGGTATAATAGACATGTTACTGCATATTCGTTAATAGATATTACTCGGCTTATTGGTATATAAACATTCATTCCAAACCCACATTACATTCTATTACGAACATGATTGGAAATCTACGACCAAGATCGTAATTGTAATTATTGTAGATAAAAACAAATGGAGATTTACGTCCTTGATTGTACATTTTCTATCACAGCAAAGATCATAAATATGGCCCAATGTGTGGTGATATGTGAATTGTCCACTACTACTTTTCATTCCAATTATCAACACATTATCTAGGCAGTCAATACGTCCCTAGTCTTAGTGAGCTTCGGTCCGTGGATTTGTATATGTGACATGACACATCGTTAATTTATTTAGCGTGATTTAGTGTTTACAAGCAATCAGTGTACAAGAGTGTACAAACATAAACCTGTTCTTGACATTACACAGATGCACTGATCAGTAGTCTTTGCCATGAACGTGGGAAAACATTGTTGTAGGATCCATATATTAGCACATTTAATTATAATATACCAAATGGTCGCGTCGGAAACCTGGATCAGGGCATGTGGACTTTCAACAAACATCAAAGCCCTCTGTGATGTGAGCGTGATGAACCTAGACCATCTCGACCTTATCTGAAGCAGATGGTGAGGGCCCCAGACTTTTCTGAGAAAAGAAATGAAAGGCGGTAAACGTGCTGTCATAGCGAAATGTTTAGCATTCGCTCTGCTTTTTCTAAGTGGTTTATAGGTTCCATGTATGTATGACTAAATCATTAGAAAGCAATTCAATTTGTGAAATGAGAATTTTTGAATGAAAATGAGATTGCTAAATAACATATTCTTCCTGTGAAAGGGTTGAAAAACATAGATTGCTTTAGTCCACAAAAGAAAAAGGGCAACAAGTCCACCACCATCATTACAATCTATACTTACTTTTCAAGGGAAGCATAACTATCTCAGGGTTTTGGGGTGGGGAAGGTAAGTATAGATTATATACGGATAAAAATTGTTACGTGAAGGAAAATGTCTTGTAACCAAAACTATTCAAATTAAAAAGAAATAAATGCAAAAATATGTGTACTTGGTGACTGAAACTTCTGGTGGCCCAGGTGTGATACCCAAGGCCTGTATGTCTATAACTATTAAGCAAAACACACAGATCTGGTTTTGACTCTCCCAGGGACAACCTGCCCCAGGATCCTCCTCGGTAGGAGGTATAATAAAATGGCCTCTTTATATCAAAACACATGCCACGCCTGATTGTGCTTCGAATGTTGATCCATATATTCTAGGGGTGCCCATGCCCTTACATTATGAATTTGGCCGGGTTTGGGGGGTAAAGGTGTGAGTATGGATGTTCACATGGATAGTGGACAAGCCCTAAAGGACATTTGTACTAAAAGTTTTTTTAATACTATAAGAATAGTTTAGGGGGTTATTCCCAAGCCCCTGAATCACTCCTCAGTGAAAAAGCAAAGAGAGATGTCAAAGTTCTGCTCACACACTTTCATTCCGAGGTGCTCCCCAACTTCTACATAATCAAATGGAAAAGTATGGAAATGTGAAAGTTGTTGAGAAAAACATCTCTAAGAAACAGGTTTTTGGAAGTTCCTTGTTCCCACACCATGGGTTTTATAAATACGGCCATTAGGTCCTTCTTAAATTCTTGATTCTTTGCGGTGTTGGAAGGCTTTTCAACTTATGATCTAATAACGTAACTAAAACTCCATTGTCTATAGTTAATGCAAGTGCACAGACAGTATGATGTTGTTATAGGGCATAGGACTGTGCATGATTATCTTTTCTTTCTTTGCCAGGTAATTCTCATAGAACAGAATAGTGAAAACTTTGAATCTTGTCTGCTCTGCATGGGGACAAATAATGTATTCGCAGGAAGGAAGATGTTTTTTTAATTTAATTGTGTGTGGTTGCTCCTTTAAACCTCTATATTTTTCACAATAATTTTTTTTCAGGTTCTAACATTTTTTTACATTCTGTAAATTTCAACTTCTATTAACATTTCCATTCTCTTTAGAAAGACCCGATCTTGGTTTATGCCTGATTGTGCAGAAATGTCCAGGACTGCTGACAGTTCATTACGAAGAATGTAATGATTTGCTGTTGTTGCTAGATTTTTGATTGACGATGAATAAAAGGTTTATTATATTGCTTTGGAGATAAATAAAAAATGCTAAACATTAAAGGAGACGTTAGGCGAAACACATTTGTTTCCTGTGATAATTAGAAACTGCTCTTAAAAACAATGTATGCCTTCTAAATAATTCCAATGTAAAAATGCACCTGTTGAAATCTATTTAGTTAGTTTACAAAAGCCTCTAATTATTCTACGCTTCCTTCCACGAAAGGGGGGAAGTTCGTCTGTCTACATGCTTAAAAATTAATTGAGTGTCCCTGTAGGGACTGGGGAGCAGGGGAGTGGGAGCTGAAAGTATAAGGATTGCTTTATGGGAATAGTTTATCTAACAACCATTACATCAACACATTATTGGGACAGCTGAGCAGTCTCTGTTATACTTAGCGTAGATATGCAGAGCGCACAGATAAGACTGACCAGAAACTCACAGGGTTTAAAAAAATGATTGAATCCGTAATACCCCAACTGGCCACAGACAGACTGGGTCACCTGTGTGTGGCTATATTGGCCTGTCCGACAGCCCAGACTTACCCAGACCATGCCAAAAGCTGAACATTCCGTGGGCTGGCAATAGGGAAGTGCGAAAATAAGCAGAAAAACCACAGGAGAAACTACTTGCACCCAGCTTGACACAAAATTTCAGATATCGACAATAGAATTTTTCAAAAAATTCAGACATGTTTGAATCATATTTAATAAACACAGCTGGGGGCCTAGTCTATTGCTTTTTTTTTTGTAAACGAGCCTCACAATTGCATGAATCCTGCACAGAAACCCTATTCAATATGTTATGACTAGCCTTGGTGAAAAAGAGTCTTGGCATAAAGCGATTCATACTTAAGCAAATAAGGATTCTTCTAATTGACGTATTTGATTAACCCTTTTATGCAAGATAATTTTTTAGTTAGTTAGTTAAGTTTTTTAAAAGGGGAGTAATAAATGTGCAGGCTACATGAACCTTTTAACAGTCTTTCAAGATCATTGGCCACAAAATAGGCTCTCCTATACACCATCGTAGTGGACAATACTCCACCATACCGTAACTCCACGTAACAAGACTTTTTGAGAAACACCACAATCATCACAAGGTTTGCGGGGGGGGGACATTGACCTCAGGGGAAGTTGAAGATGCCACACTGAACAGTCATCACCCCATATATATTCTTATAGTTACCCTCATATCTATTGCTACAGTCACCCCGTTTTATCCGATTCTTATAGCACCCCATATCTATTCTTATAGTTAACCCTCAATCTATGCCTAAAGTCACCCCATTATTATTCTTAAGTCCACCCCATATCTTCTTATAGTTACCCCCCATATCTATTTTATAGCCCAACCCCAGATCTAGTTTATAGTTACCCCCCATATTTATTTTTATAGGTCACCCCTATCTATTTTATATCCACCCCATATCTATTCGTATATGTTACCCCCATATCTATTCTTATAGCCAAACCCATATTATTCTATGTTACCCCCATATTTATTTTAATAGTCCACCCCATATCTATCTATAGTTACCCATATCGATTCTATAGCCACCAATATCTATTCTATAGTACCCCCATATTATTTTGTATAGTTTCACATATCTATTCTATAGTTACAACGCATTCTATTCTATAGTTACCATCATATCTACCTTATAGTCAACACCATATCTATTCTTATAGTCACCCCGTATCTATTCTTATAGTCACCCGTATCATTTTTATAGTTACCCTATATCTATCTTTTAGTCACCCTGATCTATTTTATATTCACCCTGTTTCTATTCTATAGTCACCCCCATTTATCAATCTTTATAGTACCTGTAGCATCTTATATTCACTGTATTATTCTTATAGTCACCCCGTATCTCTCTTATATTCCACCCGGTATCTATTCTATATTCACCCTGTATTCTTCTATAGTCACCCCATACTATTTTATATTTCACCATGTATCTATTCTATATTCACCCTGTATCTATTCTTATATTTCACCCGGTATCTATTCGATAGTCACACCATTATCTACTCTTATAGTACACCCCGTATCTATTTTTAGGTCACCCTGTATCCTATTCTTATATTCACCCTGTATCTATGCTATAGTCCACCGTATCTATGCTTAGTAGTCACCCCGTATTATTCAGTCACCCCGTATCTAATCGTATAGTCACCCCAATCTAATCTTATGCACCCCGTATCTAATCTTATAGTCATCACTTGATATATTTTTATAGTCACCCCAATCTATCCTATAGTCACCCTGTTATCTATTCTTATAGTCCCCCATATCTATTCTTTAGTCATTCCTTAGATAGTTTTATAGTCGCCCATATCTATCTTATAGTCATCCATATCATTCCTTATAGTCACCTTATATTTATTCGTATAGCCACCACGATCTATTTATAGTCACCTGGTATCTATTCTGATAGTCACCCGTGTATTATTCTTATAGTTACCCGTCGGTTATCTATTCTTATAGTCAACCCTGTATCTCTTCTATAGTACCGGTATCTATTCTTATAGTCACCGTATCTATTCTTATAGTTCACACACACCAATATCTAAACTCATAAGTAACGCCCTGTATATATTTATAGTCACCCATATCTCTCTTATAGTACCCTGTATCTATTCTATAGCACCCCATATCGTATTCCTTATAGGCACCTATTATTTATTCTTATAGCACACCCCGTACTATTCTTATAGTCACCCGGTCAATCTATTCTTATAGTCACCATGTATGTATTCTCCTATAGTTCCCGGTATCTATTCTTATAGTCACCTGTATCTTTCTATATTCACCCCGTAACATTCTTATAGGCACCTTATATTTATTCTTAGTAGCCACCCGTATCATTTTATGAGTCACCCCGGTATCTAGTCTTTATCGTCCCCGTGTATGTATTCTTATAGTACATGCGTATCTATTCTTTAGTCACCCGTATCTATTCTGTAGTCACCCCGTATCTAAACTCATATTCATCCCTTATATCGTTTATAGTTCCCCATACCATGATCTTATAGTAACTTTTATATTGATTCTTAGAGCCCCCCGTTTATCCTATCTTATAGTCAACCGGATTCTATTCTTAGAGTCAACCTGCTATGTATTCTTTAGTTACCCGGTATTCTATTCTTTTAGTAACCCGAATCTATTCTATAGTCACCCCGTATCTAAAATCATAGTCATTCCCCGATGCCCTATAGTAGTTTTTATAGTCACCCCATATACTATTTTATCGTGTCCACCTGTATCTAGTATTATAGTCACCCAATCCCCATCCCCATCCCATCGCCCAGATCTATTCTTATGTCACCTATATTTATTCGTATAGCCACCCCGGATCTATTCTTCAGTCACCGGTATCTACTCTTATAGTCACCTGTATGTATTGTATAGTACACGGTATCTATCTATAGTCACCCCGTCCTATTTTATGTCACCTTTATTTATTCTATAGCTACCCCGTTATCTATTCTTATAGTCACCCGGTATCTAGTCTTATAGTCACCCTGTTGTATTGTATTCTGATAGTTACCCGGTATCGATTCTTAGTCACCCGAATCTATTTATAGTCACCGTATCTCAAACTCATAGTCCATCCATGATATATTTTTATAGCACCCCATATCTATTCTTATAGTACCCTGTATCTATTCTTATAGTCACCCGTATCTATTCTTGTAGTCACCCGTATCTATTTTTGTAGTCATTCCTTCATATTATTTTTATAGTCATTTCCTTATATATTTTTATAGTCATCCCATATCTATTCTTATAGTCACCTTAATGATTCTTATAGCCACCACGTATCTCTTCTTATAGTAACCCGGTATCTATTCTTATGTCACCCTGTATGTATTCTATAGTTCCCCGGTATCTATGATTATAGTCACCCTGGGTAGCTATTCTTATAGCTACCGGTATCTATTCTGATAGTCACCCGTATCTATTTCTTATAGTTCACCCCATATTAAACGCATCGTCATCCTTATATATTTTATAGTCACCCCATATCTATTCTATAGTCCACCCTGTATCTATTCTTATTAGTCACCCCATATCTATTCTATAGTCACCTTAGATTTATTCGTATAGCCACCCTATCTATTATTATAGTCACCCGGTATCTATTCTTATAGTCACACTGTATCTATTTTTATAGTCACCCCCATATCTAAACTCATAGTAATTCCCGATTATATTTTTATAGTCACCCTCATATCTCTTAGTATAGTCACCCTGGATCTAGTCGTATAGTCACCCCATACTCTATTCTTATAGTCACCTTATATTTATTCTATAGCACCCCGTATCTATTCTTATTTAGTCACCTGGTATCTATTTATAGTCACCCTGTATGTATTCTTTATAGTACACGTATCTATTCTTATAGTCACCCGTGATCTAGTACTTATAGGCACCCCGTTATCTATTCTTATAGTCCACCTATATGTATTTCTTATAGCCACCCCGACTATTCTTATAGTCCCGGATCTATTCTTATAGTTACCCTTGTTTATTATTATAGTACCTGGAATCTATTCTTTTAGTACCCGTATCTAGTCTTATAGTCACCCGTATCTTAAAATCATAGTCTCCCCTTAATATAGTTTTATAGTCCCCCATGTCTATTTTGATTAGTCACCTTATAATTTTCTTATAGCCAACCGGATATATTCTTATATGTCACCCGGTATCTATTCTTATAGGTCACCCTGTATGTATTCTTATAGTACCCGGTATCTATTCTTTAGTACCCGAATTATTCTATAGTCACCCCGTATCTCAAACTCAAGTCATCCTTCGATATTTGATAGTCACCCAATATCGATTCTTATAGTCACCTCTGTATCTTTCTTATAGGCACCCATATCTAGTCTTAAGTCACCTTATATTTATTCTATAGCCACCCGTATCTATTCTTATAGTCACCCGGTTTATCTACTCTTATAGGAACTCTGTAGGTTCTTATAGTTACCCGGTATCTATTCTTTAGTCACCCGTATCTATTCTATAGCACCTAGATTATTCTTATAGCTACCCACGATCTATTCTTATAGTCACCGGTATCTATTCGTATGTCCCCGTATGTATTCTTATAGTTACCCGGTACTATCTTTTAGTCACCCGAATATATTCTTTAGTACCCCGTATCTAACTCATATTCATCCCTTATATATTTTTATAGTCACCCCATACTATCTTATAGTCACCGTATTTTCTTATAGTCACCCGGATCTATTCTGGCTCACCCCGTATCTATTTTGTAGTCATTCCTTATATATTTATAGTCATTTTGATATATTTTATAGTCATCCCATATCTATTCTTAGAGCACCTTATATTTATTCTTATAGCACCACGTTATCTATTCTCTATAGTCACCCGGTATCTATTTTATAGTCACACATGTATGTATCTTATGAGTTACCCGGTATCTATCTTATAGTCACCCTGTATCTATTCTTATAGCTACCCGGTATCTATTCTGATAGTCACCCGTATCCTATTCGTATAGTACCCCATATTAAACTCATAGTCTCCCTTATATATTTTTATAGTCACACCATATTATTCTTATATTCACCGTATCTTATCTTATAGTCACCGAATCTATTCTTATAGTCACCTTATATTTATTCTTATAGCCACCCCGTATCTATTCTTATAGTCACCCGGTATCTATTGTTATAGTCACCCTGTATCTATTCTTATATTCACCCCGTATCTATTCTTATAGTCATTCCTTATATATTTTTATAGTCGCCCATTACTATTCGGGAGTCATCCCATATATCTCTTATATGTCACCCTTATATTTAGTCTTAGAGCCACCCCGATCTATCTATAGTCTCTTATTATTAGTCACCCCATATTCAGTACCGTATCTATTCTTATAGTTACTCATCCCTAGCCCTATCTTCTTTATTGTCACCCCAGTATCTATCTATAGTCATCCCTTATCTATATTCTTATAGTCCCCCCATATCTAGTTGTATAGTCACTACTTATTAATCCCCTATCTAGTCTTATAGCAACCCACGTAAGATTCTTATAGTACTATATTTCCTATAGTCCCCAGATTCTTATAGTTACCGTATCAATAAGTTACTCTATCTTACCTTAAGTCACCCCATATCTATTCGTTCTAGTAACCTGTATTATCTTTCACCGTTTAGTAGTCACCCCGGATTATCTTATATCTGTATGTCTATCTTATATACGATCTTTCTATTATTCACCTGTTCTATTAGCTACCGGTTCTTTATATAGTCACCTGTATCTATTCTTATAGTCACCCCATATCTACTCATAGTCACCCCTTATATACTTTATAGGTCACCCAATCTATCTATCTATATGGCACCCTGTATCTTATAGTAACTATCATCTATAGTCACCCTTATCTATTTCTTTTAGTCACCCTGTATATCTATTCTTTATTCTACCCCGTATCTATTCTTTATTAGTCACCCCTACTACTCTTATAGTCACCTGTCCTTCTTAGTCACCCGTATCTATTATTTATGTACACCTGATATCTGCGCACCCTATTACTTAATCACCCGATTAACTGTATACATCATTCTTAGATGATTCACCACTACTATATACTCTGAATATAGTTCACGTCTCTCATTCTATTATTTTTTAGTCACCCTCTATCTATTTCACCTATACTTATATCACCCGTAATCTATTCTCTTAGTCACCGTATCTATGCTATATTACACCCGTATCTATCTTATAGTCAAACCATCATGCCTTATCACGTATTATTTTAGGTCACCCTGATCGATTCTTATATCTCACTGTGATATTCTATTCTTATAGTCACCCCATGTACTCTATATAGTCACCCCAGTATCTAATCTTATAGCTCATAGCTTTTGTCAGTCCCCTATATATTCTTATTAGTCCATGTACCAAGTCGTTGTTATCTTTGTCATCTAGTTATCAGTGCCCATATCTATTCTTTAGTCACCCATAGATTTATTCTTCTAGCCACCACGATATTTGAAAGTTATAGCCCACCACGTGCTCATTAAAGACCGGTCTATTCTTATGCCGAGATTTATAGTTACCCCGCTTGTATAGTCATGTGGTCATATAGTTACCCGGTATCTATTGCTTTGTCCCGACTCTATCACGAACAAATCAATATCCCTTATTTTATCCCGCCCATATTATTAGTTTAGTGTATCTATTCTTATGATGTCACCCGTATCTATTCTTATAGTCACCGTCATTCTATTACTCATAGTCATCCTGATATATTTTATAGTAATCAATCTATTCATAGTCACCCCATTATCTATTCGTTATAGTCACCCTTATATTTTCTTTAAGCCACCACGTATCTAGTCTCTATAGTTCACCTGTATCTATTTTATTAGTCACCCGCTATCTTCTTATAGTAGCACGCCGTATCTATTACTATGAGTCACCGTGTCTATGCTTATTCAGCCGTATCTATTCGTATAGTCAAACCCCGTATCCTATTCTATAGTCACCCTCTAAAACTAAATATAACTTATTATTATAGTACCCCTTTATTCTTGTTCACCTTATCTTTCTTATATCAACCTGTTATCTATTATGTATAGTCACCCCTATCTACTCTTATAGTCACCCGTATCTATCTATGTAATTCACTCGTATATCTCTTTTATAGTGCACCCCATATCTATTATTTTTAGCAACCCATGTATCTATTCTTATAGTCACCATGCATATCTATTCTTATAGTCCCCCTATACTCCTAGTCCGTGTAAATAGTATATCCTTATATATTTTTATAGTCACCCCAATCTATTCGTATATCACCCTCTATATCGTAGTCTATATCTATGACTATTATTTAGAGTCACCCATATCTATTCTTATAGTCATCCTATATTTTTCAGTACCCAATATGTTCTTATAGTCAACCCGTATCTATATCTTATAGTTACCGCGTATTATGTTAGCACATTTCTATCTATAGACACCCCATATCTATTCTTGATAGTCACCCAGTATCTTATTCTAGTCACCTGATACTATCTTATAGTCACCGGTGTATCTATTCTATCTGTCCACCGGCTTCGTATTTAGTTGTTTCCTTATAGTCACCACATAGTCAGTAGTCTCGTATATTAAGTTCACCTCGTATTCTATTCCTATAGTCACCCCATATACACTTATAGTCTCCTATCTATTTATAGTCACCCTGATTATTCAAGTTATAGTTACCGGGTATCTATTCTATGTAGTCCACCAGTATCTATTTTGTAGTCACCGTATCATTATTATAGTACCCCATATAGTATTCTTATAGTCACCCCGTATCTATTCTTATGTCACCCGCGATCTATTCTTACAGTTCACTCGTAGTCATTCCTATAGTTACCCCGTATTATTACTTACATAGTCACCCCGTATCTTATTTAATGTCCCGGTCCTATTTAGTACAATTCCTATCACCCGTCATATTTCTTATAGTCACCCCTTATCTATTCTATGAAGTCACATGTATTATTCTTCGATATCACCCGTAATCTATCTTAGTTAAAGTCATAGTATTCTATAATCACCCGTATATCCTTTATGTATCCGTCTGATTATATACCCGTCATCCATAAAAACCAATCTATTCCTAATTAAAAACCCATTATTACAGTTTCTTCCCATTAAAATCAAACACATTTGAATGTGATTCAGTTAGAACATCGGGATTCACATTAGGTATCTCAAGACAGGATATTGCAGTAAACTGTCTTAAAGGCTTTCACATCTCATATAATAAGATTATATAAAATAGTAATAAAGGAACAGATACCAAAGATACAATCTGCTACTGTATTCTGTTGCAGTCCGATTGCATTCAGTTTATAGAAAGATTGGCTGAGTCTATTACACCTAGTCAAATAATGAAAGCTAAAATTGATCCCTTTAAAAGGGATGACTAACCTTAAGCACATGTAAAAACTATTTAGGGAACACTCTATTTTCATCTTATGAGAGCTGGAGAGTAGTAGCATGGTAAATATAAAAGAGGACTGGAGTCTATAATAGTACTGGACTATAGGTATAAAGGAAGTACAATTTGGTCATTTAATAATAGCATTTAAGGCCGATAGGAAGAAATACTTAAGATCCAGCATAAATTTCAGTGCCATAGTAAATACAAACATGGAACTTATGTCTTAATATAAGTAGTATTCTGATGGCTGTTATCTGATTTATGATGGTGTAGAATTTCGAGACTTTATTATCGATTCAGCATTTTAATGATAATTTACTTCTATATGGTTAGGATTGAAGATACTTAAAGGGGATGTCCACACACTTGAAAAAAAAAAAAAATGTGGACTTTCATCTTCTGCAACCCACGAATGCTATTAGATAATATACAGTTAGTATACAGCATTTGTAACCAAATATTTAAAACAATAAGTTCTTTTTCTTCTAGCGAAAAAGTATTTTTCCTCTACCCTCTGCCTCTAGAGCTTTTATAAGATGAGCATGTGCAGAGAAGCAGCAGTTTAAAGCCGTTGTTTAAAATAGCATCATCATTGGCTGTGAATTCAGTTGTCACAGCTTTGAATTGACTGCATATAGGGAGGAGGCAAGGATTACTCTCCAGAAATGGGGACAATAATAATCTTCAATATTGTCAGTAATCGAGGTTAAATAGAATGATTGGATCCTGGTCCAACTCAGACCCGGATCGAACACAGAACAACCTCGAGTTCTGAAATACAAATGCTCTCAATCCGAGAAAGCTGGGTGGATCGTTAGGAATTCGGGGACTTTTCTGGGACTTTTTTCGCGGAATTATCGAACTTTTGCGGCTATTTGAGGAAAATCAAAACTAGTCGTGAACCGTTCAGTTAATCCTTGAAAAGCGGCTCCAAAAGTAACGAACTACGTTTTCTGATTTTTGGAGTTTTATTTTCCCAGATCGGTAAAATCCATAAACAAAAACGGATCTTACCACTTTCGGCCTCTCTGTCTATAAAGTGCAAAATTGATCAGTTGGGTTTGAAATGCGCTTATAACAAAGTGCCCATCACTAGAAACTGAGACCTTTCCAAAACGACTTGCCTGATCACTTTGCCAACAGTATGCCTAAATCCAAAGCAAAGCATGTTCCAGCCAAGAGAGGAACAATGCAGGAAGACCGCATGTAAGACCTACTCTTCTGCATATGTCAGATTCAAATGTCAATTCAGTGTGATGCCACCTTTTACTCTATACCAAACAGGACTGCTCATGGATCAAATTGGATAAACAATTAGAAAAAAATTTAAATGCACATTTTGTACTCTTTTCTATAAATATAAAACATTTTTACCCAAATGTTGGAGTCGAGTGGCACAGTAGATTTTACATGATATCACACTTACAAAAAGAAATAATTATTTCCAATAGGCTACAGCCATACACTTAAAAAAGGGTTTTTTAGAGATGGGATTTTTTTTTTCTTCTGGGTCCAACTCAGGACCAGGATCAGACACGGAACTTCTCGGTTCGAAATCCAAATGGTGTCGAGATGCTCGCTAAACATGGGCCGCGAACATTGGGATTTGGCGACTAGCCCCCCCCCGACTGCATTTTCGACGTAGGTACCGAAGCAGTTATTCAGATAATCCGCATTGAAAAATAACTGATGCAAATGCGTATAACTTGAAAGTTTAATTGATGATGCGAAACTTGCAGTAGTTTCTTGATTGTGTGATTTTGGGGATTATCGAAATACACCTCATACATTCGGTAACGCCTCGAAAATGCAGTCCGAACCCTTGAAAGTTGTTCCGATTTCTGATTTTTTAGGTATTAGCGAGGTTTTTTCCGAGAGTCCGTAATCCGAAAACAGAAAGAAACTATGATTTCGGCCATCTACGGTTGTTCATTTATAATGAATGTGTATTAGTTATGATTTGGCATACGACATCAGAGAGCTACTTAACCAGCCAATATACAGAAGAAATTTCGTAAGCCGAAATTAAAGGTCAACGTACAATATACTGTATTTACTAGAGCTATTGTCTGCAATGCCTAAAAATAGAAAGGAAAGTTTCACAGCAATCCAAAAACTAACAATTCTTATTGCAATACCTTAGTATTGTTGACTCAATGAGAAAAACAGAAGAAAAAGTAAGACGCATCATTAAACAGTTTATATTTTTCAATTTCCATGCAATAGACAGTCAGAGTTTATGATTTACAGTAACTCTACTAAGTAGCGGTCGATTTCGGTAACCCTTGATGTATCATTGGTAACCCTTGACATGTAGCGTAAGACCCTTTGAATTGGCCATAACCCTCAAAAGTGAGGCATGTGAGGAAACCAGTCAAATTGACATCGTGGGGGAGGAAATGTGTTAAATAAGTTTGTGATATTACATAGTCCCAGACCATTTTCCAGGTGCCACAGCCATTTACAGTAGGTTACCATGCTATTTTTTAGCATTAATCCAACTTTCTCCCTATTGACTTAATGGGTTAGTTTGAACTTTAACTGAGTTCGAAAAAGGAATTGAACTTAGGAAGTTTTAGCCATTCTCTAGTGGCAGGTTAACTACACGAACTAATCCACACACGTGGGTAAGGACCTTCCACTAGAGTACAGTTGTAATCAGGGAAAGGGGAGAGGGAAGGAGGAGTGGACTCCAGAAGGAAGAAGACATTTGAATATTATTGAAAGTGTATTCAAAATAGAATCTATTATATGATGATTATTGAGTATTTCATGCACTCCTGTTTCTTATTTTATTGCCGTAGGTTAATATGGTACAAAAAAAGAGAAGGGGCTAACATATGATAAGCACCAAAGCAGCTCGCAATAGTGCATGTTGCCTGCTATTTTTAAAAATATTCCTGTATTGATCACTTTTTCAAATTAAATGACAACCTATTCAAGAATTTTCTCTTCACCATGTCTGATCAGTGTGAGCACAATGTGATCGAAACAGTTTCTTAATGTGATGTAAATGCAGTTTGTTTAATGTATTTGAATGTGTACAATTCTTTTAAAGGAAAGCGACCCTTGGTGCAGATTAGCCTGGCAATTGGCAATTTTTGTCATGTGAAGGTAAATTACAGTTGAGGCTAGTTAGTTAAGGAACATTTCTAACTTTCAAGTACAGTATGTGCTCTTTTTTTTTCAAAAACCACATTTATATGGCGAGGAACTTTAAATGCTGTAACCAAACCAAGGAATTAGCAGGAAACCAATACCAATGTTCCTTTGTTTTATACATTCCCAAAAACCCATTTTACTTACCGTTGCTTGTTGAATATAAGGGGCAATTTATAAAAGAGACGAATTGTAGAGAAATGTTTTCGCATTTCGTTTTCGCGATGGAGTTTTTCGCCAAAAAGACAGTTAACGCTTATTTACTAAAGGTAGCGTTAAGGAATGGCGAAACCGGTTCAGCGAGGCTATCGACCAGCTAAACCCTTTCGACTTACATTTGCTAATGTATATCTTTTAGCGAAAAGGGAGCGTTGAAAAGAGCATATACCAGATTTAGATAAAGAGCAAAGGTGGTTTTGCGTAAAAGAGCGAAAGATTAGCGCGGACCATAAGGTTGGTGAAAGTCATTGTTTGAGCGAAAAGGCAGTCTAATGGGTAATAGCCTTGAAAAAAGCGGAACGCTTAGGAGCACGCATAGAGAATGGGGGCAAATGGAACGGACGAGACAACGTTTAGAATGTAATGAGCCTTGGAAGAAGCGAAGAGGCAGGATCGGCATTAGAAATAGTAATAGCCTGGATGAGGATTACCGACATTTGAAAGGCGACCAGTGCATTTAGAAAGGCAACGCGCCATTAGAAGGCGAAAGCGGCTAGTACATTAGAAAGGCAGAACGCACATTAGAGCGAAAGATTGAAGGGGAACCGCCGCATATTTAACATGGAAATTGCCTTGGCAAAGAGAACGCGCATTTAGAAAGGCGAATGTGCATGCCAAAGAAAAATTGGTATTCCAATATGAGAAATCAAAGAAGATGACCTAAATAAGACATGGCTGACGTTCTTGGTAAATGTAGGTGGCCCATTTTGAACTTGACATCATTTTTAGGGGGTCTTTATCCGGTTATCGAATGGTTTCGTAATGCCAGTCTTCTTAGGTGCGGTAAGTTTTCGCTGCAAATTTTTCGAACGCTTTATCGCCGCCCGTTTCGCTTTTCTCGCCGCGAAGTGTGTTTTTTTCGCTCTTTTTATAAATAAGGTTTAAACGATAGCCCCAATTGGCGCTATGTTCGCGCGAGGTGAGGCACCTAATTATTTGGACGAAAAAAGACAATCCTAGGAATATGCCCCTAAATGTGATGAAGAGCTGAAGAACAAAAGTTTTGGTTAGTTTAAGAAGAGAAATGTTATTTCTCATCACACCGTATCCGCCAGCTTGACTAAAAGCTCTTATAATCATTTTATTCATTACATACATGTAGCCAATTGTTATGCACAAAATATTTAATCAGACTGTGTTTTATCTTTTCCTTCTCATTGCTTATAAATGAATCATCCATGTTTGTGAATGGCGCATTGTTCTTATTAATTTCTTTTTGTTTACTCTTTACTAGGTAGACCTTGGGAACCTGGTCACCAATTTAATTGCAAACGAATAGAAGGGGATAAGAAGAACGGACCATTAGGCATGACCTGATCATAGTCAAAAAGCTGTCTAAAATAAATGACCAATCTATTCAAAAGTAAGCATGATGCTAATGGTATACGTATAATGAGATTTTACTCTACATGTGTACATTGGAATGGCAAGGATTCTTAAAGGAGTATTCTGCTAAAAATAATTTTTTTCTCCTAAGTTAGGATTGTACTAAGAGGGGCTTTTTTTACTCCTCGGGGCTGTTCTGGAAATGCATAGCAAGAGGGCCAGACCAGCAGCATGCTAGTTGATGGCTAAGAGGCAGACAATCACAGAGTCGCAAGCGCTGACAGTGCACGAAGCCAATGGGTGTGTTAGTGTTAAAGCATTTCTGATAATATGTTATTAGCATAATGACACCCGGTGGGCTAGGGCCCCCTCATACGGGCATAAGGTTTTAAGGGAGGCGCACCGGCAGGCAAAGAGGGATCCACGAGGAGGGAGGAAGTGGGGGGTCCATTGGCCCATTCCAGAAACATCACAGAGGCACCAGGGAAGGGGCAGAAACCTTTTTACATGAAGAGCAAAGCTAGCCTGCTATTCACTTTCTGGGAAATTTGGCAGAACACTGCAGTGAACCATATGGGGCAGCGAGGGGTAAGGTAAGGGTTTTTAACAAAACAGGAAAAGAGATGATCAATGCACAGTCCTGGGGCTCCATATATCATAATAACCTTCCCAAGAAAATGAACACAAGCAGGGAGTGTCAGGCACAGATAAAGACCCATGGTAAACGTAGTAGGCCTTCCTACTGCGGGTCTACTTGACGTGGTTGAGGGCTTTCTACTTTATGCAATAAAAATGTAACTAAAAATCCCCATGTGTTTTACTGTTTTGGCCACTAGGCCTAGGAGATTATATGAGTATAGGGCCAGGAATGTGCATTGGATCATCTCTTTTCATTGTTTTTCTAAGTTTTGGTTAGATCAGTAGCACTTCCACTATTTGTTTATAATGTAATTTTGCCACAGAGTTGCTCCACACAGCCCCTTGTGTGTAAGGGTTTTTAACACTACACAGTGGGGCCAATAGTGGGGAAAGAATTAGTTTTTGGCGGTGGGCAGCACCTTTATATGTTAATCAATATTCTATCCATCATTCATTAGGATGAATAGCTTAATTAGTCTATTAATTGGAAATATTGTCCTTATAAAATTGAACCTTTAGGGCAGGTGGCAGTCATGTTTTTTGCCCAATTTTCTGTAATGAAAAAATCTATAGACATAAACTCAAAAAGTGTGATGAGTATTTCTCATCAATTGTGAGAAAAGAGCGAGGCAAAATAGAATTTCTTTGTATCCAGAAATATGGGAGGGTTCGTGTTCTACTAACTATAGAGCAATCTACAGAGGAGGCACGCTTGAACACTTAGATCTGAGCGTGGTGTAATCCATTAGAAATAAAGAATAGCATTAAGCTATTGCTAGGCTGTGTGCATTCAGGAAAAGTAAGTGCACAAAGCCCCCCTGGATTTTAGAAGAGCCATATGTGTTATGAAATGCTAATATTGGTTTAACAAAGTTTCAATTATTCTTCCATCATTTGTACATAAGTATTCCCAGTAATTTCCCAAAGATGTCCATGCATTTTCAAAGTTACATTAGTATTAATATAGTCTCACGGATGGTGAATGCCTGTTACCCTTTATGGGCAGTGCCAAGGAAAAATCTATCAGTGTTTAGGGCAAAAGAAAACACAATCCCTGCGATGATAGCAAACAAGGAAAACAATTGGTTATGGTGTGTGTCAAATTCATACACACCACTATCAGTAAATGTCACACAAAGCCTTAAAAGGATAACCCACCCTCATAAGAATCTATCTTTAGAAAGAATGGCCTCTTTACTTTAAAAATTTGTTGTGATTATGCATACTTGGTCCTATGAATTCATAACTGTATGCGCTATGCTTCTGGATGAGTCGTGGGAAAACTGAGTGAATGTTAGAAACCCATGTACATGAGCCTGTACTGAGGCCAGGGGCATGGCCCAGAAGGCCGGGCAGACAGGGGATTAACATTCAGTCATTGGCTTGTGATTGTCAGATGTCAAATCCATAACTGACAGTTAGTAACTGAAGAACCAGGAAGCAGAAGAAACAGGGCGGAGGGGAAGGAAACAGGACATTGTGGCAGGATTTCAGGTTAGACTTATATATTTCAGATTTCAAACTATTACGTTTAGGTATGTAAGTTTTGATTTTAGGGCTGGACTTGCCTAAATGGTAATCAAAAAAGTTACAAAATATCCATACAAAAAGATCACAAACACATACACATGCAAAGGCACAGTGCAGTAAACTATTACCGTGAATTTACTTCCCGGTTTGCAGTTGTGGGTAAACAACAAGTAAGTTAAATAGGTTGTGTATCAAAGGTATTAGCTCCCCCACACAGGTCTATATCCTGAATGCCTCCTAGTCTGTTTCCAGGACATACAATCATATAAAGAAGAATATAAGATGCTGGAGCCTCTCTGAAAAACTGCAACCACTTCACAATTGCCAAAAAAAGTGCATTTATTGTGCCTAACACAAACATGTTTCAGACATCAAGGTCTTAAGAAAATGTCGAAAATGAGTGGTTGAGGGGGTTCTAGAGGTTCCAACAACTTGTATTCTATTTTATATTAAATAGGTTGGGGGGGTCAGATTTGCTCCAGTAAAGTTACATTGACGGTTACATAGATTGTTACACTAGACTGTTACATACTGTGACATAGACTGTTACATAGACTGTTACAATAGACTGTTAAGTATACGTTTCATAGACTGTTACATAGATTGTTCCATAGACTGTTACATAGATTGTTACATAGATTGTTACATAGATTATTACATTGACTGTACATAGACTGTTACATATACTGTTCCATAGACTGTTACATAGATTGTCCATAGACGTTACATACGTTACATAGATTGTTACACAGATTATTACATTGACTGTACATAGACTGTTATATAGATTGTTACATAGATTGTTACATAGATTGTTACATTGGACTGTTACATAGACTGTTACATAAGATTGTTACATAGATTGTTATATAGACTGTACATAACATACTGTATATATGTTCATAGATGTTAAACATACGACCCCCCCAAAATGTTACATAGAGATTGTACATAGACTGTTACAATAGATTGTTACATAGACTGTTACATAGACTTTACATAGATTGTTACTAAGATGGCACATTGTTAATTGAGCTGTGAGTAAAGAAGCAGCATATTTATAAACGAAGTGCTAACTTTTTGCGGCCGAGTTTCCCACCATTTTGCTCAAATCGCTATAACGCGACTTACAATGCGCAAAAAACCCGACACGAAAAGGTAACGCCTGTTGAACTTTGCATCAGTTACGGCTCGCTTCTATTTATAAGTGCGGTAAACTGATGCGCCGCGTTAATCTCGGCCGTTTTTTGTGGAAAAGTGAAACGGCCGAGATTAACGCGTTTGCAGGGGGCTGAGAGGGGATGCCGGGAAAGGATCGCTGCGGGGCGCATTGATCAGAGGGGCCACAACCCGCTGATGAGACCCCTTCCAGCAGCCCTCAGACAACTGCCCTGTACTCTCTCGGGGGGAAGGGAAGGGCCCCGCTGGGGGGGGTGGAGGGACCCTCCAATGGGGGCACATTGAAAAGTGCCTTTTGGGGGATGAAGGGGTCCTGCAGCTCGAGTAGGACACCCCCCCCTCCCCGGCCTATCAGGACCTTTGGGCACGTTACAAGTGCCTTTGCGGGCTCTAACAAGAGCCCTTGGGTCCTTAGGGGTCCGCCAACACAAAATGGGACCCCCTTCCCGACCCTATCAGGGCCCTTGCACCACTTACAAGTGCCTTGCGGCCCTGGAAGGGGCCTATGGGCGCTTAAGGGGTCCCACAGCTCGAACCGCGGACCCCCCCCCCGGCCTTGTAAGAGCCCCTTGCGGCACTGAGAAGTGCCTTGGCGGGGTCCCGCAATAAAAAACTGGGACCCCCAGTGAGTGGCTCTTAAAAGAGGCTCTTCTTCTTTATCCGGCGGACACCAGTTCCGCTGAGGCCGCCGACCCGAGAGGTAACCTTGGCCTGCACGGACCCCTGCGGGCGCTGGGCCACGAGGCGATGTTCAGCGTCTTGATTCAACGATGCGCCTTCGGGCTGCGGGGACCCCCAACAAGGCACTTATCAGTACTGCAAGGGCACTATAAGTGTGGGGGGAGGCCTGATAAGGCGGGGAGGGGGCGGTATGGTTCGAGCTGAGGGAACCCTTAAGCCCCAATAGGGCCCTTGTCAGGGCCACAAAAGTCCTTGCTTGTAAGGACCAGGAGGGGGTCCCATTATTGAGCTGCGGGGCCCCCGGCAGAACCGGCCGGGTTGACGGCTGATAGGAATCATAAACGGACGATTTCGTGGATTCTCTGGCCATATGGGGATTTTCGGAAGTGGGGTGTTACGAGTTTTGTCGAAGTTGAAAACCCTCGAACGTTGGATCGAAAATTCGATGAAAACGACACGCGGAAACCGTAAGTAGGGTGCGTGTTTTTATGCTGTTCCCCATGCACGGACGTGTTCCCCAGACCAGGTCCCAGGGCCTGTAAGGTAAGGTTACACTGCAATATTTCGGAAAGTTATTCGAAAATTTCCAAACTATTTACCTGCCATTGACTTTAATGGGTCTGTTTTTGGACTTTGGAACTTTCTGACTATTTTAGAAGTTGAAAGTTGAAAACGGAAGTTCGGCCATCTCTAGTAAACGTCTTGTAATATTCCCAATTCTGTTCGTCCTTAAAACTGCCCATTCGTCTGTGATTTCCTATCTGACTGTCACGTTTTAAATTGAATATTCCCTACCTCCCTCTGCCTTCTCTTTCTCCATTTTTTGAGGGCAATCTCTGAGTCTACAATTTCACCTGATCTTCTGAATATCACTACTTTCTCCCCGCAGAGATCCCCATTAAAGGAATATATTAAATTTCCTTCCCAATTCTGCTTCATAGGAAATACTGAGAATGCTTGCCCTCACAGAGAGTCAGATAGTTGGCAAAGGACTGAGGGACTGAGCTTGAGCAAAACAAGTACTGGATTGAAGTCATACAGCCACACAAACACATCGAGAAGTGCTGCTTACATGTATTCATTTACAGATGAAATGAGAAAAAAAGTATTCCTATCACATTGCATATAATCTTTTTGTTACTATTTCATCCTTTCTCATTAAACGTTCTTTTATTCTTCCAGTCTTTATTTAAAAAAAAAATTTCTGTTGATGTATTATTGTGTTAGTGTTGTAACTAACAATCCACTGTAGCTTACGTAGCACCAAAAACTGTGGGCTGCCTTTTCCTTGTAGCAACGCTATGGTAAACATTTAGATTCATGCCTGCTATAGTGCAAATAATAATTATTGTAGGGAACTGTACATTGGCTTTTAGATTAGTTACTTGATATAATTATGAAAGTAATTAATGATGGTGATACCAAACACTGTAGTATGTAATTACAGAAAGTGTGGAAACATAAGTATTCCCATGCACCATCAATGCTCTGGGACATTGTTTTGGTCCAAAAATGCTCTAAATATCAAAGGCTGAGAAGAGAGAGACTTTCAATAAAAAAGGCAAGATTGTATCTTCAGTTCACTCTACAGGGAGATGCAATATCCCAAAAAATAAAGTGCAAAAACCCATGCAAAATGATGTATATAGGGTTAGTGTGTTTTTTTTTTACTCATTTTGCATCACTTGCACCCTTTCTAAAGACTTTTGTCACTAATACATTGAATAAGATAGGGAAAGAAAAGGTCAAATCTCCCTCCTCAGCAATATGCAAATAAGGAACAAAGACTTGGGAATTTACCATGTTTCCATGGATGCTCTATGGAATGCTATGTCTTTAAAAAGACTTCTACAGCATCTACAAGCTAAATGCAAAACCAGAGCGCCCACTACAGAGGCCTGCATATAATCATGATGGCTCATAAAGCCAACTGGTCTGTAGTTGGTTGGCTCTGGAAGCCAGGAAGTTAGTGGGTTCCCGCAGGAAGGAAGTAATGTAATGTTGCCGGACTGTACTTTCCAGATCAGCAGCAGTTAAGCCCAGGAGGTTTGTGACAGGCACTAAGCAGGCAGCAGCTGGACACTCCCTCCCTCACAGCAATGCATAAAGTACAAACACTGGCTGCGAAGTAACATTTTATTTTTTATAGCAAGGATCAATAATTCAGTAGTTTTTAATTGTCTGTGATTATCAATCTGTCATTATTACCTATTTATCTCCATATCTATCTGTCTATCTGTCTATTTATGTCTGTCTGCCATTATCTACCGTATATACTCGAGTATAAGCCGATCCGAGTATAAGTCGAGGGTATCTACCTATTTTTACCTAAAAATGATAAAAGTGATTGACCCGAGTATAAGTCGCGAGGTAGAATGAACCTCCTGATTCTGTATGTTTACAGTAATCCCTAATTCTATAACCCTAACACCACACAGACACAAATATACACACAAACAACATTATTTACAGCAGCAGTACCCCCATAACTACATACTCCTAACCGCCCCTCCCATTACAGAAGCCCATTTAGACAATTATCATATCCCCCAGCAGCCTCCATGACCACATACTCCTAACCTTCTTCCCAATACAGAGCCCTAAGACCCACCACCATTATTTATCCCCCCATACCCCCAACCCAGAGGCCCAGAGGCAGCAGGCCAGAACAGCCCAGAGGAGCAGTCATTTAATAAAGTACCTCTGCTCTGAAGGATAAGGCTGGATACCAGCTGAGATCTCATGGACTCCTTCACACTCATGGACTCCTTCACACGTGGATGGGACACAGATGACTGGGAATCACTGACAGCAGCAGACTGCCTGCTGTTGGTCTCTTGCAGTGAGGTAGAAGGCCCCCCAAGGTCCTGGGGCCCACGGGGATTCTAGGATGCCAGTCCAGCCCTGCTGCCGCATCTCCTGATCCTCACATCCAGTCTGATATTTGTAAGAGAATCCGGCTGCCACATCTCCCATCGTCGCATCCACGGACGTCAATACTCGCGCCGGGAAGAAGACAGGCGCCGAGTAGTGACGTCAGTGGATGCGACTATCGGGAGATGCGGCAAGCCGGATTATTCTTACAAGTTAGTGACTGACCCGAGTATAAGTCGAGGTTCGTTTTCAGGATGGTTTTTACAGCCTGAAAACCTCGACTATACTCGAGTATATACGGTATCTATCAATTCTTTCTCTCTTTCTCTCTCTATCTATCATTACATCTATCTTCTACTATCTTATACTAGCTATCTATCTATCTACTCATTATTATCTCTCTCTCTCTCTCTCTCTCTCTCTCTCTCTCTCTCTTCTCTCTCTCCAGATCTATCTATCTATCTATCTATCATCTAGTCTATTATCTATCTAGCTATCTATCTATCATCATATATTACGGTAGGTATGTATCTATCTATCTATCTATCTATCGATCTATATCTATCTGTCGTCATTATCGATCTATCTGTCATTATCGATCTATCTATCTAGTCTATCGCTGTCTGTCTTCGGTCGTCTAGGTGTCTGTCGGTCTGTCGTCGATCGGCATGATCTAGCTATCTATCTCTCTATCTATCTCATCACTATGATCTATCTGGTCTACACGTCCCGCCCCGCCCCCCCCCGCCAGCGACAGTACAGCCACCACCACCCACCACCCACCACCCACCCACCACCCACCCAACACCACCACCACCACCACACTACAGTATCACGAGCATCGAGTCAGTCACGATCTAGCACAACACTCCACAGTCACTATCAGCTAGCACTACATACATTCGCAACATCGTCTATCTATAGTCACTATCTATCTGATCTATCTATTATCTATCTATCTACTTTATCTATCTTATCTTCTATTATCTGTCGTCCGTCTACGCAATCACTCACTATTTACTTCTTCACACTACATCATCATCATCGAGTCCTATCTAGATAGGATCAGCTACTATCTGTCTACTATCTATCTATCTATCTATCTCTCTCTCTATCTATCTATATACTATCTATCTATCTATCTATTTGTCATTATAATTGTTTTACCATTCGTCTGTGTACAAAGCATTTTTACCATTGTCTGTTGCCAAGCATTTAACCAGTGCTGGCTGTGTTCAGTGCCAGTTTCCCAACCAGTTTATTAGTGTTACTGCTAAGCCTTAACCAGTCTTTGTGCCAACTATTTTACCAGTGGTTATATACAAAGCATTTTACCATCTCTCTATGCCAAGCATTTCACTAGCGTCAGTTGGTTAGTTATTGTAGAAGGTTAAGGATCTGAGTTTAGAAATACTGTTTGATCTGATGAATAGATTTGCTAGGTGTATGGGTAAAGTATGTTTGTCTGTTTAAAATGAGTGCCTTAAATAAAAGTTAATGATGAATTTGGATGTTTTTATGGTAATGATTATTTGGTTTGTATAACCATAACCATAAGGCTGTAGCTAAACCACTGGCTTAATGTTTTCCAGTGGACTAGCAGCCTGCTAGGCTAACCCACCAGAAAAATATACGGTTTAATAAACCTTTGAGTATGTAGCAGGATCCGCCTGTTTATAGTAGTAAAAACCAAAAAAAAGGCCGATGCGGGCCGCCAAACGATCGGGTCGGCCGAACGCTCTTCCAGGAAAGGCCGAAAATTCCATCGGCCGCGCTAGACTCCTATAGAGGAGTCTAGCGCGGCCGATGGAAAAACACAGTCCCGAGCGTACTCCCTATGAATTCATAGGGAGAACGCTCGGGGACTGTGTGTATGCAGATCTTTGAAAGATGGCAGACAGGATCTTTATGGTTTTCTTTAACTGTATTTGCATCGCTGAACCAAAAGTTTGTATAAAAAACATTTATTGTCTGAAGTCTGTATTATAACTAGTGAACTGTATTAGATAGATGATTCAGACAATCATGGAAAATTGCACAATAACAATCCAAGGACACAGGATGCCTCTGTTGATTTGTACTGTAAGTGTTCTGCATTTGGACTCTTCACTATTATTCTTCTCATTTTCCCTCCTAAATTTTCAGTGTTCCTGCCATTACATAAACCTAAATTAACCTCCACTGACACTAAATAGCTTCTAAAGGATAAGGATACTCAAAAAACAAATACAGTTTAAATGGTAGCTGAATCCCTAACTAACCTTCCCCCCCCCTTTTTTTTTTAGGTCGCTTCAGAGCCTACCTGAGCCCTTGTAAAGTGCTGGCCATCTTGGAAAAGTATGCCGTCTGGTAAGCTCCGACCCCCGGACTTGCGGACCTCGTTTCCAATCATGTGTCACTCTGCTGATTGAACTGCCACTGGATATTTGGACACAAGTTGGAAAGAGGGGGCGGAGCTTACCAGACGCACTACATACATGTCCAAGATGGCCAGACTTTACAAGGGCAAAGTTAGGCTCTGAAGGGACCTAAAAAAAAGGGGGGGAAGGTAGTTAGGGATTCAGCTACCATTTAAACTTTATTTGTTTTTTGAGTATATTATCCTTTAACCATCCTAGCCAGGCTTCTGGATTTAGCACAAACACCAAGCTAGAAACTTATGGAGGTTGTGCTAGCAATAATCTTTAATCTCTATCATGAATGTACCAGTTTAACATATCCCTTTAATTAGGTTGATGCCTTTAACCTAAAATTTATGACTGATAGAATAAATCAAAATAGATCAAAAGATAAGCTTTACATCCACCTTTACAATTGCTTATGCATGACTTATAAAGAAAGACCATACAGTAGATTTTCTACTCTAATTGTCTATTCTAATTGGCAACAGCCTACAAATTTGGTCATCATTAAGTTTAGTTCTCTTAATTATTTCCTTCCTTTGACTGTGTACACACCATTCTGATATTCAACGTGACTACCGACCACCATGAGAGTTTGGTCTTTTGATCAAAATATTGGGGTGGAAATTTTTTTTTAGCATTTTAGTATAGTATAGTATAGTGATTTGAGATTGAATAAAGACATTCAGTATGTCTATCCAGTCCAACCTACTCAGCAATACCCACATTTTCTACCTAACAGTTGACCAGAGGAAGACAAAAAAAAAAAAACAACCGTACAGGGGGATAGGGAATATCCCTGGATCAACTCCAAATTTATATATCAATATCAGTAATATAAAACATTCCTTGTTTTTTGAAACTCATCCAGATTTTTTAGAAACTATTCAATGAACATGCCATCACCACATCAATGAAAGACAGTCCAAGTTTTACCATTCTCACAGTAAAAAAAAACCTTCAGAAATTGCAAACAATGCCCCAGATAGTTTATTGTATGGCCCATTAATGCTTGTGAAGGTTCTCAAACATCCAGGTCATGGTATATCTGTTAGATCAACTGGAATTGAAGTTGAACTTCAGAATGAATAGGAAAGCCAGTCGGAAACTAGCAAAAACGTCTTCAAGAACTAAACTTCAAGTCCAGTTAATCTAATTGAATACAACAGATGGCCCATTCATGTATTTATACACAATAATAAATTTCCACACAAACTGCCTTGTCTCTTATGTGCTTAATTGAACTTATCCTAATAGTTAATAATTTAGTTTCTCTTCTCTGATCCCTTTCCATTTCCAAGATGTCTTTTTCACAAAAGATTCCAAAAACTGCACTGAATATTCCAATGAGGCCTTACAGGCTCCTGAATCATTTCCCTCTTTATACAAGACGTTTCTCCCAAGAACCACCAGCCCGTACTTTTTTGCGATCAACTTTGAGCACAAAAGAATGGCAAGTGGGGCACATCACAGGAAGTCTTCCGTGGAAAATAGAGTAAGACATTAGGTAGATTAGTTGTGTAATATATGAATATCTGCCTTTGTATGGCCAGCATTACACTGTTGGTTAGATTAATTTATCAATATGAACATTTGAAATGTTTTAGGCTGGAACCAGATATCTCTATTTGTAAAGTCCCAGTGATGAGATAACTCCCTAGAATAGGATTGCATTAACATAGCCCACAAAATATAAAAATGTTGTTTTATTTTAGGAAACCTAGCTTGTGTTCAACATTCAGGCATAAGAAAATTGACGTTAAGCGCTCTTCTTTCTTCCCCTTGCTATTTTTGTTCGAATTCTTTTTCATTCAAATTTGTTAATGAGAGTTAATCCTATTTCTTTGATACAAGCGAGCAAAGCCTTTCTTTAAGGTTTTGGCTCCAGTGTTAACATCTAATGATCACTGTTGACAAAGAGTTGTTTTCTGCCCAGTGTAGACCTTTACTAGAATAACTCCAGTCTTAATCTGAATTACGGGAAAAAGCACTGGTATTTGAAACAATTTTAAAGGATATGTAAACTGGGGAAATTATTTTTTTTAAATGCTCATTACTGGAAACTATAATTCTTCCCAACTATCACTATATATTTTTGTTGATCGTCGCTTATTTCTTTAGAAATTCAGCAGTAGTGTCGCTATGGACAACATTCGGGGCAAGTGCCCGAGATCTTGGCAAGTGTCCCGAATATTAACACATATTACCTAATAGAGCAGCCACGAATCTCCTTTTCCCTGTAGTACGGTGGTGTCGCATGGCTGCTGCCTCTGCAATGACTCTGAATTATTTGAGCCTCCAGCTGCTCCACTGCACATGGGTAGGTATAGCGACATATGCCTATTAAGCTATTACCTATCTGGTAATGTTCCCTGCACTCTTAGGTCGTCTATAGGTGCTGCCGCCTCTTTACTGTAACCACTAGCAGTTACTTATCCAGTAGCTTGTATTTGTTTGAAGAACACACTCTAGAGGCTTTATTCATTTTACTAGTTTATCAGTGACAGCGTGCACAACATTTAGGGAGTGTCCCCTTCCTCAGGTGCATGTGCAGGTAAGCTATTACCGAACCCCGTGCGCAGGTCAATCCACTCACTATATTAGTGGAGGTTGTGGCAGCATTTGGTATTATACACTGCATATCTAGTAGTGTACATTACCAAATGCTGCCACTGCCTGCACTAATATAATGAGGTGGATTGCCTGCACATGGGGTAGGTAAAAGTCTACCCCAGTATATGATGAAATTGCCAGTTTGCTGCCAGTATTTAATGAAAATCCCATGGCTACCAGTATATAGTTAAATTCCCATGGCTACCAGTATGTAATGGGAAAACCCATAGCTACCAATTTGTAATGAAAATCCCAGGCTAACAGTAGTAATGAAATCCCATGGCTACCAGTATGAAATGGAAAACCCATAGCTCCCAATTTGTAATAAAAATCCCAGGCTATGAGTATGTAATGAAATTCCCATGGCACCAGTATGTAATAAAAAAACCCATGGCTACCAGTATGTAATGAAATTCCCAGAACTACCAGTATGTATGGAATGGCCGTGGCTACAGTTATAATGAAATGTCCATGGCTAGTAGATTGTAATGAATGGCCATGGCTACGTGTCAGGAACTTACCTTCCGCAAGCCTGGGATCCTCCTCGGCGGGGTCGCGAGCGGGAGCGCGGCGATGATGCGATCTGCCGCTCGCGTGCAACGCTCGCGCACCGGGTCCTCAGTGACAGTGCGCGAGGACGTGGGGGCGCAGGCTTTTTACCTGCTGACGGCCATCTTCTTCTGGGCACGGCCAGCAGGGATGAGGTCACAGGGGCTATTTAGGCTCCTCCTGGCAGTTGGCCTCTGGCTGCCAGTTCAGGGTTTTGTCGCTCTGAACTCCTAGCTCCTGATTAGCGTTGGTGTTGGTTATCCAGTTGTTCCCTGTCTCTGTGTCCAGTCTGCCCTGATTATTTCCCACTGCTCCTACCTCCGGTCTGCATCTCCACTTCAGCTCCTACCCCTGTTCCTCCGGTCAGCATAACTACCACAGCTCCTACCTCCGGTCTGCATCTCCACTCAGCTCCTACCTCCAGTTGCCTTGGTCTGCATAACTACCACTGCTCCTACCTCCGGTCCGCAATCCACTTCAGCTCCTACCTCCAGTTGACTTGGTCTGCAAACTACCACGCTCCTACCTCCGGTCTGCCGATCTACATACAGGTCTACCTCCGGTTACCTCCGGCCTGCGCATATCTACCACAGTTCTACCTCCGGTTCGCATCTCCACATTGTGGGATTGGTTTTGTGATTTCTCTTCTGGAGCCGCGACCTGGTGCCTGTTCGCCGCAAAACCTCCTCACATTAGAGGCTCTGGTGAAAGACCGGCAGGTACTTAGATTCGCGTCCAGAGGGGGTCTCATAGAGGCCTTATGCTGGAAGAACTCGTAACAACTAGTAGTAATGAAATGGCCATGGCTACCAGTATGGCTAGTAGGTAATAGCGACATAGCCCTATTAGGCTAATACCTACCCAATGTGAAGGGCATCCACTCACTTTATTAGTGGAGGCAGTGGCAGCATTTGGTATTAATATTACTGGCATATCTAGTAGTCTACATTACCAAATGTGCCACTGCCTGCACTAATATAATGAGTGGATTGCCCTGCACATGGGTAGGTAAAATTCTACCCCTATATGATGAAATTACCAGTTTGCTGCCAGTATATATAATGAAATTCACCATGGCTACCAGTATGTAATGAAAATTCCATGGCTTCCAGTATGTAATGAAAATCCCATGGCTACCAGTATGTGATGAAATGACCAGGGCACGATGTAATGAAATTGTATATAAACAAAACTGCAAATACTAAGATTCACTGATAAGCTGACTGTGCTAGCTTAACACAACATAGATTTACTCCTAAAGCTGGGCAGTTCAAGAGGCTTCAGGGGATTGGTAGCAAACTGGCAATTTCAGTATATATTGCTAGCAAACTGTCATTTTTCACTGGCAATTTCATTATAGACTGGTAGCAAACTGGCAATTTCATTACTGTATATACTGGTAGCCATGGGTATTTCATTACATACTGGAAGGTATGGGATTTTTATTACATAATGGCAGCAATCTGGCAATTTCATCTTACATTGGTAGCCATGGGAATTTGATCAGATACTGGTAGCCATGGGTTTTTCATCACATACTGGTAGCCATGGGAATTTCATTACATACTGGTAGCCATGGGTTTTTCATTACATACTGGTAGCCATGGGTTTTTCATTACATAGTGGTAGCCATGGGAATTTCATTACATACTGGTAGCCATGGGTTTTTCATTACATAGTGGTAACCATGGGAATTTCATTGCATACTGTTAGCCATGGGCATTTCATTACATACGGAACTTCATCACATACTGGTAGCCATATCAATTTCATTACATACTGGTAGCCATGGTCATTTCATCACATACTGGTAGCCATGGGATTTTCATTACATACTGGAAGCCATGGGATTTTCATTACATACTGGTAGCCATGGAATTTTCATTATATACTGGCAGCAAACTGGTAATTTCATCATATATTGGGGTAGACTTTTACCTACCCCATGTGCAGGGCAATCCACTCATTATATTAGTGCAGGCAGTGGCAGCATTTGGTAATGTGGACTACTAGATATGCAGAGTATATTAATACCAAATGCTGCCACTGCCTCCACTAATAAAGTGAGTGGATTGCCCTTCACATTGGGTAGGTATTAGCCTAATAGGGCTATGTCGCTATTACCTACTAGCCATACTGGTAGCCATGGCCATTTCATTACATACTAGTTGTTACGAGTTCTTCAGCATAAGGCCTCTATGAGACCCCCTCTGGACGCGGAATCTAAGTACCTGCCGGTCTTCACCAGAGCCTCTAATGGTGAGGATGTTTTGCGGCGAACAGGCACCAGGTCGCGGCTCCAGAAGAGAGAATCACAAAAACCAATCCAACAATGTGGAGATGCGAACCGGAGGTAGAAGCTGTGGTAGATATGCAGGCCAGAGGTAACCGGAGGTAGGAACTGTAGTAGATAGGCAGACCGGAGGTAGGAGCAGTGGTAGTTATGCAGACCAGAGGCAACTGGAGGTAGGAGCTGAAGTGGATATGCGGACCGGAGGTAGGAGCAGTGGTAGTTATGCAGACCAGAGGCAACTGGAGGTAGGAGCTGAAGTGGAGATGCAGACCGGAGGTAGGAGCTGTGGTAGTTATGCTGACCGGAGGTAACAGGAGGTAGGAGCTGAAGTGGAGATGCAGACCGGAGGTAGGAGCAGTGGGCTAAGCACTGATTATAACTGATAACATTGCTAAAGACTGATTATAACTGATAACATAGCTAAACACTGATTATAATTGATGACGTAGCTAAACACTGATTATAACTGATGACGTAGCTAAACACTGATTATAACTGATGACGTAGCTAAACACTGATTATAACTGATGACATAGCTAAACACTGATTATAACTGATTATAACTGATGACATAGCTAAACAACCAATGAATTATACCAGATGACGTTAGCCTAAACACTGGAATATAAAAATGACTAGAACAGTTACACGAGACTACTAAACGATTATAACGATGACGTAGCTAAACACTGATTATAATCTGATGACGTAGCTAAACAGAATATATAACGATGACGTAGACTACACTATTATAACTGATGACGTAGCTAAACACTGATTATAACTGATGACGTAGCTAACACTGATTTAACTGATGCCGTAGCTAAACACTGATTATAACCGATGACGTAGCTCAAACACTGATTATAACTGGATCGCCTACCTGAAAACGATACGAACAAACTGAGTATACTGATAACGTGCTAAGATTACCGATACGATAGCTAACACTGATTATAACGATGACGTAGCCTAAACACTGATTATAACCGCTGAGACGTAGCTAAACACTGATTTAAAATATGAATGACGTCGCTACAACACGATCTAACTGAGAACATAGCTAAAAGATTATAAAATACTAGCAAATGTTAAAAGATGACGTAGCTAAACACTGATTATACGGACGTGCAAAATGATTACTGTGACCGCTTAAACCTGTTCTAACCCGATGACGTAGCAATAACACTGATTTAACTGTGACCGTCGCTAACACGGATTATAACTGTATTGCGTAGCTAACCACTGTTATATAACTGATAAATAGCTAAACACTGATTTATAACCGATGACGTGCTAAACACTGATTAAATCTGATTGACGTAGCTAAACACTGATTATAACTGATGACATAGCTAAACCACTGATTATAAACTGATGGACATAACTAAACACTGATAGTTATGATGACATACTAAACACTGATTATAACTGATGACATAACAAACACTGATTATGATGAGCATAGCTAAACACGATTATAACTGGATGACTAGTTAAGGAGATGTTTATTTTACTTTACAGAATTTCCCTGGCTTGTATATATTAGATCGTATTATTATTTAATATCACTGTTTTATGAATTCATATAATGGTCCCGTATGCCAACGTTGTAGAAAAAATTCATTTTGTAACGGTGATCATTTTCATTTTTCAGAATAAAAGAAGATTTCCCAATAAAATCGCACAAACACTTTCTTTCAGTTTTATATATATAAATCCAGACCAGGTGCATGTAGTTCTTTTACTCTGTACAGTCTCTAGCTCCTCCATCAGCCGTATAGTATTGGTACACATGGTAATTACCCCCTTAAAACCAGTGGCCCTAGGAAAATATTCACGTGATATCTTTTTAAGAAGCTCTCCTGATTAGGCACCGAATGGCATTCATTCTCGTAAGAACTTCATGTATTGATTAGAGAACACTAGGGTCAATATACTGGACATAGTACCCACTTTACATCCTCCTATATGAATGACAGACACTGGATTATGATTGGACATGATAATCTTCCCACTACTACAATAATAGCAGATGATTCATAAGGTTCGTACACCGTCTATCGCGTGTGCACGCACATGTGTATGAACGGCGTTTCGGATGATAATCTGATTGTATGGGCACTTTCTTTAACCGAAAGCCCGTTCGAGCCGGATCTTGGAACGGGCCAACCAAACCTCGTCTGGCTGCTTGGCCAGGAGGAAGATTGGGACTAAGGACTTAGCTCCGCTCAGCGTTCCGTTGAATGTTATACTCCATACAGGTTTAATGGGATAAACAAATCTTAGAGATGTTGATCCCTGTTAAGGGCAATAGAGCAATAATATATCCGAACATCTGTGCACCTCCCCCCCACGCCAGGTATATCGTTACATATCATTAACTCGATAATTAACGGTTACATGTTCCACAGTAGGCATCTCTATCTGCTGACACATCAATTACCTGAGGGCATTTGATTAACTTCTATAACACTCCTTTATTGTGTCCTATGTAAAGAGGAAACTAACGCCGTACAGGTGTACATGTAAGCAGTTAGCATAGCTCATGGCTCTTTATATCGGGTTTTAAACCAAAATAATCTTCTTTCTTTTTGGTTTGATGCTAACGGTATGTGGGTCCAAGCAGGGCTGATTCGGGGTCTGTGTGGGGCCGGCAAAAAGTCGTCTCTGGGCCCCTCCCCAACCCGGATCACAGTAAGGGTGTATTATTGTTCATATAGTTGGGGTTGGGTGTATCAGTAGGTGTGTGTACCTGTGTCTGTGTGGTGGCATGCTGGAAGTTGTTGTCAAGGTTCGACATCACTGCCTAAAGGTTCGTACACACGTGTGATCGCGACGCACGATGTGTAGGAACAAATGTTTCGGAAGATATTCGGCTCGTGTGTAGGCACTTTATCCGCTGAAGCCGACGTCAGTCGGGGATCGTTACCAGCAACCGGGCGGATCTCAGACCAACAACCGTTTCCGATAAAGTGCCCACACACAGCCGATTAATCGGGCGAACGCTTCGTTCCTACCCATCGTTGTGTCGCACGCATGTGTGTACGAACCTTTAGAGCCTCTAAACAAAGTTCTTTTTTATAACCCAAACTGCTGTACTATGTTCTACAACACTGGTCAGAATAATTAAAAAAGTCAACTGATACAATGTTGCAATCCAAAATGATTGCAATAGATCCAGAGACTAAATGTGTTTTTGAACTTTTCCTTTAATGTAAACCCCGTACGATATTAGGAGACCTATCCCGGTCCACTTCTCTCTACAAAACAAACTTCAACCGGAGAAATAGATCTTCTCATTTGTGAGAACGAAATAATTCTTTTGCTAAAGTGGTTAATATTTTCTACCGTCAGGAATTTAAACTCCGCGGCTCAGCCCAGAAATAGTTCAGTCTTTATAACATTTAATACCATTTATATGAAGGTCTGGGAAACCACCTGTCAACCTCCCTTTTAATTAATAAATAGACTAGAATTTCTCTTAATGACAGGAACGATATGAACTAACTAACTAAAGACCCACAATCCACGTGACACGTACCACCCACAAAATCCACGTTAAGGTTTCCTGTTATGGAATGTTCAGACAGAATCCTACCTATTTAAACCTTAATATCATGATGGTATGTAGGTGGACATTAGGTATATTTACCAACCATAAAAGGTAACTGTTGTCTCTAGACACGGTGTCTCTTCAAAAGCCTAGGAGTAAGCATGGTACACAACAAGGAGATCCTTAATTAAAACGGACCTTTCGGCTCTTCCGACAGGCAAACCGGAGGAAGGACGATTGACAGGAGGAAGGACGATTGACAGGAGAAGACGATTGACAGGAGGAAGGGCGATTGACAGAGGAAGGACGATTGTGGCTGAAAATCCTGCAATTATTTGCCTCGATGGACATCGATTGATCACCCTAAAATATGCATCATGCGTACAACACGTCTCTTCCTACATGTGTTAAAAACGTCATAGCCCCATCCCCAAATCAGTCTGAAGCTATTTACAGGGTTCCCTCTACCTGGATTTTAGTGAGAGAAATGATTATATTTCAATCTTGTGGCTAGCTTGAAAAACGATAATAAGTTTGCCTTGGAGCTTAGAGTCAGCTGATAAAGTGGGCATGCTCAGCCACAGGCTTGCAGGTGCTGGTGATGTCACCGTTCACAATGTTAGCTGAAGCACCACCCTTTATACTTCTGTAGCCTGCAGCTAGAAGCATGATCTTAGAGTCATTTTAAAGGTTGGAGGTGTGCTTTCAATACAGAAGGCTCTTGTATGAGGCCACCAGTTCCCCTTTAACTACTACTTAACTAGGTCCATTTTGTGGTGAGCAGAATCTTTTTAAGTCGACGAGAGGCTTTATTCCCGAAGGTCCATTTTCGATTAATGTGTTGCGCCATTCCGCCTGATAATGAATATTAATACTGGAATCTCCACTTCCGTCTGGTTTACATTAACTGGTTATTTAGCAATTCTGAGAGTCCAACTAAAATAGCCTCGATGGTAACGACTCTCCCCTACTGCAGTAGAACCCTGATGAAGGCAACTCTCTGTTTTTTCCATATCAATTTCTTACGTTACGAAGACTCGTAGCTCTCTAATTCTTTTTACAAAACCTGGACCACCATTAAGTAGTCAACAAATGGTCCTAGGCAGGAATAATTCCAGTTTCCTTGGACGTAACCAGCCGGACACCATCATAGGATCTCCATTAATTCCATACAAATCTTTCTAGCTGTAGTGGGACTACATATCCAAGGATTCCCAGAGGAACCCCTAAGCCTGTGGTTTTATACTGGACATTGAATAGATTAGGTTTTAAGTCCTCTCATACTTGTAATTATAACCTGCGCCACACTGCATATAAGGTTATGGCTATTTGTGCCGCATGGAAAGAGTTAATGCCAGTAAACGTGAGAGCTTGTCACCAGTTACAGGACACTGGAAATATGTACGTGGCGATATTAGTGCTTTCTCAATGCCTTCCCAGTTAAAACCATATAAAATGTCATTTTCACATGTGGAGCAGTCATGGCTGAGGATGAAGACAGAAGAGACATCTGGAAAGACATGAGCTCTGAGCATTTTGTCTACACTTTCACTACAGTCCCCTAACCATTTTGTTGGCTACAGTTTTAACCCTGAAACTATCTAACGCTTGATTGGATGTAAGTTATTCTAGCCTTGTTATTGGCCTGTCAAACTCATTGTGCTTTAGATATAATCATGTCCTAAATGGTATAGCCAAGAATTCATAGTTAAGAAGACATTATTGATGGTTACAAACTGAAAGCTACAGGTAGGCGCTGATTGGTTACTGCAAGATTGTCATTAGAAATACGGCCAATGAGCAAAGCCTGAAAGGATGATGTCATGCTTTTTTAGAATATCTGGGTCTGGCACATTGGGTAGAAAGAGTAACGCACAGATGGGTTAATAAATTGTGGTGGTTATAGAAGACGCAACACATCACAAATATTGTTTGGATGATTTGGCCCACAATTGTACATCATTTTTTCTATGGGGCCAGTTGAAAAAAAAAAAGGAATTTATTGCCAATCCGATCTACGATCCACGGATTGTGCAATCCGATTTATACGTCTATGGCCAAAATTGAGAATGTAGAGGACATATTCACCCGGACAATATTACCCATTCACCTGCCCCACACGATGTAACACGTTAATAATATAGAATATTCTAGATTGTCCTCGGGATGGGGGACACGGATGTATGAATGTTAAACACGTGTACAGTTCAGGTGCCACATGTTTCTGTCCCCAAGCAACTTCCAAACAACGAGTTACAAAGTGTTCCATGTCGTAAACACCAGGAAAAAACTCTGGAGTAACCGTTCCCCGATGATCCCGTAACAGACCTTCCGAGACAATGTGTTGTTGAAGAATCTTAATATAGACGCGGATATATTCAATTCCCACCACAGGATGTTTTCACCTGCTGATTCCAATTGATTTGGATTTCTCTACAAGAACATTACCGGACCGGCCTTTCCGTCAATTTCCACATAGAATCCCACGTCTTTCATTCTTCCAATCGTTTTCCTTATTTGGGTCGATTCAATTCCACGTGGACAGAGTTTCTCTATTTTTCTCACATTTTTATTTTAGACTGGTGACAGTGAGACCTGTGTTTAAATCCCCTTTATTTCAGGCTCATTGTGGACAAACCCACACCCACAGACTATATTACGTGTAACTTAACATGACAAATCGCCCTATCCTTAACTAACGGATTTCCATGGTACACTTAGAATTTAATCCAAACCATCGTCCTATCCAATCTATCTCCCTACCTATTATTTATCTATCTATCTAACACCCAACTATTATTTACTATCTATCTAACTACCTACCTATTATCTATCATATCTAACTACCTACCTATTATCTAGCTACCTATACTACCTCCCTATTATAGTATCTACTACCTACCTATTATTTATCGGTCGACCTATCTTCATCTACCACTCGATCTAACTATCTGCTACCTACCTATATATATCTACTAACTACCACCTATTATCTGTCATCCACCTACCTATTCTATATCTAATCTATCTATCTACCTACCTATTATTTATCTATCATCTACCAAGTATCTATCTATCTATCATCTCCCTACTTATTATTATCATCTATCTACTACCTACCT